>PVLC010000530.1:109921-204572 GCA_004027655.1 Graphiurus murinus | reverse complement strand
GGTCTTTTTTTTTTTTTTTTTTTTTTTTTTTTTTTTTTTTTTTTTTTTGCAGTACTGGGGATTCAACTCAGGGGCATTCTACCTCTGAGCTACACCCCCAGCCCTATTTTTTTTTTATTCTTTATTTTGAAACCGTCTCTCACTAAGTTGCGGAGTGCCTCACTAGGTAGCTGAGGCTGGCCGCGAACCCGGATCCTCCGGTCTCAGCCTCCCAAATGCTGGGATTACAAGCGTGCGCCACCACGCCCGGCTGAGAGAACCCTTCTTAAGGCAGATAATTATCCCATATATATTTGACCAATATGGCTTCTGCATTTGAGGCTTCCTGCTGCCAGCACAACTGTGAAGGAAGCCATACCTAGGTGAATTTGTAGGAATAAGTGAAGATGTACCGAGTCTTGCAAGAGAGCTCTCCTTATGATACTAGGCCAGTTGGTTTTATGAGGATCAGACCTAGTTTTATTCCTTCTGGGGATGATATACGGAGATGAAAAGAGGATAAGCAACACAGTAAGAACCTAATGCTCACAGTAAATGCTGGAAACCTGGCATACAAATACACCTGCAGATGCCCCTTCTGATCATCTCTTTACTACCTGAAAGCTGCACCTGCCGCACTAGTGAGAGGAGGAATGGGCGTGGCCAAAGTTTACACTGGACCCCCACAGACACTCCTTCCAGGGTGTGTCTGGAGAGTCATTGCCGATTCTCCTTTTTAGGATGGGGTCTCCAAGTCACAGCAATATTGTGTTTCTTGGTCAATACTCTGCTGAACTTTACTTCTCTTAAAGCATCATCTACCTATATGATCAAGTATGTCTACTGCTATCCCACAACTCACTTCGTTAATCTTTGGATCACCAAAGAGACATGGCATTTCAAAAGCCTTCACACTAATACCAAAGATAAAGATTTGTGATACTTCAGGCAAAGAAATCTGTGTTCCATGGCTTTTTCATGCTTTCAGTGGTCTTTCTGGGTCTCTTGGTTAAAAGGCCAGTGCATAATTTGCATGGACTTTGCTCAGGGTTTCAACAACTCTTTCCAGAAGTGCAAGGCTCATTGCTACTGAGATGTCAATCACTGTAACATTGCTAGTATATATAATAGACCAGAAATCCTGGGAGCAATTTTGAAGACATTCCACATCCATCCCCTCAGTTCATTCATCCACTTGGTCCTTCCTTCCTTCCTTCCTTCCTTCCTTCCTTCCTTCCTTCCTTCCTTCCTTCCTCCCTCCCTCCCTCCCTCCCTCCCTCCCTCCCTTCCTTCCATAAATGGTTGAGTAAATAAGAGGCAATGGGCAAGACTGAGGGAACAGAGAGTTGAGCACAGAAGAAAAAAGATGGCAGGGTGGTTAGACCAAGAGCGTGGATACAAACAACTCACACACAGGAGGCACGAGTCAACGTTACCTGCACTCGCCAGAGCGCGGACCTGCAGAGCCTCAGTGGGAATCATGTGGCGAAACCGGAAGGGGTCCCACTCTTCGTAAATTGAAAGCCTGTGAGATCCCACCTGCACGAGAGAAGGAGCCGACAGTATGAGCAAGAGTCAGTCTACCCTGGATGAGGTCCCTGCGTTTCGGCTCGGTAACTCCAACGCAAGCCCAGAGGAACTGCATTCCCATGTGCTTTTTTGTTCAAGTTGGAAATGAAGATGCATGACAAATATGTCGAGGGTTTGCAGATAAGTTTGCTAACCAGATGCAGGGAAGAGAGAGACACAGGGAAGAGGAGAAAGGGGATCTGAAAACAAGACTGTGGACAACAGAGAAAGGGAAAAATAGTGCGAAGCTGGTTCTGGGCCATTGGGGTGGGCGACAGCTATTCACTCTCATGCTCTCAACATGAAAGAAGACAGGATGGGCAGGTGACCGCCTCTAGATTCCTGGAGAACACTTATAAAATAAAAGAACTCATTAAAAGGCTCTTGCACACCCAGGGATAGAATTATGCAGATACAATTAAAAAGCAGATAGATAGAAACTTGCATATTGTGGGGGGACATAGAAAGACTTACGAGTTTCTTCTTCTGTTTGGAACCATCTTTGTACACAAGAACTACGGCAGTTTTGAAGACTGGAAAAAAAAATTATACAAACACAGTTATGGTACGAAATACATGGAGTTTCCCCTTTAGCTTTGATAACTCAGGGTAGTAACACTCTAGGTCTGAAGAGGACGGTGAGATCTCAGGGAACTGACTCCACCCACCTTCCATTCACTTATCACATTTGATAAAATCAAAAGCCTGTTCACATAAAAACTTCCAGGTCCAAAATAAGCAGGAAAAGCCTAAATAAATGCAAATAACACTCCCTCCTAAAACTTTTGGGCAAAATATAACATTTTAGCTCTATTATCCCAGGGTTAAAACTTAAGCTCATACATATTCAATAAAAATGTACTAAGTTAGTAGCTGGAAAAATAACACAAATGTCTCTATTATTTGCTTAAGGTAATTTGCATATATGTAAATCCAGCCAGTATCTATCTATCTCTCTCTCTCTCTCTCTCTCTCTCTCTCTCTCTCTCTCTCTCTCTCTCTCTCTCTCTCTCTCTCTCTCTCTCTCTCTCACACACACACATACACACACACACGATTCATAATTCAGGAAATATAATTCATCTCCTCAATCCAAAGAAATGAAAATTAGCTGATGAAGTAGAACGCAATCTCACTTTTCCCAAACAGACTGAATCAGAGTGATTTCCTTCGGAGCAGGGAATATATAGTTTTATTCTTCCATTCAATCAGAGGGTGGAGAGGTAGAACAGAGCTATGCATAACCTTCCAGAGAATTCCTTACGCAATGCCAGGCATGTTTAACAGGAGTGATTCCAACTCCTCCGAGAAGGGGAAGCAGAGTTGGTGCCTGGAGGAATCGAAGGGTGAGCCCAGCCCATCCTTGGTGCTCTGTGTCAGGGTCTCTGCTACGATCTAAATGCCTGCGCTCCCCAAAATTCACACCAAAATGAATCGCCAAAGTGACGGTGTTTGGAAGGAGGGGTCTTGGGAGATGAGATCAGAAGGGTTCTGCCCTAATGAAAGGCATCGGCGCCCTCATTATACAAGCAGCTGGGGAAAGATGCTTGGGCTTTTCTGCCACATGAAGACGCAGCTCTGAGAAAGCAGGACCTCAAACTTCCCAACCCTCCATGACTGTGAGAAATAGTTACACTGCTTGTAAGCCAGCCAATTTATGGTATTTCGCTATACCTCCAACATTCCAAGATAGTCTGATTACCTCTTCATTCTTTGACCCTGAGGAATGTTCTAGTCATGGAGCTGGAGGCACAGAGTGTAAAAGGATGAACACCAGAGACTTGTCTGGGATGGGCACCAGGCTCCCAGGTGCTCTGGAGACCATCCCAAAGGACCTGGCCCATTTTCATCCTACTTTGGATTGGTCACTCTTCCCATATGCAAGCCGTTCTAGCCTCCACTGCAGGGAAATAAGGCTTGAGAAGCAGAGAACCTGACTCCGGCCACGGTCTAAACTGCCCCAGCCCTTCACCCCTCTAGATTCCCACAGGACAGCTGGAAGGTTTCCTTGCAGAGGGTCACGCTGACCGGAGGTGGCCACGCCAACTCGTGCAGCGGCTGAGCACCAGTAATCTGGGGAGGCCCTTGGTTCCCACCATGAAGTCTTCAGAAACCACAGTGGCCAGGATAGCTGGATCCCTTTAACAGTGGCTGAGCTCCACCCCAGGTGACCCATGACGTCACTGGGAGCTCAGTTCATTGGTGTTATTGGCTCTAGGAAGGTGGATGGACCTGCCTCAGTTTCCCTTGCCTGTACCATCACGGATCATAGCAAAAGGGTGAGAAAGTGACCCTCAGCCTGACACAGAGACCTAAGCTAGTTCTGAATGCCTCCCCTCCCCCTCATGGACTCCCTGACTACCCTTGTCAGCCTAAAGCATCTTTTCTGTGCCTTAGAAGATGAATGATTCAGCCAGGCGTGGTGGTGCATGCTTGTAATACCAGTACTTGGGAGGCTGAGACTGGAGGATCCGGGTTTGAGGACAGCCTCAGCTATTTAGTGAGGCCCTCTGCAACTTAGTGAGACCCTATTTCAAAACAAAGAATAAAAAATAGGTCTGGGGGTGTAGCTCAGAGATACAATGCCCCTGGATTCAATCCCCAGTACTGAAGGGGAAAAAAAATGATGAATGTTTCAGAAGCATACATGATCTATTTTTCTTTTTGTTGTTGTTGAGTGGTTTTTTGTTGTTGTTGTTTTGTTTTGTTTTTGTGGCAGCAATGGGGATTAAACCCAGAGCCTCATATATGCTAGACAAGTACTCTACCACTGAGCTTCATCCCCAGTCTTTTTTTTTTCAAATTTCATTTTGAGACAGAGTTTTGCTAAATTGCCCAGGCTGGCCTTGAATTTGCAATCCTCCTGCCTTAGTCTCCTGAGTAGCTGGATTACAGGTGTGCTCTGCTTTTACTTATATTATTATTCCTTTGTTTTGTTACTGGGGATTGGACACAGGGGCATTCTACCTCCAAGCTACCCCCAGCCCCCACCCCTGGGCTCTTTTTTGTTTTGCAACAGAGTCTCACTAAATTTCTGAGGTTGGCCTGGCCCTGAACTTGCACTCCTCCTGTCTCAGCAACCATCTCCTGGGGTTACAGGCATGCACCACACCCGGCTTGTTTTTATTTATTTTTTTAAGGTGATGATCATTAGCATTCAGTACACATCAGCCATCCTTCAAGTAAAACATCAGGTGCTGGGGTGGCAGAAAGTTAATGTTGGTTTCAGAAGCAAGCTGCCCTATTTCTTGAGATTAGAGGCTTAACTCCAAAAAAAGATAGCCACACTTCAACTTGAAAGCTGCCTGGCTGTTGGTAAAACTAACCTACTTCCCTCTCAGCAACTCTTCCCTACTTCAAAATGCTTTTCTCTAAGGCTCCATTAGTTCTGCCTTGCTACTTGAAATCACACTGGAGCTGTCAAAAGCTGACACCTTCGGTGACATTATTTTATGATCTATCCATAAATACGCTCCTTTGATGCCCAGCATCAGCCCTATTCATAATCCCAATTTTAATCTTTCCTTGTTTCCTTCTTTGTTACCATGGTGGAGAAGATTCTGAATACTGATAAGCTTGCCTCTTATCACACAGCCTTGCACTGTTTTTATCTCTGAATTTGTCAGCAGGGAGCTGAGCCATTCCCAACCAGCCCAGTGGTTTACCCACCTTGGAGTCAGCTACCAACACCTGCTCCCCTAAACAACCTAGGAGGAGGCAGAGAGCAGGGGACACAGAGTCCTATCTGAGCCTGTCAAGCAAGTGGCACCTCAGGTCCCAAACCTCACAACGGGCGCTTGCCTGAGCCACTTATACCACGGGATGGTAAATTAGGGCCCCGAGGCCAGACCCCAGCTTGTCTGCCGGCCACCTATGTAAATGGCCTTCCATTCATTCAAGAAATGAATATGAAATATCGGCCCTGAAACCTAAAGTGTACTCTGTGCCACCAAACAGAAAAACATTTGCTGACCCCTACTTTCTCCCACTCAAATTATTTTCTTATTCAAAACCAGTTTGTTTCTCATGGTATAAAATCTGCAAAATTCAGGGGGACAAGTCATGAAGCATTCACATGTTAAACTCTTGAACTGCTCGCTTAGTGCACTATTAGAGACAAGTGGATGGCCAGGGTGACAGTATCCGGTTTCCCATAAATGACACACTAAGAAGCATCAGAGAGATCCCAGCCCTCTCCAAGAAGAATTCACAATATAAGAAATACAAATGGCGAAATTGGAAAAAAAAAAAAAAAAAAAAAAAGCAAATGTTATTGCCTTCCAAAAATATCCACTCCCCACTAAAAATTACCAAATTGTTACTTGCTAAAATACCCCAATTCTCCTTTACAGGCTGTTTAGTCACACATTTTCTCAGCACTCTTACATGTTCTTTTGTTGTTCTTCATGAAATGTCACCAACAGCTACAGTGGCTCCTGGGTAATTTTAGGAACATTACTAATTTCCCAATGAATGGATCTAACTAGGAAATCCAATAAATCTTTGTATTAAGCACTTTGATTTTAACATCACTAGGATGTTCTGTCTGGAAATAGGAATAGTTTGTTCCTATTATGTGTGTGAGTGTGTGTGTGTGGGGGGGGGGTTAAGGAACCAATAAGCAAGTTGCATGTAGTGACACATGCCTGTCATCCTAGCTACTAAGAGGCTGAGGCATAGGATCGAAAGTTTAAGGCCAGCCTGGGTAAACTTACTGAGACCCTGTCTCAAAATGAAACAAATAGAGTGCCCTGGGTTCAATCCCTGGTACTTTAAGAAAAAAACAAAAAAACAACAACCAGCAGTATGCAATATCCCTTCCCCCAAGTCCAGAAAAATAATATAGAGTAAAAGGTAAGAGAATGATAAATGTTAGATTTTCTATCCTTGAATCTTCTAGGGGGAAGCTAGGAAAAAATAGAACATAAAGCTAAGGAATGTTAGCGTATGGTGGTACATGCTTGAAATTCCAGCACTTGGGAGGCTGAGACAGGAGGACAGCAAGTTTGAGGCCAGCCTTAGCAGCTTAGGAGACTCTGTTTCAAAACAAAACAAAATAAAAATTTTAAAAAGCACTGGAAGTAAAATGTCCGTGAGTTCAAGCCTCAGTACCAACCAATCAACAAAAAAAAGCATGGCCTTCTGGTTGCTTTCTGTTCAGGAACGACACTACAATATGCCGCGTTTATATCTATACCGCAAATCAGAAGCCATATTTCTTGAACCATGTGTAGTTCCTAGTATGCTAAACTATAGTTCTCTTTCAAAAAGCATATTAAGACAATACAATCACATGAGATCTCTAATTGATCTCTAATTGCTTCCATCTGAACTCACTCATTAAAAATAAACCACACATGCCTAACTTTGACTAGTATTAGTGACAACAGGACTGGGATGCATCTCACAACTGAACAAACACCCAGAGTTGCCACAGCAGGATAGCTGAGAACTGACTTCCTAAATCCTGGCATTATATATAGCAATATAGTTGGGTGGAGAATAAAAAAAACCAGGACTGGGGTCTTAGAAATGAAGACCATCTTTTCCTAATTTTTCTTTTTCAATTATTTTTAAAAGATACCAGGACCAGCAGCACAAATAAAAGAATAAGTTATTTTCCTGTCTGCGTGTTTATACCTGGGGCAGATTGTGTGCAGCCACGATTCCCCACCCAGGCAGCTGGGTGGCCACTACCTTGTACTTATTTAACTGGAAAGTTTAATTTAGTATTTGTGAGAAGTTGGTGGCCGGAGCAGAAAGATCAATTCAGAAAACTATGACTAGTTTTAATTTAATAAATCCTGACTTAGAAAAGAAATATTCTTACTTTGGAAAATAAGCCAGTCTTGCACCCCTCCTCAAAGCCCTCTTCTCTACTTACCAAAGGCTGCCAACTCTGGCTCCTTCTTCCACTTCCCCAATGAGGCCGGCGGGTTTAGCCAGATGACGGTGGTGTGCAGAAGGAGGTCTCCCATGCTCAGATCTGCCACCTGCAAACCAGAGACATGGAAAAATTTACCAACTGGTGTGATTGTCCTCGGGTTTGAGAAGTTTGAAAATATGGTGGGCAGGCGTCAATTTTACTTCATGAAAATATTGTTTTCATGAAGTAAAATTGCTTCAGTATGTGAGACAGTGCATAAATTAAATAGCTTGATTTGGCCATTCTGCAAAGTATACATATAGCAAAATGTCATGTTTTATACTATATACTATTTGTGTATATAGATACACACACAGATGGTCCCTGACATAAATGTAGTTAAGTTTCCAATGTTACAAGTTTATTGAGGAATTAAATAAATTTTCAACTTAGATGTTTTCAACAAGACCTTTTTTTTTTTTTGGTACTGGAAATTGAACCCAGGGGCCATCTACCTCTGAGATGTACCCCCAGTCTTTTTTTTTTTTTTCTGGTACTGGGGATAGAACACAGAGGCATTCTACCTCTGAGCTACACTCCCAACCCTTTGTTTTGTTTTGAAACAGCTTCTCACTAGGTTGCTGAGAGTCTCACTAAATTGCTGAGGCTGGTCTTGAACTTGTGATCCTCCTGTCTCAGCCTCCCAAATACTAGGATTACAGGACTGTACCACTCTGCCCAGCAGATTAAATGCTAAACTGTCTCAGATAGACAAATGCTTCTGGTTGTAGAGCCACCTAGACATGATGACCCACAGAGTTCAATGGTAGCCCAGTGTTTACACCTCATAATGTAGTAGCTGTCCTCCTTATCAGTGGTTTCACTTTTCATGGTTTTATTTACCCATAGTCAACCAAGGTCCGAAAATATTAAAGGGAAAATTCCAGGAATAAATGATTCACACATTTTAAATTGGATGTTGTTCTGAGTAATGTGATGGAATCTCACGCCATCCTTCTCCTTCCTTCCTAGCACATGAAGCATCCCTTTGTCCAGAGTACTCACACTGTATAGGCTACCCTCCTGTTAGTCACTTGGCGGCCATCTTGGTTATAAGCTCAACTGTCGAGGCACGACAGTGCTTGTGTGCAAGTGACCCTTATTTTACTTAATAATGGCCCCATAGCACAAAAGTAGTGGTACTGGCAATTTTGATATGCCTTTAATTTTGATATTTCCTTTAAGTAAAAAGATGAGTTTTTAACTTAAGAGAAAAAGTTATAGGCTAAGGTTGCTAAATTTTACAGCAAGAACAAACCTTCTATTTATAAAATTGTGAGGAAGGAAAAAGAAATTCATAAGAGTTTTGCTGTCACACCTCAAACTATAGAAGTTATGGCTAGAGGGTGTGACTAAGTGCTTAGTTAAGATGGAAGACACATTAAATTTGTGTGTGTACATAGAGGAAAAACCATAATATTTATAGAACTTCATGTTATTCACCATTTCAGACCCTTGTTGCAGGTCTTGGAACATATCCTCCATGCATACTAGGGGGTTACTGTGATCACGGCCAACCTTTTTCTTTGGAGTCACTGGCCCATTTCCAAGTCTACCAAAATCCCATCCCATCCACTGTGGGGTTGGTCTTAGCAGTGAAGCCACAGGTGGGAAGGTGAGCTGGTGTCTTAGGCTAGTTTCTATCTATGTAAACATGTTAGAGGGCAAGACTTCACAACAATCACAGCCCACAGCCCATTCTACTTGTAAATGCCACAAATGGCGAAGGAAGTTCTTCCTCAAATATGCCTCCCTGATAGACCTACTTACTGGCCTCTCACCTCTTACTTCTATTCTCTGGGTCCAAAAAAATCAAGCCCAGACAGGCAAGGTGGCACACACCTGTAATCCCAGTGCTTGGGAGGCTGAGATAGGAGAAATGAAGATTCGAGGCCAGCCACAGCAACTTAGCATAGCAAGACCCTCAGCAACTGAGATCCTATTTCAAATAACAAAATGAAACAGGGCTGGAGGTATAGCTCAGAGGTAGAAAGTTCAGTCTCTAGAACCAAAAAAAAAAAAAAAAAAAAAAAAAAAATCAAGCTCAATGCCCTCCCCCTCAAAGGCAACATTCCAAAGATTTGAAAACCTGAAGAATTCTTAAGGACAAATGGCTCTCATTTACATTACTGCTTATGAACTCACTGTATTTCTCTACCCCAGTGTAGTTTGGCATTTCCTTCTTGAGCCACCAAGCACAGTACTGGAGATGTGGCTGCATCAGGACAAGATTTTAATTACTATAATTATTAATTATTGCTGATCCATATTACTATTAATACAACCAAGGACTAGAAAAATGAAAGTAATCATATTGCTGTTTATGGATATTAAGTGATATGTCAACCAAAGTCCCCAGGATATTACTGGCTAAGGGAACTATACAGTCTCTACTACCCATTCCCCAACCCCACATCTGGAGGAGCAGTTACATACATAAGTCAAATTTTGAGGCCCCATACTGAGCCCTATCCTTAGATGCTTTGTCTTTAATAGTGATTAAGGGTCAATGTGGTAGACTGTTCAAACTCTGCTTCCTCCAGCAGAACTGCACATATTTGTACCTTCTGCTATGTGACTTTCCAGCACCTCCCACCAGACGAGGCAGAGTAGAGTGCACATTGCTGCCCACAGCAGTTGGGCATGGCCATTAGACTTGGGTGGTGGACTAGGCATAAGCTTCCATCTGCTCTCTTGAGCTTCTACTTCCTAGCCATGGTAAGGGCCTGACCCAGGCAGCCATTGCTGCATCTACCTGGATCCTGAAGGAACCAGCAGCACATCTGAGACCTAGGTTTTGGCATGTACCAAGAAAAGCCAAAACTCTGGTGACCCATACACTTAGCTATGAAGTATTTGTTGTAGTGAACCACTGAGATTTTAGTTGTTAAGTAGGACAAAAAAAAATGTATATATGTGTGTGTGTGTGTGTGTGTGTGTGTGTAGGGGTTGATACAGCCCCTGTGCACCTAGTTTCTCCCTTGATAAGTTTCCACATGGCCAGCAGAAGGGGGTCAGGGCGCCCACAGAAGCCAACAACCTCCCCCTTGGGCTTCCGCTGGTCCCTTTTGAACTCTCCTATAAAACCCCAAGAGTAAATTCTGCTGGAAGGCCTCTGCCTTAATCAAGTGTGGGGTGCCCTACAGAATCCAATGGTATGAGGCCTTCTTCTAAGATAAAAGGCCCTCATGACTTCTTCCTCCAATTACAGATACTCTCTGAGGTCTAGCTCAACTCCTCAGAGTACAACAGGGGTAGAAGACCCAAGGCTAAACTTCATCATAAAAATACTCCCTTGCCAGTTCTGTTTTCTGTGTGCCAATCTGCCTTCAGAGGTTGCCTTAGGAAAGATGGCTGAAGATAGGATTCACATACCCTGTATCCCTCGAACGCTACCATTTCAGTATAAACCTGCTGTTACCAGCAGATCTTGATCAGTGTTCCTGGTATTCCTAACGGCTTACAAACCATTCGGTAGGATTTTTAGTTAGATGTTGCCATTAAGAAGGAATTACAATGTTCAGGAATCACCTTTGTGAAAATCATTGTAATGATTTTTGTACCTCTGCAACCACAATCTCCACAATTATTCCCTTTACTGCTGCTAGTGATGGCGGAACTTTGTCAACGGTCTTGGCAAAAGCCATAGAGCCACTAGGATCAGTTTTATTCTTGTGGTATCGAGGCCACTGCATCCTCTCCAGTTGGGAGACCATTTTCCTCAATAGAGAGAAAGTACATCTAATGGGACCTGAGTTGTATTCCCTGAGTAATCAACTACCTTTGAGTAATCAGTTCCCGCTGGGGCCCATTTCCTGCTCGTTCATCTTCTGCTAAAGCACAGTCTTTTGTTGCCTTTTCTGGACATCATTTCCAAGCCTTACTTTTTCTGGGCTTTGGACTTTCTGATACCAATATGTGATTTTCCTGCTTTTTAATAATGGTGTCTAGCGAAGGGTCCCTCCTTCCATCTTTGGCCCATTTCTATTTATAATCTCAGTTCAGTAGGAAATGCTTTGTGTAGCTTTAGGCCACTTTGTTCTGTGCTGGACAGATTTCTTACTTGATTGTCAGAAATTCATTTCAAAGGACCTCCAGTTTCAGATGAACTAAGCCATATTCCTTTTATAGTCTCTGATTTTTTAAAGTCTTATTCATCTTTTTCTGTTTTTTACATTCCTTGCAATTCGTTATCCATATCATTTATTCTTTAGCAGCATGATCATGTACTCCTAAGGTCATTAATGCCTAGAAATTAGATTGGCTATAATGAAAACAAAATATAATGAAAATGTTCATTTCCATGACTCAGTAAAATCTGCTTTTTCCACAATGAAAAAAAAAAGAGAGAGAGGAAAAAAAAAAAAAAAAAACCCTAAAGTACAAAAGGGGAAAAAGTCTTATGATAAAAAATATTCACATTATTATTCACAGTAGGCAACAAATGAAGCCAAGAAAACTGCCTAATAATAAGAATTAAATATATTAGTATTCAGTCGCACAATTAAATACTACACAAAATTTTAAAATAATGTGAAAATTCTGTGTTCGATATTAAAAAAAGTATAATGTTATCTTCAAAACTTAACCAGTTATGCACATAAAACTGATTAACTTTTCTAAATCAAAACAAACACCAAAACATTACACTGGTAAGTTCTGTGTTTTAAGACTTATTGAGAATTTTCCTCTTGTCTTTTTCTGTATTTTGTCCTTTTCTTTAATAAAGATTTTTTTTTTCCTTAGTGAGAACTAATTTCAGAGTAGCTGCATTAACCTTATCTATACTTTCATAGATTAAGCTAACTACCAGGTAACTACCAGGTAGGCTGAAAACATTCTCATCCCCTGTTCTGAGAGAAAACAAAGAAACTATATACACTGCCTCTGCAGCAAGGCAGCCCAGGCTCTTATTCCAACCTTGTACACTGTCTTTGATACCTTAGCAATTACTGGTAAGGTGTTGGAAATAGACATATAAATTCTATCTAATCTGGTGTTGGCCTAATTGATTTCCTCCAGCTAGGAAAACCCTGTTTGTCTCTATCTACAATTCATTTCATCATCTCTATACCCTGTACAAAAATCTGCAGACTTTGGACTCTTGCAATGAGCTTTTACTATACCCGCCTGGGTCTCACGCATCTTACGGATTAAGTAAAATTCTTAGTGCCTTCATTTTTATATCTCTATGACATATCATGATTTTGTCTCTTTCTGAAACATGTTCGGTTTCACTGAGGACATAAAAACAGTGTAAGTTTTTGGGTCAATGGGGAGAGAGGGAGAGGGAGAGGGAGAGGGAGAGGGAGAGAGATTGAAACTAAGAGTCAATAGAAAACTTGCACTCATGGAACAAATATTTTAATCTCTGCCTCAGCTTTTAATGGTGCTGAAATCAGTCCTGATGGTGGTAATAAAAGTTCATTTTCATACTTAGCACAGAATAAAACAAGAGATTCCAAATAAAACCAGAAACACATTTTCTATATGAAGAAGTAATCTAGCCAGGCACAGTGGCGTATGTCTATAATTCCAGTACTTTAGAGGCTGAGACAGGAGGATTGCAAGTTCAAGGCCAGCTTCAACAACTTAGTGAGACCTTCTTTCAAAAACAAAAAATTTTTTTAAAGAGCCTGGGGTATAACTCAAGAGACAGAATGTCTCTGTTTTTTTGTTTTTTGTTTTTTTTTTGGTGGTACTGGGGATGGAACCTGGAGGCATTCTACCTCCCTCCGAGCTATAGCCCCAGCCCTATTTTTTATCCTTTATTTTTTGAAACAGGGTCTCACTAAGTTGCGGAGTGCCTCACTAAGCAGCTGAGGCTGGCTGCGAACCCAGATCCTCCAGTCTCAGCCTCCCAAATGCTGGGATTACAAGTGTGCGACACCACACCCAGCTGTCTCTAGTTTTAATTTTCAGCACCAGGAAAGTAAGTAAGTAAACAAGAAAGAAAGGAAGAAAGGAAGGAAAAGAAAAGAAAAGAAAAAATAAAAAAGAAAGGGAGGGAGGGGGAAGGAAGGAAGGAAGGAAGGAAGGAAGGAAGGAAGGAAGGAAGGAAGGAAGGACGGACCCATCTGAGGAGGAAAATTCACGTGTAGCCTTAGATAAGGGACAAAAGTTCCACCGATGAAACCAATAACATCATCGACTATTGTACTTCCGACTAACACCTTTTTAAAGAAAAGCAACAAACTCAAACCCAGCTCCACTGCCAGCCGCTCACCTCTTTCTTCTCCCCTGTCTGCTCGGCAATCAGCTGGTCAAACACGGCCCCGAATTCCTCATGGATCTTCTGCATCTCATTGATGTGACTCGCGACCTTGTTCATAGTCTTGATGGCCACTAGAAGAAGACAGGCAGTGAAATGAAGGGGCTGCCGAGGGTCCCGCAGGGGCCGGGCGCCAGGGGAGGCTGGGGCCGTGCTCACCGTCCAGGTGGTAGTGCTCCTCGCTCTCCGCGTCCGTCAGAGCAAAGAGCTCCCTGAGCAGAAGCGGGTACTTGAGAATCCTCTGGATGGGCTTGATGAGGTAAGACTCCAGGGTGGAGGAGTGCTGCTGCCGCGGGTTCTGGGCATCCAAGAACGCCTTGAAAGCCGTGTCGGTCTTGGCTGGAAGGGTTAGATACAGGTGTCAGGGGGCGGACGCCCAAAGGACTCCCGATAGCCCTTCTGCTGAAGAGTCCTCCCTCCTCCAAGGTGTCTTTTTACAGGAGAGAGCAAAGAGAGGGCGACAGGAAGAGCTCAGCTCAGACAACAGGGAGAGCCCACCAGTCGGATGGTTTGTTTAGGCACTGGGGATGCTGACGAGTTTAAGAGTAAGTTTGTAGCTAGGCATGGTGGTGCACACCTGTAATACCAGGACTTGGGACACTGAGACAAGAGGATTGCAAGTTTGAGGCCAGCCTAAGCAACTTAGCAAGACTCTGTCTCAAAAATTAAAAATAAAAAAAGGCAAGTGGATATTGCTTAGTGGCAGAGCACTTCGGGGCTCAGTCCCCAGTACTGCATTAAAAGAGCGAGAGAGAGAAAGAGCAGTTTATAAATCCTAAACACCCGGAGAACATTATGTTAAATGAGATTAGCCAATCACAGAAAGTGAAGAGTCATATGTTTTCTCTAATATGTGCAGGACAGGGAGTAATTGGGATACCAGAGGGACTCCAGATAACGGAGGAGAAACCTAAATGGAGCCAGGGAGGTGGTCTAAAGGAAGGGGAGGGGAAAGACTGAGGCTCATTACTGGAAATACTACCATCACCATCGACTATGTGCACATATGTGAATATACCAACGTCAACCTTGGTACTCTGTATTGGGAGCGAGGGAAATGGGAAATGGGGAGGCGCGGGGGGGGGGCGTCACCAAGTGCTATGTGCATGTATGTCACTGCCAACGTGATTTACATCATGAATGAGACGACAATGCACCAATAAAAGCACATAAAAAACAAATCCTAGACACCTGATTTTCAGGAGCTATTTATTCTCCTTATATTTGTTTGTTTACTTGGTGTTGCTAGGGATTCAAACCAGGGGGTCCTCTAAGCTACACTCCCATCCTTTTTTTTTTTCTTCTTCTTCTTCAGTACTGGGGATTGAACCAGGGGCATTCTACCTCTGAGCTATACCGCCAGTTCTACTTTTTATTCTTTATTTTGAAACAGGGTCTCAATAAGTTGCAGAGGGCCTCACTAAGTAGCTGAGGCTGGCTGTGAACCCAGATTCTCTGGTTTCAGCTTCCCAAGTACTGGGGTTAAAAGTGTGCACCACCACACCCAGCCCCCTTTTTGTTTTTGAAACAAAGTCGTGCTAAGTTGTCCAGGCCGGCCTCAACCCTGCGATCCTCCTGTCAAAGACTCCTTAGTACCAGGATTACAAGAATGCAACGACTATAATAAGCTTTTCCCCCCTTATATTAAGCACATCTTCTTGTGCTAATGTTTTGACATTGGGGCCCTTACTGGGCCTTGGGAGAATGCTCTTCCCAGGGCTAGCCAGTTCCTAAACATGGTAAAGGACTTGCCTACTGCATCAGCTCTGAGTCCTAACACACGGTCATCTCCTCTATGAGGCTCTGACACTCCGGGCCACCATTCCCTGACCTCATGACCCTAGGGCCAGGCTTCACCCAGCTCGGCACTCCTGCAGCCCAGAGCAGGCTGGAGTTATTCAAGCTGGTGAGGCTAACACTGCCGCCCGCCTTGCCTGTTTCTTCCCTGAGGAGCCACAGGGAAGATTCTCCCTGCATTTTGTCCTCACCCCTCCGCTCCTGACCAACCCTGTGCTTGTCCCAAGTGGCCTTTCGTGACCTTCTGGGAACCAAGTGACAGGCAATGACAATCATCTGATCTGCCGGCCTCAACACTCCTGAATAATAATAACACCTACATTTTAAATACTCCTTATCCTGGCATCCCAAGCTTTCAAGCCAGTAGAACCTCTCTTGAAAAGAGGCAGGCAGACGTAGCAGCAGCAGCTGCAGTAGCCTGCAACCCTGGGTAGGTGGAGTGAGGCTGGATCTCCCACGGAGGTGACCCAGTGTAGGACCCAGCACTACTGCCACCAGCACCTCTAGGGTGGGGTGGGGTCTGAGCAACACTGGGGTAGCAGCCAGTGGATGGTTAGAAAAATATGGCTGGTGCCTTCTGGGTGCAAGGTAATGAAAGAGAAAGACAAAACATGGCAAGAGAGAGGGGTGATCTATGCAAGTGACTTAGCAGCGGACACAGGGAGTGTCCGGGCTGATGAACATAGATGGAGATGCTGGGGGCGTGGTGCGCTCGGAGAAATCATGCAGGCCCCTTCCCCGACCCATGCCCTGGGCAGCTCTTCCATTTGGTTATTCCTAAGTTGTATCCATTATGACAAAGCAGTAAACAACCACGATTGACCTTAAACTCATTCTTCCCATTCAGAATCTACATATTCATCCGGATGCCTCTGGCCCATCAGAACTGAGATACTGCACTCCAGGGATCCGGTACTTTTCCTGACAGCACTTGGCCTGTCAGAGGAATTCAGACAGCTCTCGAATAAATGAATAATAATTGTTAAAAAATCCCAGTGGGAGCCAGGCGTGGTGGCACATGCTTGTAATCCCAGCATCTGGGAGGCTGAGACCGGAGGATCAGGGTTCACGGCCAGCCTCAGCTGCTTAGTGAGGCACTCTGCAATTTAGTGAGACCCTGATTCAAAATAAAGAATAGAAAATAGGAGCCGGGCGTGGTGGTGCACGCTTGTAATCCCAGCATTCGGGAGGCTGAGACCAGAGGATCCGGGTTCGAGGCCAGCCTCAGCTACCTAGTGAGGCACTCCGCAACTTAGTGAGACTCGGTTTCAAAATAAAGAATAAAAAATAGGGCTGGGGGTATAGCTCGGAGGTAGAATGCCCTTGAGTTCAATCCCCAGTACCGCAAAAAAAAAAAAAAAAAAAAAAAAAAAGAAAATAGGGCTGGGGGTGTAGCTTGGAGGTAGAATGCCCCCTGAGTTCTATCCCCATTACCACAAAAAAACCCCAAAACCTAGTGGGCACATTATTTACGATAAGTGTAAATGTATTTCCATCACACACACCCCCGCCCCCAGTGGTTAGGAGTGTGAGCTAAGACCAAAGAGCCTGTAAAAGATTTCACGAAATTGCAAAGTGACTATTCTGTCTTGACTCAGTTAAGAAAACCAGCAGTCATGGGGGACAACCTCGCACGATCATAATCTTTCCATCCCTTTTAAGTCCTATTAAGAGGAATCAGATGCTGTAGGTTCAGCCATCATATCTCTTTCTTTCAAAGAAATCTCTGGAGAGAAAGGAATCTGGAGGTGTGCAACCTAACAGCCTACATGCCAGGGATGCTGAGCCAGCCCAGAGCTGATACAAGAGAAGCTATGGCTTCCACAGAGTGGAGTATCCCAAGTCTTTCTAGGAGAGAACTAGGAGTCCACATCCTCTAGGTGTGCACACATGCATGCGTATCCATTCGTGCGCACGCACACGTGTGCACACGCACACACACACACGCACACACACGGCCGTGGTCTCTAGCCCACAGAGTCTAATTCATATCGGAGGAGGAATACATGCTTCCTGGAGTAGCTTCCAGCCCAAGCCAGCTGCAGGCCTGTGAAGAACCACAGACATGGGCTCCGGTTCTCAAACACTTCTGTCTTCTTGCTCATCTGACAATTGGAACAATGTAGGTCATGCTTACTGTTTTAAGAGAGTTTTAAAGGACAGTATAATATTTTTCAGGTGCAAAAAGTAATGTTATTGAATTAAGAAAAATCCACAGGGGCAGGATTTTAATTTAATTGAGCGGTTAAAAAAAAGTACTAATTGCTGGAAGGAAGGTAATGGGTATATAATTTCGCTATAAAGCAAAGCACTTTAAAGTGGTTACTTTAATCATCTGATAAGAATGAGCAATCAATAAAAGTTTTAAAGGAAACACACACAGAGAACAGAATGAACAACGCTGCACGTGTGAAATAATGATGAAGATCAGATGCCAATCTTCAAGGAAACTCCCAGAACCCCATGGCGTAGACCACTGCCCCCTACCTCTGTCATCATGTGGAGCGGGCTCTTTCATTATCCAGAGACCTGCACTATATTACTATTTCCTCTAATAGGTTTTAAATTAAGTTCAGCCAGTTCTCCTTAGCAGCAAACAAGAAAATGACATGGAGAAATTATTGACATATCCAGGGATACAATTAGCAGATGTTTCCTTGGCAGCCCCAATGAAATATTAAGGAAGAGCAGCCTGATTTCTGGAGATTTTTTTTTTTTGATACGAAACTTCCTAGTGATTCTACTGTTTACCAAGGAAAACACTTTTTGGGTGTGGCAGGGAGAGGAATCTTTATAATGGGTAATTCATGTATATGCTGTATTACACTCTCTTGGGAAAATCTTTTGATGCAACAGAAGTGGGAATTTTTAATGGACATACAGTAAGTGTACCTATCATGGTGTACAGTGTGGTATTCTGATACATACACACAATGTATGGTGATTGAAGCAGAACAATTTGCTATCCATCACCTTTTCTTTGTATTGGGAACATGTAAGATTCTCTCTTTCAGCCGAGCATGGTGGTGCATGCCTGTAATCCCAGTACTTGGGAGGGTGAGACAGGAAGATTGCAGGTTCGTGTCCAGCCTCAGATACTTAGTGAGGCCCTCCACAACTTAGTGAGACCCTGTTTCAAAATAAAGAATAAAAATAGGGCTGGGGTGAAGCTCAGAGGTAGAATGCCCCTGGGCTCAATCCCCAGTAAAACACACACACACACACACACACACACACACACACACACACACACACACAGATTTTCTCTCTTTCAGCCAGGCATGCTGGCAATGCCTGTAGAGGCTGAAACAGGAGGATTGTAGGTTCAAGGTCAACCTCTGCAACTTAGCAAGACCCTCAGTAACTTAGTGATAGCCTGTTTCAAAATTTAAAAACAATGAAGAAGGCTTGGGGTATAGCTCAGAGGTAGAAAGTCCCTGAGTTCAATCCCCAGTACCAAAAAAAAAAAAAAACCTTTTCTGAATATTATTGTTAACTACAGTCACCTTCTTGTGCTATGGAAAACCAGAATTATTTATTCTTCCTATCTAGCTGTACTTTCAACCTGTTAACCAACCTCTTTCTATCCTCTGTACCTTTTCCTGCCTTTGGTAACCATAATTTTCATCTTTCTTTTTTTTTTTTTTTTTTTTTTTGGCGGTACTAGGGATTGAACTCAGGGGCATTCTACCTCCGAGCTATACCCCCAGCCCTATTTTTTATTCTTTATTTTGAAACCGAGTCTCACTAAGTTGCGGAGTGCCTCACTAGGTAGCTGAGGCTGGCCGCGAACCCGGATCCTCCAGTCTCAGCCTCCCGAATGCTGGGATTACAAGCGTGCGCCACCACGCCTGGCTTAAGACCAAAGTTTTTCCTACCACTAGCTACTGCATGTTGAACCATGGAAACACAACTACTTCCTGGAGACTCTCAGAATGTTCATCGTCTTCAAAGAATACTTCTGAAAAACCTCTGGGCTGGGGGTGTCACTCAGTGGTAGTGCTTCCCTGGCTCTCACCAGGCCCTGAGTTCGATCCCCAGCAAGAAAGAGGAAAACAGAGAAAAGAAAAGGATCTTGCCAATATAAAACCGTACTTTGTTTCATGCAAAAATAACCGCAAGTAGAGCAATTTCCATGAACAGATGAAGCGTTAGTCGCGATGTCAACAGCCATTCACACCTACTTAGGAACATAAATCAGCAGAGGAAAGAGGAAATCGAATACAAAGCTGTATCAAGCATGGTAGGTTATAATAGAAATTAATGAAAAAGAAAAAAAGGAACAAAGCAGGGGTCTTTAAACTCCCTATGTCTTTATATAACTGCAAGATGGCACATCAATTCTGGCCCCAGATGGTGAGTCAATATTTCTGTTACAAGGAAATGGATAAAATGGTTAATCCAAGACATTAATGCATTTCACTTCTCCATACCCACATGTGTGGCATTGGTGGAATGTCTATCTGGCACATCTGTGGGGCTTAGGTTTCTATCTTAAGTCCACCAAGCCAATCAGATGCGTGGATGTGACCTGGCAGCTGACACACCCACCTGCCACCCCGCCCGCAGAGGCCTTACCTTTCACCAGGACCTTGGGGACTTTTGTGTGGCTGGCACAGAAGGCACTGTAGAGCTTGAAGCGGTCAGCGTAGTACAGAAAGGATCCCCCCAGAGAGAACAGCACTTTCTGGATTTAACGAGAAAAAGCTCAGTTGGTTCATGTTCCTCCTCATTTGGACACATCAGCAGAGGGAGCAGGGAGCTCCTAGCTGCCTGACCCCCCTGCAGATCAGCAGCCTCCATGCCTGTCACAGCCTCCTTCTGCTCACCGATGTGCTAAAACTGACTGTGAGAAAGCACACAGGCTTACAAATGTGGGGAATCGATGCTGGGTTCTGTCCTCTCAGTATTTACAGTGGAGGCTTCCCTGCTTCTCCAAGGCTGTGTTTTTTTGGTTTTTTTGGTTTTTTTGCAGTACTGGGGATTGAATCCAGGGAGCATTCTACCTCCAAGATACACTCAGCCCTATTTTTTATTTTGAAACAGAGCATTGCTGAGTAGCTGAGGCTGGCCACGAACTTGCGCACCTCCTGTCTAAGCCTCCCAAGTACTGGGATTACAAGCGTGCGTCACGACACCTGGCTCAAGGCTGTGTCTATTAATGAACCTAAACCTGTCTGGGATGTTTGAATGTTGATGCCATATGTTATATGGCAGGCCAGGTAAAGACAGGAAATGATCTCACCTTCGAAGGCAAGAAACACATTTCCCTGATTGCTACCTCTATCCTCTCCAAAACTGTTATCTTCTCTAGCAGGGAGCAGGTAAGAACGTAAGCAAGAAACACGCCCAACCATGGAAATTTGGTGACATCTCTTCAGCCTGCTCCAAGAGAACCCAACTGAGCGAGACTGTCCCTGTTAGAACATGATTATACTTGGTGTGGGATACTTTTTATCCTATATATTTTATATCCATGAACTGCAGAAAAATGTCCTCTATAAGCCAGGCGTGGTGGCGCATACTTGTAATCCCAGCATTTGGGAGGCTGAGACCGGAGGATCCTGGTTTGAGGCCAGCCTCAGCTACCTAGTGAGGCATTCCACAACTTAGTGAGACCCTGTTTCAAAATAAAGAATAAAAAATAGGGCTCAGGGTGTAGCTCAGAAGTAGAATGCCCCTGGGTTCAATTCCCAGTAACACACACACACACACACACACACACACACACACACACACAGAGTCCCTTGTAAGTTCTACTTTGACCTCATTATATCTAGAGAGACTGTGTTCCTTTAGGCATAAAATTAACAGTTAGTTTCCAAGGAAAGAACTAAGATTTGGAATCTAAGTGATAAACTGGGTTCCCAAGCATGTAATTTATCTTTTTTTTTTTTGCGGTACTGGGGATTGAGCCCAGGGACATTCTACCTCTGAGCTATACCCCTAGCCCTATTTTTTATTCTTTATTTTGAAACAGGGTCTCACTAAGTTGTAGAGTGCCTCACTAGGTAGCTGAGGCTGGCCTCGAACCCGGATCCTCGGGTCTCAGCCTCCCAAATGCTGGGATTACAAGCGTGCGCCACCACGCCCAGCTCAAGCATGTAATTTATCTAATGTGCAATGCAGAGAAAAATCTTAGCACCTACTAACAACAAAAAAGTTTTAGATCACACATAACTGCCATAACTGATTACCAAAGGCCAACATCTTCTTCCCACATTTTGCTTTTCCTCCTTTACTTTTTGAGCCCACTACTCAAAAGGAGCCCCCTGACTCCACAAAATGTTCTTACCCTTCAAGCCATGCTCAAGAATTAAACAAGAAAATCGGTGGAAGGAATTGCTCTTCATGCAATGCTTCCCTTGCGTCATATTAAAAAAGTCATTCATTTGTTTAATTTAAATTTGCAAAGTGCTCACCATATAGCAAGCACAGATAAAACACTGTGGTATTCTTTTATTCTTCTGGCCTTAAAAGTCATCTGAGGGCACACGGTGCATACAAACTAGAGGAATTTATACAACAAGGCTGCATTTGCCCAATGCTGCTCTTTTGTAGGACTCAGAAGACCGCTCATAGTCTGATATATGTTGCAAGTTCCCAGGAAGAAACTTCATCAAACTTGTTTGAACATATCTATCTATGGTACCAGGAAGCTAGTTGCCTGTGGGTGGGATCACAGAGACAGGAAGACTTCCAGGGATAATGATTGTGTTCATTTTGTACTGATTTTGTAGATGGTTTCACAAGTGTGTGTGTGTATGTGTGTGTGTGTGTGTGTGTGTGTAATCCATTAAACTATATAATAGGCACAGTGCATTATGTCAATTTTATCTCAATTAATCTGCTTTTTAAGAAAATAAATGAGGATGACATGTAAGCCAAAACATGCGTCAGTGAAATTTGTCAATTGGAGGCTCAGCACAGGAAATCTCTGTAATAAAGGAAGGCCATCTAGGGAAGAGGAAGTAAGCTATGAGTATCCTTTCTAGGCCACTAGTCATAAATCCTCATTAAGGCTGCAAGGACAGTGTGCGCCAGAAGAGTGCCTTCTTCCTGGATAATGACAAGCATTTCCATTTAACAAAGCTTCTCAGAACAGCGTAAATTAATTTGTTTACTGGGAGACCAGAGGTGCTGTTTTAATTTGCTAACGGCTAATGTTTAAAGGCCTCTTTGTAAACAAAACAAAAGGTCAAGGTTGGAACATCTTGCAAGTAGAAGCCCGCAGATGAATCAGTTTAATTCAAAGAGATGGCACCCGTTTTCTTATATCCAGACAAGCACGATCACCTGGTTCCCTGCACTGGGCAGTCTAGTGAAGGTATCAGCACCGTGAACACTAGGTCTTAGAAAACACAGAGAACACAGGGCCCCCTGTAATCAAAGAAGCAGGGATTGGACCCATAAGAGGATGCACCTGTGGCAATACAGTCGCTTTACACTATTTGAGGGTGAGGCTTACCTTGAACTGGTCGACTTTCTCAAGATTTTCTAAATCAGGTACCAGTCTCACTCCATCTTCTAGAGTTTTAAGGAACTCTACCTGAAACTCTACCATTTCAGTTAAGTTTCCAAAGAGCACATCAAGCTAAAAAATCAAAACAAAACAAAACAAAAATTGAATTCATCCCAGAAACTTCATTTGAGTCTGATTACAAAGTTTTTTCTTTCGCTACTTGTGAATAAGGATGATGATCTTTCTTTCTTTTTTTTTTTTTTTTTTTGCGGTACTGGGGATTGAACTCAGGGCCATTCTACCTCCGAGCTATACCCCCAGCCCTATTTTTTATTCTTTATTTTGAGACCAGGTCTCACTAAGTTGCGGAATGCCTCACTAGGTAGCTGAAGCTGGCCACGAACCCAGATCCTCCGGTCTCAGCCTCTCGAATGCTGGGATTACAAGCGTGCGCCACCACGCCCGGCTGGATGAAGATCTTTCTTCCAGAGGTTATGATGACTCTTCCTCTCTACATGGATGCCAAAGCTTAACAGGCAATACTTGACCTACTTATTACAAAGAAATGCATTTGACATGCGTTTGGTACCGTGTGTATCGTATTCTTTCCTATCTACCAACGGACTCCAGTGTGACCCTCACCTCGTCAACACACATTAACATACCTCATCTTGGGTGAGAAAAGTCTCCTTTTGAAGAGGTTTTAGGTATCTTTCCATGAGACAGTTTAAGTCCTAAAGGTTGAAAAAAAAACAAAAAACAAAAAAAAAACTCATTAGCACATCTAAAAGTCTGTAACAGATTATGTTCCAAGTGCTAACATTAGAGTGATCAAGGCCCATTAGCAAAGGAGTAAGCCAACTTCTGCCCACATCCTGGGTCTGGGCAGACAAACGGTCTCTGCTACAGCTACTTAACTAACTTTGCATGGAGAGCAGGCACGGATGAAACGGATGAAATGCAAAAGAATGAGCCTGGCTGTGTTCCAACAAAACTTTATTTGCAAAAACAGGCAGCAGGCTGCATGAGTCCCAAGGGCCATCATTTGCTACCTCCTCATTTAAAGACTAAAAGTCATAGGTTCCCAAAGTGGGTGACACAGCGCACCCCCCCCACCAGGGTGCTTGAACAAAATATAGATACATAAAGGAGAGCAAATCGGTCACTGCATCTTTCTGTTTATTTACTTAAAGAAGGCAGATTTCTGGGGTGGTGAGGGGGGGATGAGTTCTTTTTTTTTTTTTTCTGAAAAGGGGGCACTATGTCAAATAAGTTTGGGGACCTGTGAAAGATAATGAAAAAGAGATCACACTGCATTCACAAGGGGGTGCAATTCAATGTCAGAACAAGTGGTTAATACAAGAAAGACCCGACACCCTCTCACCTGGACCCAAGTTAGATGATGAAGATACGCCCTCAAGTTTTTCAGAAATTGAGTTTGGGCATTAGCTCTGTAATATATTTAGCAAAGTCCTAAGGATCGTTTAATAGCCACTATCATCTCCTTTTTTGGCAATGCTATACATATGCACACATACAAGTAAATACAGACATATATATGCATGTATACATATGTATGTATGTGTGTATATATTTGTATATATAAAATAATTGCTGTTAAGAATTGATATGCTTCTCTAAAACTCAAAAGGAGATCTTAGCATTCAGAATAAATGCAAAATTCCATAGGAGAGAACAAGATACTCCACATTCCTGCTGTCTTTTGGTTTCTTTGTTCTTTTTGTGTATGTGTATGATACTGGGGATGGAGCCCAGGGACATTCCACCCCCCAGTTCTTCATTTTGAAACAGGGTCTCGCCAAGTTGCAGAGGGCCTCCCTCAGTTGCTGAGGCTGGCCTGGAACCTGCGACCCTCCTGTCTTAGCCTCCCAAGTACTGGGATTACAGGCTTGCATGGTCCTGCTGTTTGACCTCGTTCCTCAAAAGCAGCACTGAGACCCCAGCTTCCTGCTTTCAAGAAGGGGAGGGCGGGCAGCCCCCGCAGAAAGGGAGCGAGAGCCAGACAGACGTACTTTCACATAGGTGCGCTCCGTCTCCAGGAGCTCACAGATGACCTTGCGCAGCTTGTCCGCGTCCGACAGTTGTCTCATGGTGGCCAGCTGGGGCCCCGTGGTGTCCTGAGGGGATGGGCTGGGGTCAGAGGGGTTCATCTCGTGCAAACTGCGGCAAAACGCGGCCACCTGTTCTGTGCTCTTCGGAGCGCAGTGGGAAAGGCAAAAGCAGATGTAGTTATCCCTCATTAGAGAGCCTCGCCTGGCACCTGTCCCTCCCAAGGGCGTTTTTCCTGGTTAATGAATTGGCACATATGAATTGCATCTCATGTTTCCCAAATTTCCCACACACACAGGAGAGCTCACCGAATGCTCAAACCCAGAAAAATAACGAGCGCTAACGTATACCAAGTGCTCGAGGCTTGGCAGACACGCATCTGATGCACTTTAATTGTCCCACAAGTTAAGGAAGGGCTGTTATCATTCCCTTAAATATTACACCACTTGGGACAAATGAGGCTCAGAGAGGTTAAGTAACTCATCCAAGACGACACAGGTAGTAGTGGAGGAGCGGGGATTTGGACCAGGGAGCTGGGTTTCAAAACCTGTGATTGTATATTTATTTATTTATTCGTTTGTTTATTATTTATTTATTTATTGTGTGTGCATGTGTCTCGGTGGTGCGGTATATAGCTAGGCAAATAGCTATAAACCCCGCAGCCCAAAGCCTGTGGTCTTCACCACTCCATGAGAAGCCAGTGAATCAGGAGACAAGACGCAGAGGTGGCCCCCGTCTCTCCCACACAGTGTAAGGCTAACGAATCAGCAGGCTCAGCTTAGTCAACTCTCTACCCATGCTGCCATGTGGGAAGACAATGTCTTCCTGTCTCCATTAAAAATCAATCCCCCCGAGGCAACTCTCTAGATTAAGACCGATACCCATACATTAAAAATGAAAAAAAATATATATATATATATATATACATATATACATATATATACACACACACATATACCTCTCTAGATTCTCCAAAGGCAGAGAGATGCCACTGCCCTCTGAGAACAGGGAGTGGGCCCTGAAACAAGTCTCCCTGCGAGGCCTCAGTCTCCACCCACCCTGGAAAGCGGATGGTTCAGGTGAAGAACGTGAAGATTTTAGCCAAGAAATCATTTGAAGTTTCAGCTTCTAAAAATCCCACAATCTAGTTGTGCACAGCAGTTCTCCAAAGCCCAGGCTGCTGCAAAACCAGGGAGGTCAGCGTTTGTCCCCTTTGGGGCATACTGGGATCCTCTGGGGGAAGAAGGTTACACCTCCCAAGGCCAGGCGCACACCAGGGATCATTTTAATCTGTATCTCTGCAGTGGGATGTGCGGGTGTCAGTATTTCCTAACTCTCTACGGAACTGCTCCAGAAGCTAGTCTGCAGCACAAAATGTAATTCATTTGTCTGAATGTACCTCTCTATAAATGCTGTCTTGATACCTCCATGCAGGTGGCAGCTGCCTTCCTCTACTTCTCTTCCCTGCTTCCATTGACCAATTCAACACTGAGCAACAAAGCATGCATTTCCAGGAATTAATTCTCTATCGCCCAGGAAGAACAGAAGAATCCTCCCCAAGTCAACAGCTGGTTCACAGAGCTGCGGGTCAAGGCTGGCATTTTGTGTAGGGTAGGAAAGCCAAAACCAATGGGCAATTTTTAAATATGGAGGAGGCAGCTCAGGTCAGGGAGCCGTTCTCTTATTAACATATGCACATGAGAATAACAACAGACCAAGGAGAGTGAAAATCAGAATCTAAGAAGGATGCCTTAGCAGCAGAAAGAACAGGACCAGGACCCAAGCCCACATGACGATTATTCTCATTCTCTTATAATTAGTATGTTTTATTTATGGCTAGCATAAACCCTGGTCTTACATGCCAGAAAGTGTAAGTCACCTGTCAACGGAACTATTCAGCATTCTCTAGGGAGCTGTGTGCTTGACACTGAATATCCCCAAAAAGAATTTCCCCTTAGGTGACAGGAAAAAATTCACCAGAATGGGCTGGATTGTACTGTAAGAGAACTATACCTCGATAAGCTTTTTAAAAAGAAAGACCATGTGTTTTTAATTGACACTTATTTTGGTAGAAATAAATGATGCAGTTTTACTTGGTTATGATAAGATTTTACCAACTCAATGTCATCATTAACTATATAGCCAAACAGGGTTTCATTATCAAAATTTAAAAGGAGCAAATATATGCATTTTAACAGTATGTTCAAGGGTCTTTTTGATGATCCAATGATAATAACAGAGTTATAGTGAGGGGAAAAATAAGTCTGCTGAAAATCCCATGCACAGGTGGCGACAGCAGTTGACAATCACATGCCCTGTCCCATTCTAACCCAATTCTCCTTTGCTGCTCTGATTTGGTACCCAGCAAAGGAACTGAACACAACCTTTGTCGACATGGTGCTTTTCTAAATGGTTCCTCTGTAAGCACAGCTATCTGTCTTCCACACAAATGAGTAGTCAAGCTACCCATGATAAATGCATCCATCCTCCAGTCCCATAAGCCAAAGAGCACACTTTCTTGCACTTTTATCACTTAGACAAATTATTCACATCAATCAGTGGTCTTATGTATTATATCAAGAATGTCCCTGAACTTCACAAAAAGGCGAAAGTTGTAACCATGAGCTTACATGCAGGAACTTCCAAAGGACACCTCTCTCTGTGGCTCCAATTCACACTGCCCCCAGTGTGAACCCCCAGTAGATTGTCCTATGAGCTCTGGTTGCTTACAGAAGTCACTTGTTTGCAAATGTCAAAGACGGACACCGATAACCCAACTGCTACTACTATGTTATCACTGGAGGGGACGCTAGACTGGCTCATTTGACACTCCAACCTTAAAGTCATCATCGTCTCATTATAATGACAAAAACACACCCATGAGTGCCAGGAAAGATCCAACTGTACCCAAAATAGAAAAGAAAAGAGGTGGCAGCCTGATTCCTGGAAATCCCTTTTCCATGAAAAACTCTGATAATAATCGTGCACTACCCATGACCCCTCCTACTAAAAAGTCAGACCTTGCTGGGTGTGGTGGCGCACACCTGTTATACTAGTACTTGGGAAGCTGAGACAGGAGGATTGCAGGTTTGAGATCAGCCTCAGCAACTTATCAAGACTCTCAGCAACCTAGCAAGACCCTCTTTCACAATAAAAATAAATAAATAAATAAAGCGGGGCTAGAGGTATAACTCAGAGATAGAATGCCCCTAGTTTAATCCAAACCCCAGACCTGTGCAGAGAGAAGGTGCCTTTACAACGTGAGCTCCCCTTCTCTGCTCATTGGCCACTGAATGATTCCTGTCTGCTCTCGGTACTACTAGGTTAACTACAGAGGATACAGAGCAGGAGAGAGAATCTAGAGATTCCGCAAGGTCATCCTGACTTGTTACCGATCTTGGCTGTACCCTGGTAAGATGACAGAAGGCGCGGAATGGAGTTTCTGGGTTCTTGTTTCCCGTCTCACCATAAACACACTGAGATTTCCATTTTCAAGCACGTGAGCAGGACAGCTGACTTGGCTTGCGTGTTCCCAGCTCTGGGGTTCTAGCACTCTAACCCCAGAGGACTCCCGCCCCCTATCCCCCCATGCAGCCTGCTATACACCTTTCTCACGAAGCCTGCTATTCACCTTTCTCCTGCTGCACCTGCTGACCATGCCCTAGGTGACCCTACCCTTGTCTGCGGTGTCTGGAGGTTCCAGGTGCCTGCTGTCTGAAAATGTTATTATTTGTCTTGATTCTTTCAGGAAGGAGACACCACACTTGTATAGTTTTTAATGTAATACTTATAATTACCTTTTACGTGGTACAAATACTCTAGTTTTTTATTAGATGCTGTTAGTCTCTTACTGTGCCTAATTTGTCTATTATACTTTATCATAGGTGTGTATGGATAGGAAAAAATTACAGCATATATAGAGTCTGATATTATCCACTGGGGGTCTTGAAATATGCCCCCCATAAATAAAGGGATTATTGTACATTTATCACCCAGGGGATATCTAAAAAAACTCTAGGTCCTCTTCTAAGAGTCCAGAGTCTTGGGCATGGCAGTTCTTATTAGATAAATTCCTAAACCTCAGGGATATTTAGCCAGGTGGTCTCTGAAGTTGAGTAGGGAAAAGCACTTTTCCAACACTGGCTCTCCTGTTCAGCAAACTTTCAGACACATCCCAAGGAACTGGTTCCGAATGAATATAACCTGGTTACTGTCGCTTACACATTCTTTGAATAACAAGCAAAATGGTTACCGTAGAATCACAGGGTAGATTACATACATACAGATATTGTCAAGCAGTGTTATTTAGGAAGCTCTTCAATTTCCGCTTGGAAAGAACTAACTTGAAAGGAGGTCAGAAAGTTTACGAATTTTATTTTATTAAGATGCTATACCAAGCCGGGCATGGTGGTGCACCCTTGTAATCCCAGTACTTGGGAGGCTGAGACCAGAGGATCCGGGTTCGAGGTCAGCCTCAGCTACTTAGTGAGGCCCTCCGAAACTTAGTGAGACCCTGTTTCAAAATAAGGAATAAAAAATAGGGCTGGGGGTGCAGCTCGGAGGTAGAATGCCCCTGGGTTCAATCCCCAGTACCACAAAAAATAAAATACTATCCCAAAGTAGCACTTTAGGAAGTATGAAATGCAGGGATTGTTTGGATCCTTCGAAGCTTGAGATTTCACATACTTTGAATCTCCTGCCCATCCCCCTTGCTTGTGGCTGAACTTCAGATTTAGGTCAAAATCCATCAGGACCTTCTCCACATAGCTTACACGGGATGCAACATGTGGGAGGACCTGAGCACAGTACTGAGTGTGTTGGGTGACAACTGTCACTCCTGCACCAAGTACATAGCCACCAGCACCCGAGAAGGCAGTCCCAAGGCAGTCCCAAACCTCCAGGCTCCAGGGCAGGCACAGGGGAGGGGGGTGGACTCTGGCAGGGGGAAGCCAGCCCGGGTGCCCTGGTGGGAACAGTACAAGTCTCTCTAGTGGAGGACTGTCATCAGTCACCCTGGAAACCAGAGAACACCTGCAGGCATTTGAAGGTTTGAGCCTTGAGCTGTCAGGACTAAGCATTATCCAACCACCACCGAGAGAAGACAGGACAATAGAGAGAGGAAATGGGCCACTTTGCTGTGGCCAGGTGAAGCTCAAGGTTTATAATATCTCCTTCCTTCTGCAGGAGATGAAAAGAGAGTACAAAAAGGGAGGGGGGGGGCAACTTTTCAGGACACTATCAACTTGGGCGACCCAGCTCTTTAAGGGTTTCCGTTACACAACCACTAAAGGCAATTTCTGCCTCCACAGGAGCTGGGTTCTAAAACTGTTCTTTGAGCCTGACCGATTTAACACATCCCACAGATTTAAAAGGGGCAAAAGTGGCCTAAAATCTGGTAGCCTTTATTTAAGCTGTTTTTGGGGGGGACAAACACCAAAGCCAGGTACTCTATAATTTTAGAGTCTTTTGTATAGTGTGGTAGTTCTCTATCACCTTTTCAGTCTCTTCTTGAACAAACCTCAAAGAAGACACATCCATGAAGGACACAGACTTATTTGGGTGAATCAGGCGTGCTCACTGTCAAGGTGAAAGCTTCATTAAATGACAGTCGACAGAATCTGATAGTAATAACAAGCTCTTAAAAGGTTTAATTTCATTTTGCTAAATTTTCTTGCCAATCACCCGCTACATTTTCTTATTTGCTACAGGAATTTAGCTGTCAAAATAAGCCAGTTAATGTTAAGCCATTAACACATCCTATGAGCCAGTCCTAGGTCTACCTCCTTCTCAAGTCAGCAGAAATAAAATTAAAAACACCAAAAGTAGCCAGATAAGGTGGAGCACACTTCTAATCTCAGTACTTGGGAGGCTGAGAAGGGAGGATCACAGGTTCAAGGACAGCCTCAGCAGTGTAGAGAGACTCTCAGCAACCTATCGAGACCCTGTTTCAAAACAAAAAATAGGGGCGGGGGGTGTATAACTTAGTAGAACACCTCTGGGTTCAATCCCCACTAACACACACACACACACACACACACACACACACACACACTCTAAAACACAACAACTAAGGCTTTGTCGAAGAAGTCAAGTTGAACATCCTCCTTTGGAACTGACCACTTACACTTCCCAGTTTCGAGTCTGAGAAAGGATGAGGAACAGACTTCATGCATCTCACACAAAACACACTCAAAATCTCAGTGCCCCCCCCCAAATTGGAAAGATTTCCGATAACATTAATTAAAGACAAACAACAACAACAAAACTATATCTTTCTGCCCTCTAATTATGAAAGAACACATAAACAGAAAGATAAGAAGCAAATTCATCTGCCTAACAACTACTGACTGTCACCCTCCAAAAACCTGCTATTCTCTATTCTTTATCAGCAAGGGGGCCTTACAGCGCAAAATGATAAAATATGGAGAAACAGGGCAGGCATAGTCACCATCATTTGGGCTGCAAAACAAATCCCCTGAGAAGCCGGAACTTCAAGCAGGGCCAGAGACAATGGAAACAGCGCCGTGCTCACCAGATGAAGTGTCCGGTACACGGAGTCACAGCCCTTGTAGTTGCTTTCCATCCTGGGCTTGCGCTTGATCTTCCACAGTGCGGCCATTCTTGGGGGTGTATTCTCATGGTAATTAACTCTACCACCTCAGGGGTGCCGCAGGAAGCCAGAAGTTTCTTAAAATACTCCCAGAGCACGGAGCGCCTGGGCAGTTCACAAAGAGCATCCTCACACAAGGATATCCCGTGCTGACTCTCCCCGCATCTCAAGACAGAAGGGACAGGACTGCAGCACCGAGCCGCACCTGCTTCCCGCCCCGCCCTCCCGGCCGCCTCAAAGGCTGAGCAGGGGAGGATGAGAACTCCCGCTTTGATTTCTACTGGCCAAACAACAAAGGTCCGAGGAAGGGAGGGCCAAACAGACAAGAAAACAAAGCACAGACCGGCCCCCGGGGATGCAATCTCAACCTGAGATGAGCTGATTGGCCAGCGTCCTGCGCTGCACAGGGATTTTAAACCTGCCCGGCTTGGGCTGCTGAGAAGGCGCCACTCACCCAGGCAGGAGTGGGCTGGGGACAGCACAAACCCTGTTTTGTTCACAAATGGACAGTGTCACATGTCATGCTAACCCTTGGTTACGAAAGTGGACATTTCTGAGACATGGACGGTGTGGATTAAAAATGCAAAAGGAAGTCGTCCTCAGTGGAAATGTCCTAAAGATGATTCTAACACATTTCTACCAGCTCCCAGGGTCCTGGAAGGCTTAGCACAGGACCCCCTGCTAGCCTGAGCTGATCAGCAGCCAGCTCCAGAAATCCAGGTGGAATTTCAATTCGGAGCTGGGATGCGGAAACAAGGAACTACTGCAATGAAGTGGCTTTTTGAGGCTGTCACCCAGGGTCACCAGAGGGAGGGAGGAAGAGGGTGGCTGCCTTGTGACAGCCCTGCCACCACCCCTTGGCTGTGACATTCCAGTGTAGTAACCACAGAGCAACAGGCACACCATTATCTACTCCCTCTACTCCCGAAGGCCTCTGGGAACAAAACATCATGTCGAAAACTTGAGAAGTTAGCCAGGCATGGTGGCACACGCCTGTAATCCCAGTACCTGGGAGGCTGAGGCAGAAGGATCACAGGTTCGAGGACAGCCTCAGCAAGGAGTGAGACTCTCATCAACCTGGTGAGACCCTGTTTCAAAAATAGAAATAAAATAGGCTGGGGGGGCGGGGCTTCAAGGTAGCATGCCCCTGGGTTCAATCACCAGTAACACACACACACACATACACACACACACACACCAAACAAACAAACAAACAAACAAAAAACTTGAGAAGTAAGAGAACTCCAAGGTGCTTTCTCTTTATCCTGCCCAAGGTTCTGAAAAACAGCTCATTTAGAAAGAAAAGCAAAAGCAATAAAAAAAAAGTTAACACAGGATCCACAGCCTCACAGATTTGGCTAGAAGAAAAACTGATGGGTTGTTCCTATTTATTTAGTAATCTCCATCTCTACACCCAGCGGCTGTGTGCGCGTACAGACAAGGCCAATGCATCCTATGGTTAGGCAGAGGACAATAGAAAAATTAATTTTCAGTTTATTCTCAAATAAATTACACACTGATATGATAGGACAAAAACATTTAACCTTAATCAAGAGGCTTACGATATTTGCTTGCTCTTCTTTAAATCATGAAAAAAGCCATTCAAAAGAAAGATTAAGCATTAGGACAATATTTAAGTAGTTCACAGCTGTGTAGCTAATTGGCCTCTAGCACCACTGATAAATTAATTCCTTCTTTTATGTAACGTGGGATTTAACACCAGACCTTAACAATCTGGCTGGAAGATAGCTTTAATGTAGCCATTAACAACACAAGGCCTGGAGCCAAACTGGTTTTGCCATCACAGAACTGTGTGACTGTCAACATGCCACTTAACCTCTCTGGACCAGTATTTGCCTCTGTGAAAGAGGAAAAATAACAGCATCTCTCTCAGAAGCACGGTAAGGATGAGGAAATTTAAACAGAACAGTACCTAATACAGTCAAAACATTAAGCTAGCATCACTCCTTGTTGATTATTAATAATAGGCAGTATGACCCAGCCACTAAGATCTGCTAGGCTAAATTTGAGCTTTTGCTTTAAAATATCTTGAGAAATTTAATTCATCAAAAGTTATTGTAAGCCAGGCATGGTGGCACATGCCCATAATCTCAGTACTTAGGAGGCTAAGACAGGAGGATTGCAGGTTTGAGGACAGCCTCAGCAAGTAGTGAGACTCTCATCAACCCAGGGAGATCTTGTTTCAAAGTAAAAATAAAATAGGACTGGGAGTGTAGCTCTGAGGTAGAACACCTCTGGGTTCAATCCCCAGTACCACTAAACACAAACAAACAAAAACTATTGCAGAGAGTCGACTAACTTGGGTTGCGTGACAAAATATTTCAAATAAAGATGAAATCTAAATCAAACCCAAACCAGGAACTCTGAATATATGGTTTGAATGTGGCCTACTGTAGGGTCTTCAAAGATATCCAAATCACCACCCAAATTTGTTGTCAATAACTCTGAGGACGTGCTCTCTGTCTTAGGAATCCCATTATGAATGTTCTACAGGGATTCCAAGAGCAGCGCCACTTTCTACCTTTGACCCTCTGAGTTCCAGGTGAGCTCCAGGGGCCGGTCCTTAGAGAAGGAACCAGGTAGCTAGAGAGATAGAGAGACACATGGGGTCAGTCATCAAAGGCTGGGCCCCTTCCTTCCTCTCTGCTGCTAGAACCTTCTATTATAGAGGATTCTGTTTGGAACATCATGACTCACTGTATTTAAAATGGAAACAATTGCTCTCAACATCCACAAGGGAATAAGAACACAGAGCTATTACAATGAGGTAAAAACGATCCAAATAAAAAAGTATTCAGAAATAAATGTTTTGGATCCAGGGAAAATAGTTTGTTTTCCTAAATCTAATTGGAAATTGAAAATAGCACTTTCAGGACTAGGAGTAAAGACATCATTTTTAGTAAAATAACTTAATAACACTTCAAAATACCTTGCATAGCATAGAGATATCTGCCTCTCCTATTGGCAACTAATTCCTCCCTCCTCCCCCAAAGTGGGTAAAAGTAATGTTAAGGGCCACATAAATAAAAAGTAATTTAAGCAGTTTTGTTGTGTTTTCTGGCTATAAGTAAAAGATTCATTTCCACTGAGCAACTTTGTATTAATAACCAACAACATAATGCCTTTCAGTCCATAAGTATTAACATCACATTCACACATCTAATTTTATGTTGTGCCCAACTTAAAAAGACACCCAGAATGCCAATCAATCCTAGGGTTGTGAAAGAAAACCAAATATGGGTAAGAGAGACGTTGATCACAGTCATACAAGAAAGTCTGACCAAAATATGTAAGTACAGAGGCTGACAAAACAGGAAACCTGTAGAAATGGAAGTTTTAGAAACAGTTCATGTTTGAATAGTACATTTCCATGATCAGTGTGCTTTCCAATAGTTATTTTACCCGCTCGATAACCAATCACTCAGCAAAGGCAAGAATCACTTTGATTTTGTAGATGAGCAAACACAGGCATAATTTAAATGTACCGGATTATGGATTTGCCCAGGTTAAATGGCTCCTAAGTGTCACGCGAAAGAATGAGGAAACAACAAGCCGAGTGTGGTGGCGCACGCCTGTGATCTCAGCACTTGGGAGGCTGAGACAGGAGGATCACAGGCTCGCAGTCAGCCTCAGCAACTTAGTGAGGCCCTGTTTCAAAATAAAAAATACGGCTGGGGGTGTAGCTCAGAGGTAGAATGCCTCTGGGTTCAATTCCTAGAAGCACACACACACACACACACACACACACACACACACACACACGAAATAAAGGAAGGAAGGGAGGGAGGGAGTGAAACAGGCAGAGTACTCACCATGAACTTGCCAACAGCATTATTAACAAGGAAGACTAAGTATGAAAACAATCACACACAACTGCTTTTGGAGGGGTGTCATTTGGACACAGTGAATGCAGTTTTTAAATTGAGTTTGTATTTTGAAGACTGAAAGACAAAGAGGCGGTTGACACAAAGAACCCTTCCTGGTGGAGTAAACGGAAGCATGATAGATTACGGGAAATCATTTCAATGTCTTGCACCAAAGTAGCAGAAGAAAACCATTTTCTACAGTACTCAAAGGACAGTCTATTTAAGTTAATGATAATAAAAAAAAAACCAAACTTTCTTTCCCTTTCATGTAAAAGATGGGAAGCTTTGCTGAGCACTAAACGCAGCTCATTCTAAAGGGGCCCGTTACAGAAACCCCAGGCGGCAAGAAAGGGCAGCTGACTAAAGCGCACACACATCAGATGTCCTCCATGAAGGAAGATGTAAGAAGGAAACAGGAGAAAATTATGGCACGAACTGGGAGCCCCAGCCGAGGCAGAAATGAAAGAAAACAGGCCTGAATTTCACTACCAGTGATTTCTGCTCTGGATTCTCACACCCAGTTTGCTATTACGGCTGTCCTTGGACTCATATCCCGCTACTGAACATCTCAGAGGTAAAAACACTTCCTCCCGGCAAGTCGGCTGCGATTCTCCAGCGGTTCAGGACACGGATGTGCAAATGAGAATCCCTCACCTTGCTGCTGTGCTCCGTCTCATCGGAGGATTCCAAGTCTGGCCCTTCGGTCTCTTCCGGGGCGGTCTCGGCACTACTCTGCTCGCTGCAGAGGCTGTACCCTGTCAGGCGAAATCAGAAGACATTCGTGGGTCAACGCGTGTGACAATGACGACAGGCCGCCCCTGTGGATGGGGACGTGGAATCGGGCTCACAACGGGTACATACGTGTACTGTTTGACCCTCTAAGTACAATGTCAGGATCTTGGCTCAAGAAATGGCAGTCTGTATTGTGACTACAACTATTATTATTTCATCTTAGGCTTTTATGATTTATAATATATTGGATAACACACAATAATTGTGATGCCCATGGGATTATTTGAACTGTTTGTTTCCTCCATTGTGTCTCTTTCCACTCCCAATACCCTCGCCAGCAGGACGAGGTGGTGCACACTTGTAATCCCAGTATTTGAGAGGCTGAGACAGGAGGATTGCAGGTTCGCAGCCAGCCTCAGCTACTTAGTGAGGCCCTCCGCAGCTTAGTGAGACCCTGTTTCAAAATAAAGGATTAAAAAAATAGGGCTAGGGGTGTAGCTCGGAGGTAGAATGCCCCTGGGTTCAATCCCCAGTACCGTAAACAAAACAAAACTCCTCTCAATACCACCTGTGTCCCTTGATCCCTTCTACTATTGTACAGAAGTCTCTCCTCATTCATCAGAAGTCTCTTTCGTTTCTCAAATTCTTTTTTTTAAATTTTGTTTTAATTGGTGCATTGTAATCATATATCTTTGTTAGGTACAAGCTGATAAAGGCATACATCTCTCATTTAACCCTTCCCCAATTCCCGCCCCACTCCCTCGCCCTCCCTCCTTCTCAGGTTCAGTTTACTGATTGACTTTGATCAGTTTGTGAAAGTACATCATGTGCTTTAGGGTGTCCCTCCCCCATCACCTTCAGTTAAGTCATCTTCTTTGTTTCTCAATTTTCTTTAGCTTCCACATAGGAGAGAAAACATACAGCCCTTTGCTTTCTGAGACTAGCTAACCTCACTTAGCATAATCTGTTTTCCTGCAAATGACACAATTTTGTTCTTCGTGGCTGAGTAAAATTCCACTGTGTGCGGGGAAGGAGAGGGAGCAGGTTGGGATCTGGAAACAGACCAAGTGCTGTGTGCATGGATATTTCTATTGCTCTGAACCTCATTGTGTTGTACAACCACAAGGCACCAATATAAGTATATTTAAAAAAACATTAATAACGTTCATTGAAGTAACTGTGAGCTCCATTAGAAGATGATCAACAAATAGAGGCTAAAACCAAGCATTGACAAGGTGTGATTAATTCATAGATTATTTTATATTAACATTACTTTGAAAACTTAAAGTTAAATTTTAATTCTTTTCATCAATAGGGCTAGATAAGCACTGTTGAAATAAATAAAATCAACAAGGAGAAAAAAAGAGAGAAACTAGAGCTCTTGCCCCTACCAGGTGCAGACACAGGAGAAGACAGCTGTCTGCAAGCCAGGAACACAGCCCTCACCAGAACCAATGGCCATGACCTGGACGGTGGGACTTCCCAGCCCCCACCACAGTAAGACATAAGTGACTTGTGTAAGCCACTCAGCCCGTGGTGTTACATGATGGTAGCCCAAGCTGAGACGGTAACATAATATATATGAAAATGTACAAAAACATAAACATAATAAATCAATGACTTACAATCAGTAAATTAATTTTTAAAAACTCATTCATTCATTGCTAAAATAATTGCATAAACCATGCCAAGAAAAAGCACAACCAAAAATGACTGCCCCCCATCCATTACCTGAAAAACCCTGCTCCGTTTGTTTCGCCCTGTCAGGCAAGCTCTAAATATCTCCTAACACCCCCTCCTCTTCCCACCATCTTTTGTGTAACAGGGCAGGCTACTTCCTTGTCTAGTCACTGAGTTTCCACTATCGTGGTTCATTACCCTGGTTCCTCATGTTCAGGGAGAAAAAGTGACTAGTCACTTTTCTCTAAAGGGCTTCTTAAATTTGCAGAGCATCTGGGGGACCCAGCACATCTTTATTCAAAGGATATGAGTTTGCACCTAAGAGTGTACATTTCTTACAAGCCCTGTGTGATACTAATCAATACCACCTCTCCTTCACATTTGAACACCTCCTCTAGCCAAATCTGAATCATCAGTGATTTGAGGACCATTGTCTTAGAATACATCTAGCGTGGTGGTACATGCCTCTAATCCCAGTACTTGGGAGGCTGAGATAGGACGATTGCAGGTTCGAGGCCAGCCTTAAAAATTTAGTGAGATCAGGCAGGAAAGAAGGGGAGAGAGAAAAGAAAAGGGAGGGTGGGAGCCTCCTTCCAGTGCTTTGGGGGAGAGCTTGTCTGTGCTGGGGTCTTGGTATGCCCCCAAAGTTCATGTGCTGGAGGCTTGGTCCTCAGAATGGCAGTGCTGATGTGGAGGAGCCTCAGGAGGCGGGGCCAAGTGCAGGTAATGAGGTCACTGGGGGCATGGCCCCGGAAGGGATTCCTGCTGTTCTGGAGAAGCTAGTTAGTTTTTGCAAGAGCAAGTTGTTATCCAAAGAGGAAGCTGGGCCCCTGAAGCTCCCTGGCTTCCTGTCTCACCACACAATCTCTTCCCACAAGCATGCCTGCCATTGTGATGCCTCCCCATCACCAGAGATGGAAGAGATGGGGCTACCCGAGCTTAGACTTCAGCCTCCCACAGCATGAACTAAATAAACCTCTTTTACTTCATAAAGAACATAGCCTTAGGTAATTCGTTATAGTAACAGAAAATGGACTAATACAGTGTACAAAGTGGCCTTACTCCAGTGACCCCATCAGTGCCATTGCAACTTAGTACTACTCTCTATTCCAGTTCCAAGCTGGCCAGGAAGCTCAGGGAGGCGGCAGGCCCTTGAGCAAGTCTTGGTCCCAGGCTGCCTCCTGCAGGCCCTCTCCTCTCTCTGGAATGAAGCACCAGCTGATGCTAACATGGCTCAGAGGTTTCTGTCTGTTTCCCCCTCTCACCCCGGCGCTAGGATTTTCTGGCATTTCTTTTTATTACTCATTCAATTGATGAAAAGGTGGCAAGGGTCAAAGAAAGAGGCTCAGTTAACTTGGCAGACATCATCTCTGTCACACCATCACCTCCATCAGAAACAAAAGTGATGAAACACTTCGAATGAGGGCCAAGAGTTAGGTACTGGGGGACCAGAAAGAAGAGCAAGTTGGTCCTTGGTGTGGAGGGCCGACAAGCTCCCTTAGGGCCACTGTTAAACAGTGCTCAGCTCTCTGCAGGAAACAATGGATGCTCAGTCCTGGCTGCTCAAGGGATGGGGCGCCCCCACATGGTGGTCTGAAGAACGGCAACTTCCCAGAGTTGTATGATCCAGACTGTGAAGTGCTGTAACCCTGCGTATCTCTGTTGCTTAATACTATTCATGGGACATGGTGGATGTTCATGACATTGTGGGAAAAATGAATGAAAGGGTTTTCACTGTAACAATACAGAGGGCTAGCTGTCCTGGAAAACACAGAAACCCTACTTCTACACAGTCTTTAGAAATGCTAAATAAAAGATCGCAAATACTCTTTATAAACATAGAAATAAGTTCTAAGAAATCGTCAGAGCCTCAACTGAAGATAAAAGAAGCCACAGAGGTTGGAGGAGATGCTCTGGAAACCCCTGATGACTCCACCAACGCCCAAGCCCTGGAACAATCCCCCCCCCCAGATGGATGAGAACCTATCAGTGTTAATAGCAAGACAGGTGCAGAACTGTGCACGTGACACGTATATTTGGCCTAAGGCTCCCTGGCTCCAGGGCACTAGATATCATTAGGACACCCCACAGATTGCAATAGCAGTAGTCCCTAGTTTAGTCCCTACAACCCTGGAGTCTTGGTTTTAACTTTAAAGCACAAGAAAGAAAGCAGGCATTGGGTCTGTACAACTTGGGGAGTTACAACTGAGTCCCCCACATTCATAAGATTCCCTTGAGGGGTGCTATAGTTTGGATCTTGAAGGTCCATGTGTTGGAGGACTATGTATGTTGAAAGTAGAATTTAAAAATACCACTGAGAAGAGGGCAGGGCAAGGAAGGAAAATGGGTTCAGGCAAAGAGAGTCAAATCAGATCAGCATGTACGGATCTTCTAAATAATCGCAAAATAGAGTAAAACTCCATGTTGAGATTAAAACAACAACAATGTAAAGCAAAGCTCCAGCTGCATGCTATATGCAAGAAATAGACCTAAACAGAAAGAAGCAGAACATTAAAAGGATGGAAAAATAATTAGGCAAATGTAAAGAAAATTCTTTGCATTCCGACACAATCGATTTGGTCAGGACACAGAAGACATAAGCATCAGTAATTATTAAGCTTGACCCATGAACGAATTTCAAACCCTACCCTCAATGGTTACAAGTATACATTTTTCCAAGGATTAACAATTTGTATAAACACATCTATTAAGCGATACCAAAGAATGCATATTCATGCAGACCACCCCAGCAGCATTTTTCTTAGAATCAATTTTTTTTACAGAAAAGAAAAAGGACAATAAGGCCAAAAGACAGTCTTAGAGAAGAAAAGCAAGACTGAGGTACTTATCCCAACAGATAGCAAACCATAAAATTACAGTATATAACACAGTGCAGAACAGGCTAACAGAACCCAGATCCCAGAAACAGCCCCACCCACGTAAGAAAGTGTGACATACAGCAGATGCCCCACTGCAGACTCGTGGGAAAGAAATGGAACACTGATAAAGATTGCTAGCACAGTGGATTACCTGCATGGAAAAACTGACTTTGGATTCTAAGGCACACCATTCACAAAAGTCAGTATCAGGTAGGTATAAACTCAAATGTAAACAGTCCAAGCTGTAAACCTTTTAGATGAAAATACACGGGGTAAAGAGAGTTGAATACAATATACAATACACTTCAAGATAGCTAGAAGAGAGGAAATGATAAATGTTTCAGGTGATAGATTTGCTAATTACCCTGATATGCTTATTATAAAAATGTGTACATGTATCAAAATGTCATATCAGGCCCCATAAATAGGTATGATTATTATATGTCAATTAAAAATAAAATAAAACCAAATAAAAATATACTTCAGAAAAGAGAATTAATTTCTTTCTTTCTTTCTTTCTTTTTTTCTTTTTTTTCAGTACTGGGGATTGAACCCAGGGGCATTCTACCTCCAAGCTACAGCCCCAGTCCTATTTTTTATTCTTTATTTTGAAACAGGGTCTCACTAAGTTGCAGAGGGTCTCAAAAGTAACTGAGGCTGGCTGCAAACCAGGATCTTCTGGGCTCAGCCTCCCAAGTACGTGGATTACAAGAGAGATTTTCTTAAGCAAGGTAAGAAGTATGAATCATGGAAGATTGAAAATCATATTCGACTAAAATTTAAAACTATTGCTTGTCAAAAAGTACCATAAATGCAAAGGGATTACAGGCTGAGAAAAGCTATCTTCAACACATATACCTAGCAAAATATTAAAGTCTAAAGAATAAATCCATAACTCGACATGTCAATAACTAAGTATATATGATTCTAAAGTGTGCATTTTCCCCTCTATTCTGTCATGCTTTCTACCCTTGATTGAATGTAAAACAAAAACAAAAACAAAAACAAACAAACAAACAAAAAAAAACCCTGATAAACTGAGAGAGAAAAGAGAAAGGGCAGAGCAGTTTGTGACAGTCTGCAAAAATGACATGGCTGATAACCTCCCATCCCTTTTTTTTTTTTTTTTGGCGGTACTGGGGGTTGAACTCAGGGGCATTCTACCTCCGAGCTATACCCCCAGCCCTATATTTTATTCTTTATTTTGAAACCGAGTCTCACTAAGTTGCGGAGTGCCTCACTAGGTAGCTGAGGCTGGCCGCGAACCCGGATCCTCCGGTCTCAGCCTCCCGAATGCTGGGATTACAAGCGTGCGCCACCACGCCCGGCGGTCTCCCATCCCTTTTAATGAGACTATTGTGTCTGTTTCCCCACCCCATGAATTTGGGTTGGCTTATGACTTGCTTAAACCAACAGAAAGTGACATAATTGACAATAAATGGATTTCCAGCCAGAGTCTTGAGTAGCTTTGCAGTTCCTGGTCTTGTCCGCCAGGCAAAGAAACCTCAAGCTCCTTCCTTGAGGACCAGAGATGTCAGGAGAGGAGGCCCAGCTGACCCATCACCCAATGCCACGTGAGTGAGACCAGCTAGAGCCGTCCAGCCCCAGGCAAGCCCTGGGGGACACTGCCATGCAGTGGCTCCAGGTGAGGCCAGCAGAACACCCAAGCCGCTGAGCCAGAGAAGTGAGCAAATCAAAGGGTTGTTTGGGAGTGTTTGTTCCGCAGCAGTGAATAACCATTACATGGTTAGGAAGATTTCAGTAATCAAAGAAAGCCGGGGAGGCAGGAGGCGACAGTGCCACTTCAATTAAGCTGAGCAGAGAAACCAGGATGGCTGGAACTGGGAATTCAAGTGGGTGAGGGTGAGAAGGACGCCCCCAGCTTAAGAAGCTTCTACAGAAACAGTGCTGAGTGTTTTAGGAAACGCTACACAGTTTTGCAACTTCCTACTCCAGTTTCCTGCCCCTTTACTACCAGAGACTTTCCTTGAACAAAAGATGCTAAGGAGTGATCTTCTTTGATCTGGACATTCCCACGCACACTGGCCAGGAAACAACATGCTCACACACAGCTCTGCTAATAATCAGAGCGGACAGAGACGAGACAAGACTCAGACACGGTGAGGGACTGACCAGAGCAGGGGCTCAAAGCAGGGCTAGAGCCGCAGAGATGAGGATGAACACAGTCTGGCCGCTCCCGCGGGACAGGACCTCCTGGCTGACTGCAAAGCCACTGTACATCAAATTCATTGTTGGGAACAGAGGAGATGGTTCCTTTGCCTTTTCTGATTACTACCACATCATCATAATGTTTATGTCATTGAGAAACCTTGGCAACTAGTACAACCCACACACCATGACCGGGATGAACCTGAGACTGTGTATCCATCTGCATTCTTGCAGCCATCAGCTAGAGAGCTGACCACGTAACTTAGAGGAAAGAGGATTTATTTTCTTATGGTTCCAGGTTCAGTCCATGTCAGGCTGGGGACCCTGGGATCTTAGGGCATAGCGGCCAGAGGCAGAGTGAGAACACATGGGGTGTGCTTTTTACATCAGGGAGGTCAGAGAGAAAAAGCAGGGGGAGGAGGAATCCTTCCTATAATCTCCAAAGCTGGACCACCTCTTCCAGCCACACCTACGGGCCTACTGGGTACCACTCGGGTAAATTCATTCTGGAATTACAACCTCCATGACTCAAGTACATCAGCTCCAAACATTAATAAATGAGCTGTTTAGGGAACATTTGATATCTAACTGTAACAGAGGCAGTTCCAAAATATCAACGTACACTTCCATTGAGATTTACCCGTCATCTACTTGGATTAGACATTCACATGGCTTCATTCAAGGCCACGTGAGAGTTAAATTTAAAGGGGGAAGCAGCTGGGCATGGTGGCGCACACTTGTAATCCCAGTACTTGGAAGGCGAGACAGAAGGATGGCAGGTTTGCAGCCGGCCTCAGCTAGTGAGGCCCTCCACAACTTAGTGAGACCTTGTTTCAAAATAAAGAATAAAAAGTAGGGCTGGGGGTATAGCTCAGAGGTAGAATTCCCCTGGGTTCAATCCCCAGTACCACAAAATAAAATAAAATAAGGGAGAAGAAAAAAAATCCTCACCCGATGAGTTATATGAACAATGTATATTAAGCAGATTCTTCACTTCAAACACATCCAAAGAGGAATCATATTTTCTAAAGGGCCTTATTATTAATACCTGAGTTTAAATCTGGGCAGGGGCATGCTGGGGAAAGGAGTGGAAAGGCACTAGAAAAGAATGGACACTTCAGGTAAAGACCTCCATCTGGGAAGCAATTGTTAGCCCATGCTTTTACTTTGCTTTTCAATCATTTTGCTGTTATATAAGAAGCATTTCATATAAACTTTGTAATGTGTAAGATTAACATTAAACAGCCACCCCCCCAACAAAGCCAAAAACAAAACATGTATTATAGAGTAAAGCTCTTATATAAATTGAGGAGTGCTAAATATACACTATTTTTAAAAAAGGGAGAAAAACATGACCACATTAATTTGGTAGACAAATAATATCTCCCCAATCAAATTTCATGAACTCTCAAGTGTCTTTGTGTTTCCTAAGGAAAGACACTGTAAAGAGTATAATGACTGTCAGTTTAGGTCTTACTGATCCTATCAGCTTGTTATCCAAGTCAAATATAAGGGGCATTCATAATCTTAAAAATATAAAAAATGGGAGCTCTTAGTCTCTGCAGCAACTTTTTTTTCTACACACAGGACTTGACAGGTGCTGTCCATCTTATCTCAGTGGAAATGAAGACAAGGCATTTGGAGCCCCCACCCAACAGGGCCCACAGAAGCCGGCCATGTGCTAAGTGACCAAAAGCAGGGCACAGAGTTTACACGGCACTCATGACTTTTTTTTATCAGTGCACACACAGAGGACCATGTGGCACCTGGTATCTGAGACTTCAGAGGGTCTGGCGCACTGGATCGTATTTGTCTGCAGAAAGATAAATCTGTGTGGTTCCTCTTTCTCTGTGTCCCTCCCCGCTGCCTGATTGTCCTCAGTTTTCATAATCGAGCCCCAGACAATCTCCGTGGAACATCAGACCAAAATAGAACCTTCCATTTCAAGGGTACAGTCCAGAAGCCTGCGCTGCCCAGGCAAACAGAGCGGCTGTCCACCCATGGCGCTAACAGTCCCTCGCTGAGATTCAACATGCCTTGGGCTTCCAGCAATCACAGAAGCCTTTCAGTTAAACAAACAGCTCCTAATCTCCTCCCTGCAGGAGGGAACTCTGTTCTCATTGCAGACCCCTGGCTTCTACTCAGCCCCAGACAGATGTGCCCCAGGTTCAAAGGGTCTGACCATCCACTTCCAAGACTGGTCCTAATTGTCTCTAGCATGTCAGGGTCCTGCTGTTAGCCGTGGACCCCCAGCTTTCTGCAGCTCAAATGCAGGACTAACTGTTATGGGCTAACCTGAGGCCTTAGCCTTAGCATAAGTAATGCCATGTTGCTATCCTAGGTGACCCAGCTCATCACGCATGACTGCTTGTTTGGCTTCTGTAATTTCTGATTGACTCACACCTGCAGGAACAGCCTGGTAGGAACCTTCCATCCTAGTCACAACTGGGATGCAATATAATAGAAGGATCCATCTTTGTCACAACCAGGATATGTGTGTAGTAGAAGGGGTTGATGCGGTTTGTTGAGCCCCTGCACAACACTGTTTTGTGGCTTCTGAACGTTATACTTGGCTGCCACCCCTGCTATGCCACCTTGCTGTGAGGACTTAAATTTTTCACCCATAAGCTTGGGGCTTCTCTGTATAGAAGTAGACCAAAACAGCCATATGGTGCTGCACTCAGGTTCAGTGCCCAGTGTAGGCCTGGCCGGTTAATAAAGACTTTCTTTTGGCTATATTTTGGGGTCTAAGTGGTCTTCCCTGGTGGTCCTACCTCATAACATAACCATGTTTCAAATAAGAAGCAATTTCAGTCCCCAAAGCCCTGGTGCTTTTACTGTAATACTGTGGGTGAGTCACTGAGAAAAACCAAGGCACCTGCTTCAGCACGAACCGGCAGGTGGAATTCTAAGGGAAATACACCAGAGCAGTGGTGTTCATCACAAAAATGAAATGAATGTCAGCCCTAACGGCAGAACCTAAAAAGAGAGACAAACACGCCTTGGAAAGACACCATGGGACACCGCTTGAACACTGATATTTTTAGGATTTGCACAAAAGTTGGGTTTTTGCATAACTAGTGATGGAAATATTTTTGCTTAAATAGTGAATTTTATGATCTACACCTTAAGCCACAACAATTTTACTCCCATTGGGGGGGGGGGAACCAACACTGAGAAAAGGCCTTTCCTTTTTCTCTTTTTCCCTCTTTAAAAAGGGGCTGTGGAAGGAGGCGATGTCAGAAAAGGGGTATCTTTGTTGAAATTCTCTCAATAAACACTTTATAAAACTTTAAAGGAAATCATTTTAGACCTGTATTGGCATTCCCATATTGATGTTCATGGAAATTATTTCCCAGCTGGGCAATACAGGTATACCTTCTTTTTTTTTTTTTTTTTTTTTTTTTTTTTTGCGGTACTGGGGATTGAACTCGGGGGCATTATACTTCTGAGCAACACCCCCTAGCCCTATTTTTTTTATTCTTTATTTTGAAACAGGGTCTCACTAAGTTGCAAAGTGCCTCATTAGGTAGCTGAGGTTGGCCGTGAACCTGGATCCTCTGGTCTCAGCCTCCCAAATGCTGGGATTACAAGCGTGTGCCACTATGCCCGGCTCAGGTATACCTTCTAATAAACCCAGCCAGGGGTTCTCAACGAGGAGAGATTTTGTGTCAGGCATGGCGGCGCATGGCCCTAATCCTAGTACTTGGGAGGCTGAGATGGAAGGATCGCAGGTGTGTGAGGTCAGCCTTAGCAATTAGTGAGATCCTCAACAACTTAGTGACATCCTGTTTCAAAATTAATAATAAACAAACAAGCAAATGTGCAAATTAATTAATTAATACATAAATAGGGCTGGGGGTGTAGATCAGAAGTAGAATGCCGCTGGGTTGAAATGCCAGTAACAACAACAACAATAAAAAGAGTAGGAGAGATTTCGCTGCTTGGGGGACAAGTGGCAATGTCTGAAGATACTTGTTTGGCACAACCTGGGGGAGGGGGTGGTTCACTACCATCTTGCTGAGGCTTGTGAGGGTTGCTGCTAAACATCAATCCACAGCACGACCCGCACAACAGAGCCATCTAGCCCCACACGCAAATAGCTTAATAGCATTGGATGAGATCAGTATTCAAAACAAATCACGTAAGAACACAAGAGGGGCTTCTGGAAACCTCACACAAGCATCAGCAACTTCCGGCCCCAGCTTCCCCTGCACTCCAAGGGCCTTTTTAGAATAACAGTCACTGAAGGAACTGTCTTTTTTTTGTCCTGGACATCCCGCTAGTATGTATGTAAACAAGTGCTTAAAAAGAAAAAAAAAAAAAAAAAAAAAAAAAGATGAAAGTAGCCTCAGTAAGATTTTAACCAGAACTACTGGATGGCACCAGGCCAAGGACACGAAACGGAGTCTCAGAACACATAGGGCAGACTGTCCTTGTTTAGACCTTGGCCTTCTAAGCCAAAATGACAACTCAAACACCACGCCTCCTTTCTCTACGGATGAAGAGGAGAACACTTTCATTACTAAAACCCCAGTGAAGCCGGGCGTGGTGGCGCATGCTTGTAATCCCAGCATTTGGGAGGCTGAGACCGGAGGATCTGGGTTCGTGGCCAGCCTCAGCTACCTAGTGAGGCACTCCACAACTTAGTGAGACCCTGTTTCAAAATAAAGAATAAAAAATAGGGCTGGGGGTGTAGCTCGGAGGTAGAATGGCCCTGAGTTCAATCCCCAGTACCGCAAAAAAAGAAAAAAAAAACCGGTGAAGTGGATCCCAAGATGACATCAACCATCTATGGGAGGCTTGACGTCGCTGTAATGTTCCAATTGTCTTATCATTCCACCAGGACAGGAAATGCAAGCAGGCCCACCACCAGCACGAGCTGATGACCAAATGCAGTGACCCCTAATGCAAGATGAACTTTTGAGTCAGAAGCAACCCCACAGCCATCTCGTTCCCACAAACCACTCCAGATAAAGCGACCTGTTGGCCTGGAAGATGGGCCTGGGGAATCAGTGTTCAAGACATGGGGTTCTCTATTTTTTTCTACTTTGGAAAGGAAAGTTGTAATTCATAAACTTAGTTTTCATCAGATAAATCACCTGTTGAACATGGACAGAGAGGAGAAGCCACAGTGAGATCAACAAAGAGCAACTTGTGGTCACAGGCCAGACAATCCTTATGTTCCCCCATAAGAGACTTGTTTAGGTACAAAACATTGATGGAGTGCTTCCTGGTATTACTCCAAACATCTAAGAACTGTGTGTGTGTGCGCGCGTGTGCGGTACTGGGGATTGAACCCAGAGGCATTCTGCCTCTGAGCTATACCCCCCAGCCCTATTTTTATTTTTATTTTTTAATTTTGAAACAGGGTCTCACTAAGTTGCAGAGGGTTTCTAAGTTGCCAAGGCTGGCCTCCAACCTGCAATCCTCCCATCTCAGCCTCCCAAGTACTAGGAGTACAGTATTGTCACCAAACCTGGCCTTTAATAACTCATCTACTTTTCCCAAACACCTAGTGAGATGACCGTGTGCCATTAAGTCCATTTCACAGATGATGACAGTGTGGCATAGAGGGATTAAGTATGACCGGCCCGCTCAAAGTCAGGAAGCCAATACAGAAAGGACCTGGTTCCAAAGCCTACGTTTATCCACCAGGCCATGATCCTTCTATACAGAAGCAACAAGAAATAATCCAACCTTGAAAGTAAACCACAGAGCCAGGCATGGTGGCGCACGCTTGGAATCCCAGCATTTGGGAGGCTGAGACTGGAGGATCTGGGTTCTCGGCCAGCCTCAACTACCTAATGAGGCACTTTGCAACTTAGTGAAACCCTGTTTCAAAATAAAGAATAAAAAATAGGGCTGGGGGTGTAACTCAGAGGTAGAATATCCCTGAGTTCAATCCCCAGTACTGCAACAACAACAACAACAACAACAACAACAACAAAGAAAGTAAACCACATATTACCATCAGGGTTCTCAGGGATGGATCTGGCCAAGTCTACCTACTCGGGTTTGTGAGGCAGCAGGAGGTCAGAAGTCCAGCCTCTAGCTGACCGCACCGGCCGGTGCTCATGTGGACCGAGGGTCCCTGAGACCCAGGCTATAAAGCTCTCTGTATCAAGGTTGCAGGACACTCACTATGACCACTGCAAGAGGGTCTCTGCATCAGTCCTCAAACCTGCCACTCAGGATGTGTCTCCTAAATTTAGACCCAGGCTACAGCCCAACCTGCCTATTGAACAAATTTTCTCCATTGTTTTCTATTTTAACTGCAGCTGTCTGTGGATACTGCTTTATCGCCGCCTCATTATGAGGCAATCTTAGGGGGTTATTTTATCCTGTTTACTTGCTTCCCCTTTTATCTTTTGCTTTTAACTGGGGACTAGGAAGTGGAAGTAGCCAGGAGGCAGACAAGCAGGAACCCAGGAGGGGAGCCTGAGTTCCAAGTTATGACCATTTAGTTGGGGGAAAAAAAAAATCAGAAGAATGAATAAACCTCCTAGAGGTACTTCCAAAATTGCAGCTTTAATGTATTTTGAACAAGGGTAAGGGGATTTTTTTGCACATAGCCTCTAAAAGTAACTGGTCCATAAGAGCTAATACAAAGTAGGATGTAAAAGCCAGTTTTTGAGTTTAAAATGTCATCATATAGAAAACAGGACAGCCACTCTATGTAGGGAATATACTAAAATGTCCAAAACACACAAACTCATTTTAATTAAAAATATTTAAGCACACACAAGTACACATGTATGCATACAGATTTATTCATTTTAATTAAAAATATTTAAGCACACACAAGTACACATGTATGCATACAGATTTATTCATTTTAATTAAAAATAATTAAGCACACACAAGTACACATGTATGCCTACAGATTTTTTTGTTTTTTTAGGAAAAAAGGAATGAGCTGGGCATGATGGTGCACACCTGTAATCCTAGTACTTGGGAGGCCGAGACAGGCAGATCTCAGGCTCCAGGATCAGCAACTTAGTGAGATTCTGTTTCATAATAAATACTAAAATAGGGCTGAGGATTTAGCTTGGAGGTAGAATGCCCCTGGGTTCAATCCCTAGTACCAAAAAAAAAAAAAAAGAAATAGACCAAAATATTACCAGTGACTATCTTTAAAGAAAAAAAATAAGCAATTTTAGTTATAGTTCACAATAGTGGATATCAACCTTTATCTGTAAAGGGTCACATAGTAAATATTTTTGGTTTTGCCTACTCTAAGCTCCCATCAAAACTACTCAATTCTGCCATTGCAAAGGGAAAACAGCCAGAGATAAGACATAAATAAATGAGCATAGCTGTGTTCCAGAAGAGTTGTATTTACAATCTAGGCAATGGCCTGGTTTGGGCCTGTGGGTTATAGTCTGGTAATCTTGGCTGTATATATGTAACCCATGGAAAGGACTCAAGTAGGAAAGAGGGGAAAAAAAAAAAAACCAGATGGTTTATCACACACTATTGCTTGTAATAGGTATGTCCAAACTAATATATTCCTTTAAATAATCTTTCAATGATCCAATCTAACATAATATGTCTCATTCAAAGTCACATTAGGGAAACGAATGTCTGTGAGCTGTTTTATGGGATCGAGGCTGCCATCTAGTGGCCATACAGAAGAACAGCCTTCAAAGTTTCAGTCCCCTGTTACTCCACAACTCCCTGGCCCACTTTTTAAAAACATGACTGGGGTATGAGCCAAGGACTCAATCCCTTTTCTGAAGCATCAACTTGTCAAGTTCTTTCAGGTAGCCACTAGACAAAAGAATAAACCATCACAGGGCTTCTTAGCCAGCCATGCTTCAGAAGGTGATTTGAAAACAATCCTGGGAAAAAAATGCTCAGGTACCTACGACTCACGTGTTGAAACTGACAAAGCCTTTAAAAAAAAACAAACAAGCAAAACAAAAACAAAAACAAAAAAACCACCCAAGCCATGAAAAAATAAAATAATTCCAAAATGCAGATGGTTTATCACACACTGTTGCTTGTATGTCCAAACTAATATATTCCTTTAAATAATCTTTTAAATGATCCAATCTAACATAATATGTCTCATTCAAAGTCACATTAGGGAAACCAATCCAAACCCCAGAACCAGGCCATAAAGAAATAAGCGCGCTCAATCGACATTGCTCATTGGTTCCCTCTCGCCCACTCTCTTGCTGAACAGGATTGGGTCACTTGTGTGGCGAACTATGCGCAAACAGCGGGGGAGACAAAGAACCGAAGCCCAGACCCAGGAAACCAGCACAGGAGGAAGATGCAAGCAAGGAAGAACAGTATAATCTGGTTAGAGCCCCCAGCACAGGCACATTTGCAGGATCATGGGAGCCCAGGCAAGGGAGCAAACTCGGTAGGGTCCCAGGAAGGCTTCCAAGGGCAGGGAGCAATCAAGCTGTTTCCGTGGGAATGAGCACAAGGCTGCCAGGGGGAGCGGGAAAGAAAGGAAGGGCAGCAGATGGGGCAGGGCAGGGGGTTCCGTGGATGGGCGCAAGTTCAGGCTTACGGCTGGAAGAGCCCAAGAGTCAAATGGACCAAAGAGCTCGGTCCTATGTGCATTCCATCTCAGGTCCTTCTTTTTTCTGGGGGCGGAGGGAGAATTGAACACAGGGGCATTCTACCTCTGAGCTACACCCATCCCTTTTAATTTTGACACAAGGCCCTGCTAAATTGCTGAGGCTGGCCTCAAGCCTGCAATCCTCCTCAACCTCTCAAGCACTGGGATTACAAGTGTGTGCAATGGGACCAGGCTATCCTTTCTTTTTCTTTTCTTTTCTTTCTTTCTTTCTTTTTTTTGTACTAGGGATTGAATCCAGGGGCATTCCACCTCGGAGCTACACCCCCAGCCCCCCCCCCTTTAAGTTGCTGAGGGCCTTGCTAAGTTGCTGAGGCTGGCCTCAAACCTGGGATCCTTCTGTCTCAGCCTCCCAAGTACTGGGACTCCAGGCGTGTACCCTGGCCCCAGGCTCCTTCTCTCACACAGTGGGAAACGCAGGGCTGGGTGGTCTCAGGGCTGGTGGCAGGGAAGGCTGGGATAGGACTCGGAGTCTCAGCACCTTCTATGATTCCCAGCACTGTGCTTCCCTATCTCTATCCACAGCCAAGAGATGATGGCCTCTCACCATTTGCCTGTCTCCAAAGCATTACAAAGCCTCTATGGGTGACAAGTAGATTTATAGTTAAACAGTTATCCCACAACAAAAACACCTTCCTGGGCCCCTGTGAAGTTTTAGCAGGAAACCCAGGGTCAGTAATCAGCCGATCTCCTGCACACATTTCCTGCTGTCTGCTAAGCGGCAGGGCCGGCGTTCTGGGTCTTGGCCAAAGGAGCTCACCCTGCCCCGTGCACAGGTGCACAGCCTTACCTGCGTTGCTGGTGAGGAAGGTGAGGGGGCTGTCGCCCAGGTCCGCAGGGCCGTCCACTCGGTGGGGCGGGCTCTCTAGCAGCTCGGCTCCTCCCTCGAGCTCCGGGCAGGTCCTCACCAGGAGGCCCAGGGAGGGCTGCGAGAGGAAGTCTCTGAGCATGGGTGAGTTGAGTGTGCCGGCCAGCCGGTTATTGATTTCCAGAATCTCATCTCCCGCCTTCAGGCCTGCCGACGCAAGACGGAAAATGTTTAACGTCACACACACCGAAAAGAGAATACAACCACTTGCGAGTTCTGCCAGAAAGGGTACACCCAGCTCTCCTGCTGGGGACCTCCGGGTCGGGGGGAGCCAGGTGCTGCTGCATGCAGGGTATCAGGATCCGGGGTCACGGTCAGGTGATCACAGCATGCCTATGCTGACCTCCATAAGTCACCTACACAAACTCACTCCTTATCTTACCTGTGTGTGTTCTAAGCATCTGCCCATTCCTCTCCACAAATGCTAATTCCAGCTCTCTTCCTGCGCTTCTGTGTTCTTACTACAAACAATAGGTTCGGCGCACATTTCATGTCTATCGATCATTTCTATGAAACCGAAATGCACGAAGGTCCTCTAGCTACCACAACACAGTAAGGCTGCCTTACCACAAACACACTTAGAGACAACAATTTGCAGAAGCGAATGTAGTGCACTGCCACCCTGCCTTTTGAACATCATCAAGACCTTGGGGTGAATACCTGTCAGTAGATTCCCAAGGGACTGAATGACATCATGATCTTGGGGTCAATACCTTCTGTAGATCCTCAAAGGATCTGCCACTACCTTTGCCAAGTATGCTGCGGGAGGGACCGAGGTTTCGGAACTAAAGAACAGCCAAGAACAAGCCCAACCCGGAACAAGAAGAAGCTGTGACTAACTGGGGTGGAGGGCCTCAAACTGGTATTAAAGGAACATTCTAGAAGCTTGAGAAAGGGAGAGGTTATGAAAGAAAATAGAGTGTGTCCTTTCAGCAGAGAAGGGAAAAGGAGTCCCATGTCGTATTTTATATGCTAATGTGGAAAAACAAACTTTAAAATGGAAGTGAATGAAGACATAATAGAGTGTTGGAACAGCAGAAATGAGAAGCCGCCCATTCCCTCAGGCATCCACGGATTCCACCTCTGATTCTGCAGAAAAAAAAGATTCTACAGAGAGGTTCTCATTTCCCCGTTTCACCCCTAGTCCCACACCCTAGCCATTTTCCTCTGGTTTCCAAGATCACTGAATTCCATTTTTCATCATAAAATACTCCAAGAAACATTATGGGTGGGAAGGAAATGGAAAAGAAAGGAGAATTCTTTTCTTTTCCACATCAGAGGCAAAAATCCTGTGAAGCTAGTTAGTTCATTTTAGGTGAAAGATTTCGTATCCCAGCACTAGAGTTGAAAATATAAAATTTCTACATGTGAAAAGCAAGGTTTTTGGTGATTTTTGTTGTTGTTGTTGGTCTTTTCTTAAAACAACCAACATACGTACAATTAGAGACTAGGAGGACATAAGGACAGAAAGACTTAAAAGCCAAAAATATCTCTGAGGTTTTTCACAAAGAAGTTCCAGGTTCCTGTGACTGGCAGAGCAGGAAAATATATATTAGGTTGAGTGGTGACTCCCAGAAAGATGTGTTCCCATCTCAGAATCCAGAACCTGTGAATGTGACCTCATTGGGATAAAGGATCTTGGCCATTGTAAGTAAGTTAAGGAACTTGAGAAAATATCCTGCTGGATTATCTGATGGGCCCTAAATGTGTGGATAGATGTCCTGGTGATGACAGACAGAAGAGAGAGACCCAGAAAGAAGAGGAGAGACAATGTGAGATGGAAATGAAGCAGCGGCACGCCCGGGAACGCCCAGGGACCACAGGAGACACTGGAGGTGCAAGACGGGATTCGCCTCAGGAACCTCCAAAGGGGGCGTGGCCTCTGCATGCTTCAACTCAAGACTTCGAGCTCTTTCCAGAATTGTGTGGAATAAATTTCTGTGGTTGTAAACTGTCCGGTATGTTGCACTTTGTTATGACAACTGAAGAAAAATAATACGGGGTGCTACCTGACTCAAGATATTCTCAGTATGAAGAAGTTGCCAGCAAAGAAGGGCCTCAGGGGAGTTTTCTGTCATGGCCTCACCGGGTAATGACCCTGAGCCTGTGGGCATGTTAGTGAATCTCCCCAACCTCAGTTTCCCCACATGTGAGAAGGAAAGCAGGTTACATAAGAGTAAATGAAGTAATCCACTTAAAACTCCATTAAGGATATTTGTAGATACTAGTTCTCATTGTTATTATTTTGTAGAAGAAAGACAACTTTTCTTTCTAATAAAAAAAATTATAAGCTGAGCCTGGTGGTGCATGCTTGTGATCCCAGTACTTGGAAGGCCAAGACAAGAGGGCAGTAGGTTAAAGGCCAGCATCAAAAATGTAATGAAAACCTCAGCAACTCAGTGAGACCGGGCTTCAAATGAAAAATAAAAAGGGCTAGGAGTGAAGCTCAGAGGTAGAATAAATACCTCTGGGTTCAATCCCCAGTGCCAAAAAAATAAAAAATAAAAAAAATATGGCCAGCTCAGAAATAATCCACAACATGCAAATAATAGTGGGCCATGGAAAGTGTGAAATTTCCAAGCCGTCTAGAGTAATATGACACGTGACCGTCTTGACTAGGCTCTGGCCAGTGTGGCCAACAGGAAAACACTTGGATGACAGTGATTGGCTCTCAGATGACTCCAAGGGGAGACTGATGGGCCAACATGCCATGGTGAGTAGAGATAAAGTGTAAAATAACCGACTTGGGTACGAAAAGTCGACTCTACAAGCAAGGCCACAGTACGATCCAACTAAGAGCGCTGGTGTGCAAGAGAGCTGGCAGGAGGGGGAAATCTGGGGCTTCGCAGCTATAGCCTGTAACAGTCAAAAGCCCAGTGTGGCTCACAAAAATAAAGTAAACAAACTGAGACTGAATTAATGCAAAGGGAACATTCAGATCCAATTAGGCCACATCCTGCCGGACTGACTCTCCTGGGTTGCACCACATCTGGTCATTTTACAGGGACGCTGAGATCTCGGCCGCGCCTCCAAAGAGCTATGACCAGAGCTGTGTGATCTACATCCTAATGAATGGTTAAGGGATCTGGAAAGTGTTACATCTGGGAAAAAAAAAAAAATAGCAGTTACAGCCAAGCATGGTGGCACATGCCTGTAACCCCAGTACCTGGGAGGCTGAGACAGGAGGATGGCAGGTTTGAAACCTGCCTCTGCCATTTAGCAAGACTCTCATCCTTCTAACAAGACCTTGTTTCAAAATAAAAATAAAAATAAAAAAAGGCAGCTGGGGGTGTAGCTCAGAGGTAAACTGCCTCTGAGTTCAATCCCTAGTACCACACACACAGACTCACATGCACAAGATTTAGAAGTTAGAACATGGTGGATATCAAAGCCTGGCTACGGAGAAGAATCAGGCTACACCTGAATGGCAGACAGAGGCTAAAGAGAAGATTGTGTAATTCACAAAAAGGATGCGTGGCCCACGGTGGTCTCCATTATCAGGGGTCCCAGGAGGAAGGGGACTGCATCTTCCGTCAAAGGCTAGATCTAACATAAAACGCCCCACAGATCCTTCCTTACGCTGCCTTCCACACATGGGGTGCTAGCACAGTGTTCATGGCCCAAGAAGACAAAGTTGCACCCCACTCTTGCATCTGCAAGGAGGAGTGCTTTGTGGGGCAAAAGGGTTGGAGCAGGCAACCGTTTGTTTTCATCAAACACCAGGCTTCTCAGATTCAAAGAACTAAAACAGGATGTGACTGAAAACAGCACAGCAGATTCCCCACCCCCGCACCATGCCAACGGGCACGCTCACTGTGCTAAAAGTGATAAAGATCAGTCTTTGGGGCTCGGAGGGGAATAAACCCTGTCGTCTCTGCTCTGTGCCGAAAGACTGCTCCGGGGCTGTGTCAGACTCCAGTCTCCAGGCTACTTACGGCCTAGAAGGAAAGTCTGCCTCCATGACAGTTAGCGGATCCATTCTCCCAACGTATTTCCCACCTGTCACCCCTCACGCCACTCCTGTGCACAGCCAGGTCTGTGTCTGGGGCTTGTGCAATGATTGCAGCACAGGGCAAAAGAACCTGTGCAGGTAACTTGCACACCACGAGCCACCCAGAAGCGTGCTGGGCCAGAATGTGGACGGAGGTGGAAAAGACCCACCTTCCTCCCTTCCCTGGCTGCTCTACCCAGCAGTTGGATGAATCTACCAAGGCAAAATCCAGGGATACAGAGGGTCGACCGTAATCTAGGTTAAAAAGACTTTTTTTTTTTATTTGCAGTACTGGGGATTGAACTCAGGGGCATTCTATCTCCGAGCTATACCCCCAGCCCTATTTTTTTATTCTTTATTTTGAAACAGGGTCTCACTAAGTTGCAGAGTGCCTCACTAGGTAGATAAGGCTGGCCGCAAACCCAGATCCTCAGGTCTCAGCCTCCCAAATGCTGGGATTACAAGCGTGCGCCACCACGCCCGGCTTAAAAAGATTCTCTAAGCCGGGCATGGCGGCACACGCTTGTAATCCTAGTACTTGGGAGGCTGAGATGGGAGGATCCGGGTTCGTGGCCAGCCTCAGATGTTTAGTGAGGCCCTCTGCAACTTAGTGAGACCCTGTTTTAAAAATAAAGAATAAAAAATAGGGCTGGTGGTGTAGCTCAGAGGTAGAATGCCCCTGGGTTCCATCCCCAGTACCACAAAAAAAAAAAAAAAAAAAAAAAAAAAAGACTCTAGTGGAAAGAAGATGGGGGTGGGGGAGGGTCCCCTAGAGTAGCCTAGACACATGATGACCCTTTGAGAACAACAGAAAGCATGCAGAACTCGGTGTGGTGACTCATGTTTGTAATTCTAGTACTTGGGAGATTAAGAGAGGAGGTCTGCAATTTCGAACACAGCCTGAGTAATGTAGTATGTCCCTGGGTTCAAGCCCTAGTGCCACACAAACACATACACACACACACACACACACACACACACACACACACACACACCAAGGAGAGGGAGAGAGAGAGAGAAAAAAAGGAAACCAGTAGAATGCAGCAGGGAAGGGCCCTTTTGGTAGAGTGAGGGAGTCAAGAAGACTGGATCTTGAATCTCTATGCTCTCAACTTCAGCCAAGATTCTCCAGGAACAGAAGCAACAGAACAGCGGCTTCATGGGAGCTTTGCAGGTTCGGGCCATGGCCAGCGGCTCTGACCAGTGAGAACCAAAGCACAGCGGGGTGTTCCCACAGGCTCTGTCCAGCAGGACCCCCCTCCAAACCCTGGCAGCCTCCGACGTACCAGAGCAAACACTTATGATTAGAAGGGAACTTCCCAGCGGCCCCATGGAACTGGACTCAGGATCAGGATTGTAGTGCAAGAATATGATATTCCTGCCATTTTATTTAAAGGCTCAAAATCCATATTCCTTTCCTCACTGAAAGGGTTTTCAACAAGGCAATGTGCAAATCATTCTTTACACATGACTTTTCTGGGCACGTCTTTCTCATGCACCAGCTAGAGAAACACCACAGGGAGGGGTCAGGGAGACAGAGGAGACACACATAGACTTACCTTTCTTGGAAGCTAAACCGGTTTCCTTCACGCTGTTCACATAGAGCCTTCGAACACCGTCTTCTTCCACGGATGAAAGTGAAAATCCTGTGAAATACCAAGACAGGCAGGGCTCACACCTTCTGAATGTTTAGCAAGTAACAGGAAGTACCTTCTGTGGACGAGCTGTGTTTAATGTGAAGCAGAGCTTCTTCCCCGTTTGTATTGTTTTACAAAGCAGCAAAGGAGTAGTAGCTTTAGATCACGCTAAAGAAGTCGTTACTTATAAAAATAACTATCACTAAGGTGCGTCAGTTTGCACATAGCCTACTCAGCAACCCAGATGGAAAGAAAGTATTTTGCTCCCTGGTAAATGTCACTGTTTTTTTTTTTGTTTTTGTTTTTGTTTTTTTTTTTGTTTTTTTCCCCACATTCATCCACAGTAGGAAACAAAAAGATTAACTTCCCTCATTACGGTCCCTTCTACTGCTCTTAACAAATCTACACCATGGGTTATGTTACAATTATCTCACTGTATTGTGTATGCAGCATGTACTGCTCTAATTTAATAGAATTCTGAAAATAGGGATAAGGAGCAACTGCTTTATAAATCCCACTTCATACTGAAGCTGATTAGTTGATTTCATACTGTACAAGTGATCATAAAATTCTGGGCTCTTTAATCCTGGGCTTTGTTGCTCCTTCAGAAAGGCAGGCAGGGCGGGGCCCCGATTGTCTAAGCCGTTCAGGAGTCCCAGGTGCTCCCTGTCCCTGGTTACAAGCCTCGGCTGCCCTGATTCTGGGCAGCATCATGGGAAACTCTTAGCTGATCATCAGCTTGTCCACACCAATACCTACTTTCCTTAAGGAAAAAGTTCCTTGGCAGAGACTTCTAAAAGGGTTGTGGAAATGAAAATGGTTGTAATAATTACAGCTCTGGGAGAAAGAGAAATCCACGCTATCAGGTACCTGTATAAATACCGAGGGCAGTGGAGACAGTGGTTTGAAGAAACAGACAAGCAACCAAGAAACAGAGTCATTTATTACAAGGCTGGAAGCCAGGAACGGAACACATGGAGTCTCTTCTTTTTCTTTTTGGACTAAGGCATTCTACCTCCAAGATACACCCCCAGGCCTGTTTTAATTTTTATTTTTGAAACAGGGTCTCACTAAGTTGCTGAGGGCCTCGCTAAGTTGCTGAGGCTGGCTGCAAACCTGTGATCCTCCTGTCTCAGCCTCCCAAGCACTGGGATTACAGGCATGCTCCACCATTCCCCACTCATGGAGACTTTTCAGGCTGCATCAAAGTGAATACGTGTTTTTTTTTGCTCAGTTCACAGGACCAGGAAATGGATAATCCCATGTAGGCAAACTGCCAGTTGCCACTGCCCATTCCCCACTGAGGCAAGCAACGCAAAGCCACCCTGAGGATTTTCCAAAGTCTTCATTTTATTCTCTCCTTTCTAATTCCATTCCTGTGAATGGAAACTTGTAACTTTCAGATTAAGTTCCAAGAAGCTCTAATGAAATTAAAAAAATATATATATTTTTAAAGGATGAACCATTGAAGTGACAGCAGTCCTAAGATAAGTGTATTTATTTGCACTTCAGTAGTTTCCCCCCCTTTTTATCTGTTAGAATAGCATTCATCAGAATCAAGGCATCTCCTTTCTGAGATCACTTTTTTTCTTAAAAATTAATACTAGCTGGACGTGGTGGCACACACTTGTAATTCTAGTACTTGGGAGGCTGACATTGGAGGATTGCAGGTTCATGGCCAGCCTCAGCTACTTAGTGAAGCCCTCCACAACTTAGTGAGACCCTGTTTTCAAATAAAGAATAAAAAATAGGGCTAGGAGTGTAACTCGGAGGTAGAATGCCCCTGGCTTCAACCCCCAGCACCATACACACACAAAAAAAAGAAAAACGAATTAATACTCTGATGGGGCCCAAGGGACCAGCTTGCTGGACTGGAAGATGGTGGGAGAGGTCACATGTCAGGAGCTTGCTATAAGTCACCCCCATGCCAACGTTGATGGAGATAGCTCAGGTATTTCTTTGTTCTATTACCTCTTTTCTTGGTCTTCTTATTTAATAATCAAGAAGTCAAAAACAAGGAGTCAAGGTGGGAGAGCTATCCAGTCTGAGGACTGCAGTTGAGTTTGGAAGTTGGCACCAGGCAACCAGGTACAAAATGTGGATCTGAGAAATAAACTGGACTTCTTATAAATGAGGAAATCTCTCTGACTAGTAAAGAGGGGAGAAGAAAGCGTAACAGGAGTCCTTGAGATGGCTCAAGGAAGCTAAAATTTCCACGTGAACAGCACTCTGTTCTCTCCTGGATCTCATACTGGAGGACACCTGTTCAGGTTCTAGAAAGTTCTGTCACACCCACTGCGCAGGGCATGCACTGCTGTGCAGTCTGTAAAACCATCTCCCACGTCAACAAATGTAGAGAAAATTTAAACATTTGACTGCTGGTTTATTCAGAGGTAAATGAAGAACAATGATCCTAACAGCTCATCAGCAAAGTCAGACTGTTCCCTCTTTTTTTTTTTTTTTTTTTTGCGGTACTGGGGATTGAACTCAGAGGCATTCTACCTCCGAGCTACACCCCCAGCCCTATTTTTTATTCTTTATTTTGAAACCAAGTCTCACTAAGTTGCGGAGGGCCTCACTAGGTAGCTGAGGCTGGCCGCGAACCCGGATCCTCCGGTCTCAGCCTCCCAAATGCTGGGATTACAAGCGTGCGCCACCACGCCCGGCAGACTGTTCCCTCTTTAAAAGAGGATAGCAAAGTCGGGTGCAGTGGTACACGCTTGTAATCCCAGTACTTGGGAGGTTGAGACAGGAGGATTGCAGGTTTGCAGCCAGCCTCAGCTACTTACTGAGGCTCTCAGCAATTGAGTGATATTATGTTTCAAAATAAAGAATAAAAAAATAGGGGTGGGGGTGTAGCTCGGTGGTAGAATGCCCCTGGGTTCAACCCTAAGCACCAACCAACAATAAATAGGATAGCAAAGCTCTCAGCCAACAGCTCTGACAGGTCCTTGGACTGCCAACAGGGGGCAGAGCGAGCTCACGCTATAGAATCTCAACTTCTCTATGGATGCCAAGTTTGTCAGCTGCAAAGGAGCCAGGAGGGCATCAAGAACAGCCATTAGACAAATGATCTCAAGAAGGAAGACAATAATTAAAGCCAAGGGGAGGAACTAAGAACACCAATGCCTAAGACGAACAATTAGGAGATCCCTCATACTGAAACTCACGACCAAGGGAGATTCATAACATGATACACAACAGAGAAATACTCAAAACCAGAGTCCAGGACATGGTGAATATTCAGAAAACAGGACAAGCCGGGCATGGTGGTGCACACTTGTAATCCCAGTACTTGGGAGGCTGAGACAGGAGGATCTGGGTCCTCGGCCAGCCTCAGCTACTTTACTGAGGTCCTCTGAAACTTAGTGAGGCCCTTTTTCAAATGAATAAAAATTAGAGCTGGGGATGTAGCTCGGCGGTAGAATGCCCCTGGGTTCCATCCCCAGTACTGCCAAAAAAAAGGAAAACAGGACAAAGGCAGACATGCCCCTCCCCACAAAGGGGACACACAACTAAAACTATAGTAATACAAGAAGCATTGAGATGAAAGGAATGCCACATGGTTAAAATGGAGCCTGCTTGTACTTGCGGGCAGTCTGAGGATCACACTTAGCTAAGCCTTGTGTAACTACTGCAACTGATTCCAACATTGAGGTACCACAGCCACCTAAGAGCCACAGTGGAGAGGAACAAGACGCAGAAATTAACTAAGGGCCAACTCTTTCAATTTGTTCAGTCTATTGGATAGGTAGATCATATTTCCCTTCCTAAAGTGTTCTAGAATAGAAAGCCGAGTTTGGTTTGTATTGTTAGGTTGCGTCTTGGTGTTGAATGCTCTTACACTTTACATAGTCTGAACTCAGAGTATAAAGAGAGGCCACACTTAGGTAGGTATTGCTGTTGGATGCAGACGGGCTGAATTTAGACTCCTCGGTAGCTATTGAGGCCAGACGTAGCCAGCTGTCTTAGGATGGGGGGGGGGGTCTTTAACCTTCCCCATCACAGGCTATTGGAATGGCGTACTTCCCCGTGGACTGGGGTACAGAGAAGAGCTGGTTGAACTGAGCCTCTCAGCCATGCACATCTGGGCTTTCCAAAATGAAGCTCAGAAACTGGTGCCAACTGTTTGTCACTGGCGGTAGAAATGTAAGGGCAGAGCCAAAACTCAGCCCAAGGACCTCCTACAGCAATTTTACATCACCACGACCTCTAAGCGCGGGACTTGGTATTTTACAAATGCAGCAGTGGTTACAAAGGACTGGAAATTAAAACAAAAGGTTTGCTTCTTTAGGTCAGATAGTTTGAGAAGCATTGTTTACAATATTTTATAGACTGCTACCTGGTGTCCTTTGACGTCCTCAGAATGGGAAGGTAAGTAAGTTCTTGGAAAACTCAGTTGCTTTAATTAAAAGTATATAAAAAAAATACAAAGTACAGTGCCTTCCCCGATCAAAGGTTTCAGTTACCTGCCATCAATTTTTATGATAATATATGGTTATAATTGTCCTATTTTATTGTTAGTTGTTGTTAATTTCTTGATGGGCCTAACATAAATTCAACTTGATCACAGGTATGCATGTAGCTGGGCCTAGTGACTCACGCCTGTAATCCCAGAACTTGGGAGACTGAGACAGGAAGATCACAGGTCCAAGGCCAGTCTCAACAACTTAGCAAGAGCCTCAACAACATAGTGAGACAGACCCTGTTTTAATATAAAATAGGGTTGGAGTCTAGCTTAGAGGTAGAACACCCTTGGGTTCAATCCTCAGTACCAAAAAAGAAGACAAAAAAATGTAGGTATAGGGAAAAAACAGTGTATAAGGTAATTTCAGGTATCTGTGAAACACCTTGTAACATATCCCGAAGATGACGGGGGGGGGGGGGGGGGCTCTGCAAAGCAATTTTATGCGCAGCTCCTATTTCAGAATTCCTGAAGCACTCAGTATTAGAAGTAATAGTGCAGGAGCTTTGAAATCCAGCCTTCTCTGATCCTTGCTAGTTTAGCCTTACACAACAGAAATTAAGCAAACTACAGAGGAAAAGAATAATCCTCGTGGAGCATCTGACTTTGGAGAACTGGACACTTATTTATACCACTGCCACCAATTACAGCTTTAGTCATGGAGGTCACACTTCTGCAGTATACTAAGCCCTTCATAAACGTTGATTCTTTGCCATGGAAAACATCCCCCAGGCTTTCTGATGTGTTTGGTTTTAAGGTCAAGCAGTAAATAGCGTGAAGGTGTAATGCAAGTAGCCAGGGCTTAAAAAGTAGGTTCTCTTCATTAGGCCAAAATACTTTAATGAACATTCTGAGATGAGGATTGGCTGCCTGCAGGAGAAAGTTCAGAAGGAATATAATATCCTGCCATTCAGGAAAGGGTCTGAGGATTTTCAAACATTAATAAGCTTCATAACTCGATTCGGAGAGAAATCTTACGTGTGTATACACATGGGTCTTTATGTCACTTCACGAGGAAGTTCAAGCTCCTTGCAGCACACAGTAGGACCACTCTTGTCTGCTCCCCTGTTAGCAGTGTGGCTGTGTGACCTGCTTTGCCCAATGATTGTGACTGAGGTCTCATCCACTTCCCCACTTCCTCTCTGTCCCTTCTGCAAAGCCACAGACAATGGCCCAGGTGACAGCTGCTCCGGGCCTGGGTGTTAGAGTGAGATCAACATAAGGGGTTCCAGCCAACCCACACTGGGACACATAATGGACGTGAGTAGAAAATTTCACTGTTTTGAGCCACTGGGCTCTGGTGACTGCTTGTTACCTCAGCTAACCTCTCCGCTCCTGACTCATATAGCACAGTGTGGATTTCCCCACTTACTTTACTTAAGTGCCAACTCTGTTACTATTTAAGCCATACAGTGTAACACTAAGTAAAGCCTACCAATCTTAAACTTACAGAAAGCATTACATATTCAACTGCACCAGAATACAGATGACCCACCATGCAGAAAAGTGTCGACAAAGCAGGACTGACTGTAATTTTTTGAAAGGCTTGCTTACAAGTTGTTGGCTTGCATGTGAGAGCTTGGATTTGGAGAAGAGTTCTCAACACCCTAACCTCATTCCTGTGCCCAAACTGTTTTTACAAACAATGTACCTTATGATGAATACCTGTCTTTCTCCTGGGAGTTTCAAATTTTGGTATGTGCTAGGCAGAGGGTACCTATGTGACCAGCTGACCAGGAAAAGCTCTGGTCACTGAGTCTCTAAGGAAGTTCCCCTGTAGGCAGCATTTCCAGTACATTGTCACAATTAACCCTGTCCTGCGACTCCACCAGGTAAAATCATGGAAACCCATGATAGGTTCTCCCAGAGTCTGCACCTTTCCCTTTTGCTGATTTCCCTTTGTATCACTTTATTCTAATAAATCATAGTCCTGTTTACGACTATTTGTTGAATCCTCCTAGTGAATCTGCAAAGCTGGGGTGGCCTGGGGGAGAACCCGGATGCAACACCAATATAAGTTCCTTTACACTATTCGGGAGGGAAAGGCGGAGAGTACTTCTGTTTGCAGGAGAGGGACGTGAAGCTAATTCTTTCACATGTGAGATGTGTTATCCTATAAAATAACCTACTCCCACTATATCCATTTCCTTCTTATGACAGTAGAACCGCAATGACTGAAGTTAAAAAATCTAAAGCCGCAGCCTGAGCCGGACGTGGTGGCGCACACTTGTAATCCCAGCATTTGGGAGGCTGAGAGCGGAGGATCTGGGTTTGAGGCCAGCCTCAGCTACCTAGTGAGGCCCTCTGGAACTTAGTGAGACCCTGCTTCAAAATAAAGACTAAAAAATAGGGCTGGGGGTGTAGCTTGGAGGTAGAATGTCCCTGAGTTCAATCCCCAGTACTGCAAAAAAATAAATAAAATAAATAAATAAAGCCACAGCCTCCACGGTACCCAGGGTAAATGTTTCTCTCTTTTTTTTTCCCCCCTTAGTTTGGCTGCTCTCCACAGCACAGGAGCCAGATGTGTTCTGTTTTAAATAGGCCCCAAAGGGTTTTTATTGAATTGTAAATAAGTGCAGGTTTACACAGGAAATGCTTTAACTGGAAACACAAACACCGAAGATCAAAGACAAATAAACCTACCATAATTATCAGCGGCTGCATCTGACTTCTCAATCTGGATATTCTGAGTGACTTTTGGACAAATTTCAATTTCTTTGTACAGCTGCAAATTACAAAGAAGAGTTTAATTAGGATTTCATTTATAAATAACCTCTTAGTAAGGGTCATCATTTTGTAAATCTATTTTTTTCACGATTGATACTTGAATGCAAATTTGCACCACCCCAGTCTTTTTATTGGATGGAACTTACTAAGAGTCAAAGTAAAAAGTCAGCACTCACATCCCTAAACTTAGCTGGAGCTTGATTTCCAAATAATTTCCCAACATCACTGTGTATGTTTATTTTTACCCAACTATATCACAGACCTAAAAACTAATGCTATGCTAATCAAAATCTCTAGTACTGTGGAAGGAGGTATTTATTAAAATCAGGAAAAGGAGAGGACACAGATGCACATCTGTAATGCCAGTACTTGGGAGGCTGAGATAGGAGGATCACAGGTTCCAGGACAGCCTCAGCAATTTAGCAAGACCCTCAGTAACTTATTAAGACTCTGTTTCAAAATTAAAAAAATAAAAAATAAAACAGGGCTGGGGGTATATCTCAAAGATAGAATGTCCCTGGACTCACTCCCTAGAGTCGCCCCACCCAAAGAAAAATCAAGAAAAGGTTATAAAAATGTTGGCATGGGTTTCACGGAAATAGTAGAAATCTCTGTGCGTCTATTCTTCTCTGTACACATGCCACTTTATCTGAAAATTTCATAATAGTGCAAATAGGTACAGAAGAATGAGAGCACTGAAACAGCCAATAAATTATATAAGCAGTCGGGCGTGGTGGCGCACGCTTGTAATCCCAGCATTCGGGAGGCTGAGACCGGAGGATCCGGGTTCGCGGCCAGCCTCAGCTACTTAGTGAGGCACTCCGCAACTTAGTGAGACTCGGTTTCAAAATAAAGAATAAAAAAATAGGGCTGGGGGTGTAGCTCGGAGGTAGAATGCCCCTGAGTTCAATCCCCAGTACCGCCAAAAAAAAAAAAAAATTATATAAGCAGAAGGTATTCTCTTTTAGCCACTGAGCTACACAAAATCAGCTAGAAAACTTATGTACCCACATTACTAAACCATCTAAAAACCTAAGATGGTCTAGAAAAAGAGCTTTTGTGTAAAGGTGAGATAAGAACGATGCATACTGCACATCAGAAACTCTGTCATTTAACATAACTGAAATTTCATTTTCATATATCTGAACCTAGCATCATCAAGATGGCAACTTAGGAAGTTCCAACTATGTAAAATTTTGCTTCTTTAACTATGAGAAAAGTCTGATCTAGATTTTACAAATAAAGGGAATAAGGCTGGAGAGAAAATACTTTAATAAATTCGTAAAGCCATTATAGGCAGAGTGGAGATATGAACCCAGGTCTCTCTGGCTGCAGAGCTGAAGATCTTTCCACTACACTATGATGCTTCCCAGCCCTAGTCTTGCTGGAACTCAGGGCTACCAACATAAGTGGAACTAACCTTTTTTAGGTCAGAAAGCCAAATATTTAAATCCAGAATTAAAGATAAAATTAAAAAATGTGTGTGTGTGTGTGTGTGTGTGTGTGTGTGTGTGTGTGTGTAGAGGTTCATATGGAATTTAAAACTGTTATTTGATTTTTAAATGAAAACAGAGTCTGACTCATGGTCAGTAACAGTAATTTTTTTTCCTTATATCACTAAAGCAAAATTTTGGTGACTAACTAAACTTGCCCCATCTCCAGCCATACATTCATCCAGAAATAACTTTATTTATGCAAGTAGAAAAGAATGGCCATTTCTATCTCTTTACTTGCTTTGACCATGGAGAGGTGAACATAGTTCTTAACTCAGAAGCCTGGAAAACAGTCAGCTGTAATAGAATGTGACGGGTGTGTGTGTGTGTGTGTGTGTGTGTGTCGGGGGAGAGACTAGGAACATGGACCTTACAGCCCGAATCTGCTTCAACACCCTAAAGCAATGCAGCCCCCATCAAACACAACTTGTTAAGGGCCACACTGAATGTGGTTTTATTTGTATACTTCATAAATGTTCCATACACATAAAATTCCCTAGTTAGGAGAAATCAATTATACTGATTTTTAGTTCAGAAAATATAGCCATCAAAGTTATGGACATCAAGCCGAGCGTGGTGGTGCATGCTTGTAAACCCAGCATTGGGGAGGCTGAGACCGGAGGATCCAGGTTTGCAGTCAGCCTCAGCTACCTAGTAAGGCACTCCGCAACTTAGTGAGACCCTGTTTCAAAATAAAGAATAAAAAATAGGGCTGGGGGTATAGCTTGGAGATAGAATGCCCCTGAGTTCAATCCCCAGTACCACAAAAAAAAAAAAAAAAAAAAATATGGACATCAAACTCAATAAAGTTTACAGTAGATATCATCACACCAGAGAATGTGCAATAAAATAGCATTCTCAGAGTTCACTTCAACTGAGCTTGAGCCTTAGTTTCATCTTTTTAATCATTCTTGGAAGCCCAGTCTTTCCCCCAGGTGGCAGTGTGTAACTGTGCACTAATCATCTCTGCAGAGATCCCATGGGAATAACAGCTTTGTGAACAATCTTCCTTATTTTTTCCTCACCCACCCACCTCCTACTTTTCCTTGGAATTGGTGTGAATGTCTTCTGTCTTGCTGGTCTCCGATGACAGCTTGGTATCATACAGACAGACCCCCGAGTCCTGTGTCCTTTCTCAAGGTGCTTAGATGAACGCCAGGTTTAGGAAAAAAGCTCTCATAAGACATGTACAATTTCAAGAAGGGTCTGTCCTTAAAAATGTATTTTCAGTGCAACCACATTATTTGGAGCTGGAAACTGTGAAATCCAGTCATTTTCTACATAAAACTACCTTTAACCATGCAGTGTCATCCATATTTCCTTTATTTGGCTAAAGTGATGATGTAGCATGTTTTCCCGCTTTTCAAAAAGCGAGATGAGAAGGACGCCAGATTTTAGGAAATGCTTTGCTCTTTTCAGGAGCTTGAGCTTTTACAAAACCGTCATCATTTCTTCCCATATCTTTGGGTGTCCTGGCCCAAGCCACTGTCCCCTCTTGTCAATTATGGGTCGCTAGCTCTCTACCAGCTTTGCCTGCTCATCGTTTCGGGTCCTGCAGCCTACCTGCCACACGTCAGAAACCAAGTGCAACAGAGTGAACTCTGTCGCTGCTGCACGGCTGTGGGGGCTGGTTCTGGTGCCAGGACCCTGCCACCCCATGCATGCTCAAGTCCATTATGTAAAACGGCTTTGTATTTGCATATAACCCACACACAAGCTCCCATGTACTTTAAATCACCTCTAGGTTATTCTAACACCTAGGGCAAAGTAAATGCTCTGGAAGCAAGGCTGTACTGTATTGTGTAGAGAATAAAGATGAAAACCAGTCAGATGCAACTGGCATAGGTTTAACTACGTAGGACAGGTAATTTTCTTCAATTTATTTTTACATTTGTGTGTGTGTGTGTGTGTGTGTGTGTGTGTGTGTGTGTGTGTGTTACTGGTGACTGAACCCAGGGATGTTCTACCTCTGAGCTACACCCTCAACCCTTTTTAGATTTTATTTTATTTATTTTTGTGGTACTGGGGATTGAACTCAGGGGCATTCTACCTCCGAGCTATACCCCCAGCCCTATTTTTTTATACTTTTTATTTTGAAACAGGGTCTCACTAAGTTGCGGAGTGCCTCACTAGGTAGCTGAGGCTGGCTGTGAACCCGGATCCTCCTGTCTCAGCCTTCCAAGTACTAAGATTACAAGTGTGTGACACCATGCCTGGCTCTCCAGCCTCCCACCTTTCTAAGCCTCCCCACTCAGCCTCCTCAGACTCCTTTTCCCTTGTACAGGCCTCAGCCAGTTTTGTTCCCTCTGAATAAGAGGATTTTGTAAAAAAAAAAAACAACAAAAAAAAAACTTCAAAGATGCACACCCTCATTTTACTTAACTTCCTGTTCCAATATCACATCTGTGCTTATAGGTGTCCCCATCTCTCTAGCCATTTGCCCTAACTTCTTATTTGTCCAAACTTCGAATGGCCCCTGACATTGATGTGTCTTTACGTCCATGCCAGCAAATTGGAATGGAGGTGTCAGCAGAAGCTAGGACATTTTTGGTGTGTGTGTGTGTGTGTGTGTGTGTGTGTGTGTGTGTATATTCCCCAGTGCCTACAATAGCTAGGATTCTGCCAAGCACACAAATGCTAAGTAAATATTTGCTAGACAAATGAATAAATAAATAAATTGATTGGTGTTTCTGCAAACTCTTTATTCCCACTTGTCACTTTTTTTTTTTTTTTTTTTTTTTTTAACAGTACTGGGGATTGAACCCAGGAACATTCTATCTCTGAGCTACACCCCCAGCCCTATTTTTTATTCTTTATTTTGAAACAGGGTCTCACTAAGTTGCGGAGTGCCTCACTAGGTAGCTGAGGCTGGCCGAGAACCCGGATCCTCCGGTCTCAGCCTCCCAAATGCTGGGATTACAAGAGTGCGCCACCACACCTGGCTCACTTGTCACTTTAAGAAGAAAACCCGAAGCCGGGTGTGGTGGCGCACGCTTGTAATCCCAGCATACAGGAGGCTGAGACCAGAGGATCCGGGTTCGCGGCCAGCCTCAGCTACCTAGTGAGGCACTCTGCAACTTAGTGAGACTCGGTTTCAAAATAAAGAATTAAAAAAAAAAAAAATAGGGCTGGGGGTATAGCTTGCAGGTAGAACGCCCCTGAGTTCAATCACCAGTACCGAAAAAAAAAAAAAAAAAAGAAGAAAACCTGTTAGGTGTGGGTTTTTGAAAAACCAGGGCATCTGTCCTCTATGGCCATGTTCTCGATCATTCTATGGATTGGACCTAATGAGTAAGTAATCATGAAAAAGTAGCCTAACGGGTGTCGCTTACACTGACACAACCAGAAAACAAAATAGATAATTGGGGTTTTTTTTGCGATACTGGGGATGGAACCTGGGGGCATTCTACCTCCGAGCTACAGTCCCAGCCCTATTTTTTTTTTTAATTCTTTATTTGAAAACAGGGTCTCACTAAGTTGCGGAAGGCCTCACTAACCAGCTGAGGCTGGCTGTGTACCCGGATCTTCTGGTCTCAGCCTCCCAAATGCTGGGATTACAAGCGTGCGCTACCATGCCCGGCTTGATAACTGTTCTTGATTATTCAATAAGCAAGAGACTTCCCTGACTACCAAAAGAAATATGCTAGATGGGACAAGACCCTCCTCCAAAAAGATTTTCAAATCTACTGTTGATCCTCCTACTAAACATGGTTTATAAATCAATGGCCTAGAATAAAATATTTTGGGGAGGGTCATATACAAAAGAGCATCTAAGAGGAAATGGCTTCAGATCCCTGTAGGCGCTCCCAGGGGATCAACGTTAGGAGGGATAGGAGGGAGGTGGTCCAGGGAAAGAATGAATGGTGTGTGGACAGATGCTTGTTCAGAAGACGGCAACACACGGAATGTTTGAAAACTCTCAGAAAGCATCCAGGAATGGATGATCACACCCAGTCCAATGGCCAGAAGTGGGGACCAAAACCAGGAACCCAAGGATGGAGTTCAAGTGTTCCGGGAACTTGGATGATGGGAGAAAACAACGCCATCTTTGACACTTAGACACCTTCAACTGGAGGTGAGCGTTTTCTTCCACCGTAAATGCACAAAGGCAATAAACAGCACTGTGGACAGGGCCCGGGGCTTGTCATGAATAGAGTCAGTTCTTCTATTACAGTCAAGTAGGTACCAAAAACTCAAGATAGCTCTTATGCCCATCACTGCTTCAGAACAGTGGTAACTTCTAGACTCACCAGTATGTCTTATCATTTAAGGAGCTAATAGGTAAGCACATATATGATCTATACTTGTGTGTGTGTGTGTGTGTGTGTGTGTGTGTGTGTGTGGGTGTGTGTGTTGCCGAGGTTTAAACCCAGGGACATTCCACCTCCAAGCTACACCCTCAGCCCTATGGTTTTGTCATTATTTTTTATTTTGCAACAGGATGCCGCTAAAGCTGCTGAGGCTGGCTTCAAAACTGCAATCCTTATGTCTCAGCCTCCCCAAGTACTGGGATTCCAGGTGTGTGCCACTATAACTGGCTTGATCTACTATGTACTACATTATGATACGAGACTAAAGACTACAATACACCAATAAAAACAAACAAATAAATACTTTTGGTAACTATTATACTATAACTAAGCCATACTTTGTGGGATTTTGTTTTTGGTACTGGAGATTGAACTCAGGGGACATTGTACCTCCAAGCTACACTCTTTATTTATTTATTTATTTATTTGAAATAGGGTTTCACTCTGTTGCTAAGAATCTTCCTACATCACTGATGCTGTCTTCAAACCTTTGATCCTCCTGTTTCAGTCTTCCAAGTACTGGCTTTACAGGCATGTGCCACCAGGCCTGGCCTCCTTTTTTATTTTGAAACAGGGTACTAAATTTCTGAGGCTGTCTGTGAACCTACAATCCTCCTTTCTCAGCCTCCCAAGTATTATTAACCTTCTATTCTACTTCATGTAATTGAAACATTATTCTGAGCAGGAGTCCAGAGGCTCACCAGGCAACCAAAGCTATCCAAAGTAGATAACTTTGACTTCTACCAAGTCCTCCTTGGTAAAAGTGGACGTGCTACGTAAGTGAAATTATGGCATTCATTTCCTTAGGGGTCTCAGGGCTAATGATCTTCTGCAACAGGGCAAGAGAGAAAAACATGGTCTCTCTGTCCTCAGAGTCCTTAAAAAAAACTACAACATGTATATAGCTGGTGTAGATCCAAGCTTTGCACATCTTTGTTTCCTATATTGGACGAGACCACACAATGATCCAGATACAAAAGTAATGAGTAAGGTGATGAAATTCCAAAAGATATGTCTTAGACAGGTGTGGTGGCTCACACCTGTAATCCTAGCACTTGGGAGGCTGAGACAGGAGGATCTCAGGTTCGAGGCTAGCCTTAGCAACTTAGTGAGACCTTGTTTCAAAACAAAAAATAAAGTAGGGCTGGGTAGAATAAAGAATAAAATAGGGTTGGGTAAAAAAATAAAATAGACTTGGTTTCATGAAGAATAAAATAGGGCTGCGTAAAAAAATAAAATAGACTTGGTTTCATGAAGAATAAAATAGGGCTGGGTAAAAAAATAAAACAGACTTGGTTTCAAAATGAAAATATCTCAGAGGTTGAGCACCCCTGAGTTTAATCCTCAATCCCCAGAAACACACACATACACACATACACAGACACACACAGACATAGACACACACACACACACACACACACACACACACGATGTCTCAAGCACCAACTCTATAATTTAGGATGTCATAAATTCAATATCCCCAAGATACAAAGGATATGATCTAACACCTATTCCCAGTGTTATCAATAAAGTGTTTTCCATTTTGATTTTTGGGGGGTCTTTGGGGTACAGTGACTTATGTTTCCCAGACTGTCCTCACGCTCCTTGGTTTACATGATCCTTCTGCCTCAGCCTCTCCAGTCGCTGGGCCTACAGGTGTGTGCTGGTGCACCCAGCTAACATTTCCCCCATTTAAATAAGGAAAAAGGATTTCTACCCTCCATTCAGAGAGCACCTAAGCTGGGCTTTTCACCACATCAGTGAAAGAATATAGCAGCCACACACTGTTAAATGTGGCCTCTTCTATCAACACTTATTAAGTGAAGGCTGAAAATGGACTCATCGTATTGATCCAATTTGTCATGTGTCATGGCACAATTAGTACCAGAAAGGCACTTAAAGCATCCTGAAGTAACCTTTTAGGATGAGAGAAATGTTCCAAATTATGATGGAAGTGGTAGAGAAGTAACTGTATATATTTGTCAAAATTCATCAAATTGTGTGCTTAAAACTGGTGAGAGTTTTGGTATATGTAAAATATACCCCAGTTGAGTTGCCTGAAAGCTTCATTTCCTACTAATTTTTAAATAATGTTTCTTCCCCTTTTCGAAAAGAGAAGGTTTGGGTTTAAATGTTGAGTTCCGCTGTCTGTGGTGAAGCTCTGAAGTCATTCTGGGATCATTCACATCCAGGGCCAGGAGCTCCGAGGCCCCCAGAGGGATGACTAAGTAGAGAGCGAGCAGAAAGAACTCCAAAAGAGAGGCGCCTCGCTCCCACATCTTTTTTTATTGGAACCGAAAAAAAGCACCACCCAGCTAAAGAAAAAGGAACTTGTCACTGGATTATTAGAACAACTATTAGCCAGGAGCAATGGTGCACGCCTGTAATCCCAGTACTTGGGAGGCTGAGACAGGAGGATCACAGGTTTGAGGCCAGCCTCAGCAACTCAGCCAGGCTCTGTTTCAAAATAAAAAATAAAAAGGGTTGGGGGTATAGCTCAGAGGTAGAACCTCCCTGGATTCAATCCCTACAACCAAAATAAAACAAAGTTAAAAAAAACAAACAAACAAACAAACAAAAATAACCACAGCTGGGCATGGTGGCACAAGCTTGTAATCCCAGTACTTGGGAAGCTGAGACTAAAGGATCCGGGTTTGTGGCCAGTCTCAGCTATTTAGTGAGCCCCTCAGCAACTTAATGAGATCCTAGGTCAAAATAAAGACTAAAAAATAGGACTGGGGGTATAGTTCAGAGGTAGAATGCCCCTGGGTTCAATTCCCAGTCCCGCAAAACAAAACAAAAACAAACAATCAGTAGAACTGACTATGTAAGCCATTATCTCTAACATTTGTGAAATCCTAGAAATTAAGTATCATCACCTCATCTTGCCAATTCCACATGATTAGCATGTAGTCAAACCAATATCAGAAGCCAGGTCTGATTCAGAACCCAAGTCCCATAAGTCTGTTGAAACACAAACACGCTAATGCCCTCCAGAAACCCTTAAATACAATTCCAAAAGACTGTAATGTATAATGAGATGGCAGTCCTTTTCATCCACGAGGATTTGGCCCATTGGTTTCAACGCATGTGGAAGTCTCACAAAATCGGAGTTAGTGTCTTTATTCTGACAAGAGCCAGCTGATCTGGGAGCCACCAATTTAAAATAAAAGACTGTCGACACTGCCAGGAGAGCTAGTAATGATGATTAAAATTCTGAAAGTTAGCTTGAGTTCATGTTCCATGATAGCACAGCACTGCTCCATAGATAAACAAAGATGGCGTTTCCACTCTGGAAATGTTGTGATAAGCAAGACCATCGCCACCAACTTCAGAGCTCCCAACGAAGCTCATTTATTTTAGAACTCGTTCTGCTCCACCAACTACAATTAACACCAGTACACACATAATTTGAAAATAATCTCCTACAGTAGAATGTACTTGGACAAGAGTCATAAACATTACCAGCTCATAAATGTCCTCCTCGGGCTGTGGAATGTACAACTGCATTTTGTTTTCTATTAGAAATTTCAGGCGCAGGTAATGAGCAGCGTGGTCCAGTTGATGTGTCTGGGACAGAAAGAAAAGAAAAAGTCTGTTCAGTAGTAAATCAGAGGGATTAGTTCTCTCTAAGAACAATAGAGCTTGTCAAGGGAGGGGGAAGTAAGGTCTCTATGCTTCTTAAAAGGTCTGCATGCCAAACGCAGAATGTACAATGATTTCCACTGAACACACTAATAAAATTCCGTCGGTCTCATAGGATCCCAGGGCCCCATATGAGTCACATTGTCTCTTTTCCTATTTGAATCATCGTGCTCTTTAGCTCTGCTTTTTTAACAACCATCAGATCGAAGAGGCCCTTAAACATAACATACTTAGCTGATTAAAGAACAAGGACAAGGAAGGAAGAAAAAGTATATACAATGCGAGAAAAAGAGCTGGGCCTGGGCAAAGCTGGTATTTTCACCATGTGGGGACACTGGGACCGTTGTTAACAGTTGATTTGCAGAGTCAGAATGAAGAGGAGGCATTTGGATTTCATCTTGTTTATACTCTCCTGAGTGAGACTCCGTCCGGGGGCAGAGTGACAAGCAAGGGGCCAGCTCTGGAAGCACACGGAATGACCTGCTCCAGGAAAACCATTCTAAAATAGTCAGGGATTGGAACCTCCAGGGCTTCTCCTCGGTTGGAGGACGGCTCAATGGCTTTTGTCTTTCTAAAAAGTCATTCTTGAACTCATTTTGATTAAAAAAAAAAAAAGCAACAGTGAGAACATCGTTTTATAAATAATGCTCAATATACAGTCAAGAAGATATAGAGGAAAAAGCAAGAAAATACTCTTCAAAAGTTACACGGCAACATGAAAATATGCTGCTAAAGAGAAAATGTTGAAACTGAGTAGTGTTTTAAAGAATCCTTATCTTTTAAAATATATCCTAAAGTACTAATAAAGAAATGATAAGACGTATGGAATTTCCTTCCAAAATAATTCAGATGGGGGTGTGTGTGGAATGAGTAAATAAAAATTTCATCACACTCAAAGCTCTACAAATGAGAATTATTTCAAAATAAATGCAACTAATTTTTAATTGGTTCTATAGTCTTCCCCACCTACTCTACCCCCCTAAATGTGTGTTGTGTGCCTGCGTGTGTGTGTGTGTGTGTATGTATGTAGGTGTGCATATTATATATACATATAATTGTGCGTGTATATGTGTGTAGGTGTGTATATACATGTATACACATGTATATTTTTTGTTTTGTTTTTAAAGCTAAATCAACAAAATTCCAATATGGATTCTAACCATATTCATTCAATCACATCTAACAAACTTATAAATATGCCAGATACCATGTAAAGCTCTGAGAATACAGGAATTAGCAAGAGGAAGATGCAGTCCTCAGGAGTGTGGTGTGTGGCTGTGGAGAAGGGGGATGTAGAAACAGGAGGAGGAGAAGCAGTGATTTACCTTTTTAAATAAATATATATATGCAGGACAGATATCTGTTATCCCTAAGACACATTTCTGGGAAGTGGAGATCAGTTCTCCCTGCACACCCAGCAGGATATTAAAGAAGTTTTCTATCAGTGATTCTTGGGAGCCCCCAACCAATATCCTATTCCCGGTTAACATGATAGTTGAAGCTCGCGGTGCTGAACACAAGCACCATTCAGCCAACACCTTCCCAGGCACCTGGCTTTCATCCTTTTGCTCTCTGTATTGGAGACCAATGCTATTGTCTGATAGACCCAGGATTGTTGATGCCAAAGATGATAAGGGTGGATGGGCAAGCCCAGGGAAAGAGAAAACAGGGACCTGTTTAAGAGTGCTGCCTACTGCCTGTCAGAGAGCCACCGAGACAATTAAGCAACAATAAAAATCATATTTACGGTGACTGATTAAGCACAAAAAATTTCCGAGGTGGTGAGGGGGACAGTCTGCAAATGTTTCTCATCCACTCAGGTCCACAATGAACTTGTAAGAAGCAAAATGTTGGTTCATTGTCTGTTCCTGATTGAGGCAGAATGGAAAGAGAAATGTAGTTTCATGGGTTTTGAGTAACAGGAACAAATCTGCTTGGAAACCTTGTCATCATCATGAATAAACACTTTGTAAACACTCTTAAGGAGACTGCAAGGTGCACAGACCACCTTCTACAAATAAGGCTCTAATAGCAATCTCACGTACAAAAATTCTGGTGACTGAAACCTGAGAGAGAGACAGAGAGACAGAGAGACAGAGAGGGAAGGGGGGGCACTCTTAGGCACCAAAGAGCTTTGGTGATCCTGGGGCAGAGAGGAGATCCTCATTGTTATGGTTTGGAATGTCCCCTGAAGGAGCTCGTGAATTGATGTTCAGAGGTGATATAATTAAATCACAAGGGTTCTAATCTCATCAATGGACGAATCTACTGTAATGGATTTATAGGGTGGTAACGTAGGCAGGTAGGTTATAGCAGGAGGAAGTGGTCCCCAAGAGGTAGGGAGGCACTCAGGGACTGTGCATGTGTCCTTGTGAGAACAGAGCCCTTGAGCTCTTCTCTCTCCTCTCTCTCTCTCTGCCTCCCACTGCCATGCCCTAAGCTCCAAAGATGTAACCTGGCCTAACATGGACTGAACCCCTGACATCTCCAAAACTGTAAGCAAGTTAATCTTTCTCTAAGTTGTGGTGGTCAGGTGTTCTGGCTTGCAGCAGTGAGATTCCTTACTGAACCCTCAACATCCCTGAAATGCTACAGGGCTGACAACACTTCTACCCTGCTATAGAGAAGGGTAAACAGTGGCAGAGGGACCTCCTCGCCTAAATTATTTAATGCAGCATGAAGAGCAAAAGAATGATAAACTTAGCCGGGCGTGGTGGCGCACGCTTGTAATCCCAGCATTCGGGAGGCTGAGACCGGAGGATCCGGGTTCGCGGCCAGCCTCAGCTACCTAGTGAGGCACTCCACAACTTAGTGAGACTCGGTTTCAAAATAAAGAATAAAAAATAGGGGTGGGGGTATAGCTCGGAGGTAGAATGCCCCTGAGTTCAATCCCCAGTACCGCAAAAAAAAAAAAGAATGATAAACTTAACAATGGTAAAAAGGAAGATTCCTGTCACACCTCTGTCACATTGTTCAGACTTCTCTAAATGACAATAATGTCCTGATGACTTAAAAAAAATAAAGCATAAGTGACAAACACAAATCATAATTGTTTTTACTTAAAACCTAAGAGCCCTTGATTTGGCCAGTAAATAAATATTCTAAAATCAGGACATTAGATTAATTTTCCAGTGTTTCTTATCATTTCAGTAAAAGTTTCTGAATTATAAATCTTTGCAGTTATGGCTACTCTAAAATAAAAGGCAAATCCTAATGAACTAATTATACTGGATCCTCAGAATTCTCCAGAAGAATTTTATGTTCCTCAACAGCAAAGCAGAACAACCAACCGTGTTCACAATATGTCTTTGTGCAAAAAGAATTCTGGATGTTAATGAATATTTCAGGATAGTGACTCGAAATATGTGGCCTGGTTTAGACCTATGAAACATTCAAGAGAAAAGAACCCAACAAGAAAAATTCAGTTAGGAAAAATTTAAGTAGTACAAATGTGTTTTGCATTGTACATTTACTTAAGTTGATTAGCACTGGATTCATTTGGCGGCAAGATGACAACAAATTATACCTTTAAAAAAATGACTGTAGAGCAACTTTTATTTATTTATTTTTTGGGGCACAATTGTTTGAAGTATCTTACTACAACTATTTCAAAGGATGAAAGAGCAAAACACAATGCCCATCTTTTTAGTAAATAGTGTGAGCCATTAAAATAGACCAGAATTTATTGTTGTGGATCTTCCTATTCATCATGTTTCACTCTTCCATTTTTCCTCATTTCAATCAAACTGCTCTGGGAAATATATAAACATGTAGTTACTGAAGACCAAAATCCAGGCACACACATGAATGCACAAAATGCTTCTATACAACTCCCAAAGATATTTTCCCTCACCTTCCAAGTGACCTTTTATTTTTTAAATGCCAATAGTTATTAAGATATTGAAAGCCATAGACCCACATAATGAAAGCATGGCGGGGGGGGACCATAGTCACATGTGAATATTATCAATGAGTATGAATGAATTAATTTTTGCAATTATTCTTATAATTGCAACAAGCTGAAATATCCAAAACCTGTAGCTCAACATGGTTACCTGCTATATTTAGCAGCAATCATTCTCATAACATCTATAACATGAAAGGTAGATCTTGAAACATTTACTATACCAGAACTTGACTGGTGATCAGATGGCAGATGGCAAACGGATGTGAAATGATGAGGATCAGAGAGAATAGGAAAGAGAATGAGCTGAATGCAAGAGACAGGAGAGAGAGATTGATTATTAAATATTAGAACAAGCATCCATCACTAACATTGAGCAGGACCACAATGAAATAAAGACATGCATTCTTGTAAGGATCCTCATTTTCAATCCTTTCTTCAAAAATGACAACAACAACAAACAAAAAAACCCACTCACCATTATATTAGATCATTAATAACACGTGACACTGTTTCCCCCATTATGTTTCCCTCTTAAGAATAAAATTGGCTCTGCTAATTACAATAAAGTGTTCTGCAAAGAAGAGGCGAGCTCTGAAAGACACCTGGCTCTGAGCACACTATGTAATTTATCCTCCATAGATGCTTTTCCAGAGACCATCAATTTGTTCAAGTGTACCATGGCAGTTTCGTGGTTTTAAATGTGTGAGATGTAAACTTGCTCTATACCACACTGCCTTTGTTCTTATTTCTAATTTCGGGGGTAGAAGAAATGAGATTTGGGGGGATATTGGGCAGGATGTCATTTTACTGTTAGAGAAAGGGATTCATACTTCAAGGATGCCATCAGGAACATTTCAAGTGACCTTCTAGGGGAACAGGGCTACAGTTTTATTTAAAGATGATCTCTAACTGACAGTGACAAGATTCACCTTCATTTCCTCAGTTTCTACCAAAGCTAAAGCTTGAGAAGTACCTATAATTGGCCATTCACTGCTCTATACTCACTGATCAATTTTCCACCAATCGATGCTTATCAGAAAACAGTGGTTTAATCTTTGATTTCTGCTGGAGTCTAAACTTGGTGAGCACAGGATCCTCCAGAGCTATGCTGTTCCCTAGGAACACCTCCCAGCGCCTGGCTTATACAGAAAGGCCGGAGAATCTTACTTCCAACACCTCCAGCTGCAGATGTGAGAACTCCCACAGCTCTGCAGAATATTAATGGTTCTGGAAAGAATCGTGCTCATCTATAAATAAAGGAATGCACAAATTCTCAGCAGACCAATTTTGTTAAGAAATTAAAATGAAAAATTATGAGATGCCATTATCTTTAAACACCAGAACTCCCTTATGTGAAGGAATCAAAGTATGTTAGGTGGTATCATTTATTTTTAACACCCTATGTGGGGGCTGATCTTAGTTTTTGTCCTGAAACAATTGGTTGTTCTACTTTTCCTCTACATAAGACTTTGAGTTGGATCAAAGACTTTGAGTTGCATTTCCTCCACTCACAGGAAGAGCCATATATTTTCATTAAAAGGGCTCTATTGATATATTTGTTTATACACACACAAACTGATGATTGTCAAACTACAGAGGTATTTGCTGAGGTAGTAGAAGTTAATCAATATTTTAAAATTATGTGTTAAACCAAGAAGCCATAAAAACACCATTTTATCCAACCAACTTCTTCTGCTATAAAATAACAATAGAAAAGTTTCCCATTTTCTCATTTCAAGCACCAGTAAATATCAGTTTACTCCCCTAAGAACATACTCTCAATTCTTCTAAGTCTTACAGACTGTCTTTCCAGAACACTAAGCCAGGTCTGAGATGGTGACTGCCCACTGGCACAGCGGGATATACCAGGAGGGAGTACCGAGGCCTGGGCTTTGCAACTGATGGTGACTTGATGTGAGCTCAAGCAAGTCCCTTTAAGAGTCTCTGAGCCTCACTTTCACCAACTGTAAAATGGAGCTCTTTCTTAGACTAGATGTAGTTATGCAGTAAGTCCATTAATGCTATTGCTTAGGTAAAACCCAAAATAGGCATTCAGGAAAAGCTTCATCCTTTCCTCTTTCCTGCCTTCACTCAAGAAGGCCATTCAGCTGGCTGTCCTTTGGTGTGTGTGTGTGTGTGTGTGTGTGTGTGTGTGTGTGTGTGTGTGTGTGTGTGTATGGGGGCAGAAGGAAACCAGATTTACCATGAAAAAGATCAAGGCATTTCCACAGCTTGAAGGGAAAGTCAAGGAAGCAAGTTCAATAATTTTTTCAGTAAAAACAAAAAAGGCGAAGTCTATGTTCACAGAAAGAGAATTTCCCATCACAGATGTCAAATTTAGACTCACATCAGTTTTCCCCTACTTTGAAAATGCCTGCAGTGTATCAATTATTGATTAAAGAGCAGGTTGCAAAACAGTACCCACAATGTGATGCCAGTAAACACATGCCAGTGTATGTGCATCGATAAAGAAATGGAAGGACAAACACCGACATGTTTCTAGTGGTTATTTCTGGATTCTATAAGTAAGATTTTGTACGGCACAGCAACGTGCTGTTTTGTTCTTAGATTTTCTAAAACGCATGCATGTGATACACAAATCTATCAAATACACACATTGAATGAAGCAACTTCTGAGTTCCTCTCCAAGGGGGAAGCATCCATTATATTGCTATGCATATCATCACAGAGAAATGTAATTCTACTCTGAAATGAAATGGACACATGTGTTGTAAGCACCTTCCTCGCCCATAAGATTGAGTTTCCATGTGTCCCTTAGAAGATACCTTCGCCGCATTCTGTTCTTCTCAGGGAAACCACCTAAAGCAGCTCCATACCTTGCAAATCAGCTCCAGGGTATCCCGTGCAGTGTCCCCTGGACGGACGACTGTCAGAGCTGGCTGATTATTGGGCAGACAGAACCAGGAGGGAGAGAAATACTCGTGGACCCAAATGTCGCAGTCAGGATTGTGCTGGTGGACACTAGGTAAAACCACTTCTTTCTCCCTCTAGAATGAGAAAAGAAAGTCAGTAGGGCTTCTTTTATACTTCTAGGCCCAGTCTACCCCTAGCAATCTCAGACCCCAGGCCCCCTCGAACATCATTTGTTCCTAGGAAAACCCCCCAAGGCTGAAGAAGCGGTGTCGTGAAAGCAGGAAACCCTGGGCTAGATCGAAACTATTGAGAAAGGAGCTTTATGGCAGGAGGGTGGGAAGGGGGATGATTTCTGTCTTAGGACATGGTGCAGACTTCCCTCCCACCTGGCCCAGGGCATCCAAAGATGAGCACAGCATGAACTGACTGGGTACCAAAATGTGGATGAGAGCAAGAACTGGGTCACCTCGTCAGCTCAGCTTCATTTCTATTAGTTCTTCTTCTTCCATAAACCCATGTTAAGTTTTGAGCAGAGAACTCCATCAGCAAGATTATCTGCCATATGAAATGTCTACTTCAAAGCGACAGTGAGGCCCCCAGCTAATGTTTTCATGATGTTCTAGCACTACGTGTTGACAGTTGTGTCGTGTCTGTGCTCTCCTTGGACCGCTAGCATGGCTCTGGGAGAAGGACAGCTCCATCTGATGAAACTCTAAGGGCTAGCTTCAAGGCAAGGCTCCCCAGGCCCCCGCCATCACTTTGCCCTCTAAGTCACTCTGCCCGGGGAAGAGGGAGCAGAGCGAAGCTTGTGAATGTGGATCAGCTGGGTCAAACCTAAGCAGGCTGAACGGCTGAAGCACAAAATGCTCCATAGATTGACAAAATGTTAACAGCCCAGTGAAAGAAGCAAGGAAAACATTCAGTCAGATTTCAGCAATGTGAACATGATATCGATGGGCAGTATATGCCAAGTAGCAGGTCCTCATTAATGGTTTATAACCAGGTAACTGGTGACTAAATATATACTATAAATTACAAAGAACAAGGCTCATACCAGAGCATTGCAGGAAAAGATAGCTTCCCAAATAAAGGCAAAGAGGTGGTAACATAACATCTTCCATACATAAAAAGAACAGGATCCAAGCATGGGGGAGGGAGGGGTGTTTCAATAAAGGCCAGTAAGGTAAGCCCAACTGCAGAAGATAATTTCAGCCCTGCCTTGGAACACTGTTGCTTTCACAGATAAGTTGGACCCCAGAGGAAGAATTGTCAGAAGGCAATCAACTTGCCTACAATCCGTTAGCCATAATTGAAATCTTCCGATGTTGATCCCACAGGCCACACAGAATAAGTGCCCCTTCGCGCTGCATCAACCCAAGGTTTATATCTAAACTGCTCTTGAGAACAAAGCATTCTAGCTAGGAAGTGGGATTAAAAAAGATACCTTGGAAAAATACCTTGGAAAGCCAAAGAAGCTACATAGAAATTTAATGGAAAAAATATTTACAGTTTCCATCTTCTGTATGTGGGAGAGGATACACCATCACGAAATACATGGACTAACAGTATGTAAGATAAATCGGTCAATTTCAAAAATAATCAAGTGAATATCAAAAGCTGTGCTTGGATTACATGTAGGCACAAACATTTCATTTCATCAAGATAGAACGACTACAGGTTTGAGGCCAGCACATGGTAACTTAGCGAGAGCCTGTTTCAAAATGAAAATAAAATAAAATGGGGCTAGGGGTGTAGCTCCTAGGTAGAATGCCCCTGGGTTCAGTCCTCAGTCCCACAAAATTTTAATTTCATCAAATTCATCACAGACAGATGCTCCTGGTTGGGTACTTCCAGAGACAGTTGCCTTTAATCCAGGAATGGCTTGAGATTGAAGGAAAGAAAAGGACTCTCTTTGGCCACTCTCCTCCTGTTCCCCCCAACAGCCAGAACTCCCCCAGCACTCTGGTTTCTGAAGCTCGCCTCCTTCTACAACAGGGGGCTGAGCCACTGCTGATTGACACTGCTGGGTTGCCTGGCAACAGAAAGCTGAATTCTGTCATATTGATCCCGAGTCTGAGAACCACAGAATCTTTCCAAGGCCACATTATCAACACCGGAACCCCTAAACAGGGATCACCATTAGGGACCTGAAAACGAAAGATGTCCATTTATTTAGAGGCTAAAAGAAAAAGTGGCCAAGGGGGAAGAAGAAATCAATATCTTTACGGACTTTCAATCACAGCCGTTTGAGAGTCCCTATTAAATCAGAGCACAAGGTTAAACCAAGTCTGTGAATCTTTAATTGAATACCTGACTTGGGAGGTAAATGCATTTTTTTTTTTTAAAGAATATACTATGGGAACAGTTCTGGGGAATTAATGGGAGCAAAATAGCATGTGTGGGCAGAAAGCGAGGGCAATAAGAACTCACCTCTTGGGAATAGGAGTTGTACATAAAAGGAATTAGCAATGACATAAAATACTCAGCTAACTCAGAACTCAAATTTCCTCTGAGGTTCGAGTTGAAAAGTTGCACATCAAACGGTAAGGATGGAAAATGTTATGTCAGCGGGAGAATGTTCTTATTATCACCAAGTTCCAAACATGAAATCAGGTTTCATCTGTCGTTGACCTGTTACATAACTTTCAAAAAAAACCCTGATAATTTCAGTTTCTCATATTGAGCCTACTTAATTTTAGTATCCCCAGAAACCAATGCCTTGTGCAATGTGCTGATGTACTGTGGTACTTTTAGAAAAGGAACACGTGTTTATTTTTACCTTGCCATCTGGAACAATGTCATCAAATATTCCCTCTAACGATTTCTTTACAGCGTCAGTTCCCTCTCCGAACACCTGCGTATACAAAAGTACCATCTTAAAAAACGAAGCGACACCGGGCAACAGGACAAATGAAGCACGGGAACGAGGATGGCAAATGGGCAGGGCTGATAGAAAACATCACGATAGCGTCCAGATACGCCTACTCAAACCCCAAAGTGAGGGGCATCACTTATGGCTGCAGATCGTGAAATCCATGTCCTTGTTTAGAGACAATTTCCCACACCTTTAGCAATTCAAAAATGAAACAACAGAAAGAGGCTGCTTGTGGATCTGGATAGTTCATCTAAATTTAAGAAAATAAACTTGCAAAAGCAATAAATTAGACTTGTTCATAAGGAAGAACTTCTGCCTCCGGTACCTGACCAGATATTTACAAATAATTAATCCGTTGGCTTTTTATTACTTCCTTGAGTAGAATGTGAAAAGATATGTCTATGACAGTTTGTTACCACAACATATCAGAAAAGTTATTTTTTTTATTTAAAGAATTGAAAATTGCCAATTCTTTGAAATTTAATGAACTCTACTAAAGTAAAAGTACAATAAAATCCTTAAAGGGTACTGATGCCAGTAGATAGCCAATACCCAACCTCATGGACATGAAGAAATTCAGATATTGGTTCAAAATGAGCATATACTATTCAGGATAACATACATGATTAAGAAAACGTTTTTCCTCCATGCCAATGAAATATACAGAAACACAGAATAAGTAAACTTCTATCAGAATGTCTCAGTCAGTTTTTTAAAACTACTTAGAAGACATTATATTGTCCTTTGGTTTTTTTTTTTTTTTTAAGTGTGAAAACATTCTCTTGAATTCATTTAAATTCAGCCACATATTTTAGTAGCAATGAGCTGTAACATAACGCTGCCAAGAAAGTAGAACCACACTGAGAGTTTTGCTCAAACACGAGTCTAAACTGGAAGGTCCTGACCGTATTTATAGCGGTGTCTGAGTCACGCGTAATGACAGAGGATGCAAACAGAATGATGCCTCCACCTCCCGAAAGGAGGGGAGAGAAGCTCGTTGTCAGTGTCCTCCTTCTGTAACTTTAACAGAGAATCATCAAGTCTCTTATGTGACTGCTCTGGTAAAACCTTGACTTTTCCCCCTGCCAAAACAGTTTCCTCTTCTGATTTCCATAAGAGCAAAGCCCACGGTAGCAAACTCAGTGTCCTGCCGTCCCCAGAGATCAGGAGCAAACTGCAAAACGGTTCAGTCTCACGCCCTCGTATCACTTGCTCCTCTGGTCTCTTCCAGGTTTGGTCAAGATAAGAAAAAAGGCCCTGTTTAAGCAGTGAGTACGTTGGTCAGCTAAAGGCCTTAACACATTAGCATGCAGGATGGATCTCTTTTTAAACTTCCTGTGTTACAGAAACTAATGGCTGGAATCCCCCCACCAGTCACAAGGAAGGAGCCTTTCCATCCTGACATCAGCCCATGTCACTTTGCAGACAGGTCCCACCAGCAATCCTGGTCGTGACTTCCAGAACACTCAATGCCTGCCTGCCCAGCTACTGCTGCCCATGAATCGGACATTCTCCTTCTTCCAAAAAGACAGTCAGTTCTTTCTCGTGGTCCTTTACTCCCTAAAACCTAAACAAGCGGTTCTGGAGCTATTCATTTCTCCAAGTCAAAGGAGAAAGACGATAACAGTGGAAGCAAGTTTCCCAGAAGTGATACCAGCAGGAGTGTGGCCTTAGCTAGTGAAGAAGTGAAATCAATGGGGAAGAACAAGGCCATGGTGTGTGGTTATCAGGAGCCCCAGATCATGCCAGTCCAGGTTGTATGATTCATGATGCATTGGCGCTCCCTTGTGCCTGAGCAGAAGGGGAGTGGTGGTGAGTGAGCGCTCTCAGATACCTGGCTCCTCATCCTCTGAGGCAGAGGAACTGCCCACCCCATGTCTACCCTAGAAAGTCAAGGGCAAAGAAAAAAAATCAGGTTCCCTGGAAGGCACCTTTGCTCCAGAGCCAGAGGGGCTTAGGAAGACTGTGCTTAGGTGCCCGAATGGCTTCATCCTTGGATTCCACTTTTTGCTGGAGACTGGGGATGAATTGTGTGCTCTCAGTAGATCTATAATTAACCGGGGTTTGGAAAGGATGCAGGTGGGAGACTGGAGTTGGTGAGAGACTAATAGCAGAGTTCAGTGTTATGGGTGTACATTATCTATTAAAAGTGTCTAGCGTGACTAACTTCATGTCGGCTCGTTGGTTTTAAATAACACTCGGTAACAAACTCGCATGTCCCATGGAAGTCATCCGAGTTGGTCTTTTTTTGTCCGCTCTGGGACCCACCTGATTGATGCTTGGGCGTCCCTGCTTCTTCTTGGAGGTAGTGTCCAGACCCCAAAGAGAAGAAAACCTGCTCCTTCTTTTGCTTGCGGATCTGGACATGGCCTGAGTGCGTCTTCTCACTCCTGCTTCACCAGTTCGAGCTGCCACCTGATGATGACAAGGACAAGAGGTGATCTGTCAGGACCAGTACCCGTTCCTCGGTGTCCTCACCTTGTCCCACCCTTCAAATCCCCTCCTCCGTCGTTACACTTTCCACGAGTCACACACACTGGCATTCAAAATGGAAACGACAGGTTTGCAAACTCAATCACTAGATGAAACCATCAGCAAAGATACATAAAATAAGCCAGGTGTGGTGGTGCACACTTGTACGTGTGCTTAGGAGGACTTCAGGCTTGATTGAGGCCAGCCTCAGCAATTTAGTGAGACTCTCAGCAAGCTGGCAAGATTCTGTTTCAAACCTAAAAAAATAAAAAGGGCTGGGTGCAGCTTGGAGGGAGAATGCCCCTAGGTTCAATTCCCAGTACTAAAAAAAAAAAAAAAAACCCACAAACAAAACACACACACACACATATATATGTATATATGTATATGCGTATGCGTGTATAATATATGTGTGTGAGTGTGTGTGTATGTGTTAAAATATATATGTTGTGTCTCCAAGAATAGATATCCGTCTGGTCAAAAACGTGAACTACAGCATCAAGTTTAATGAGCCATGCTTTCTCTCCCAAATGCTACAGAATTATTTCTGCATTCTCATGAAAAATGGCACTGAAGGTCAGCAAAAATAATGGGAAAATAGCAGGTTTTGGTTCTGGTGATTCCATAGTAAGTCGAAAATGGCCGATCTCTTCGATTTAGTGCTCTTAGAATATATAAAGTCACTCTTTATTGGGAAAGGTAAGATTGATTAGGCAAGTAAGATTTGATTGATTAGGCAAGTAACCACTGTCCTTTCGCCCTCTGCCAGGGAACCCCCAATGTAGCAGAGCACGTGGCCAGGAAGTCAAAGGTGACTTACTGTCCTTAAGCAGGGCACTGGCTCGTGACCAGGTTCTAGTCAATAGGATATAAGTAGAAAAACTATATGCAACTTTTAGGAATTGTCCTCCAGAGGAGGGGGCTTTCTATCATCTTCAGCGTCCCTTGTTTCTGGTCTAGGATGTCAGGTAGAAGTCTATTCAAGGACGGCAAAACAAGACAGGTTTCCCTGCAGAACATCAAGCCACCTTCCCAGACCTCCATAACCTACATGCCCCATGTTTAGGGGAACGGGAAATAAATGTTGCAATTTTTTTTAAAAGCAAATTCAGCCGAGATATTTGCAAGGTCCCAGCAACCTGGAGAAGCATTTCAGAAGGGAGCCCCCCAAATTTAAAGCTGCCACTGTGATTCCCGCTGAAGCAGAATCTCTATGAGACTCTATGAAGTTCTCCCAGGCAGAACAGCAGGCTTGAAATTTATCCCACAGGTTATGAGCAAAGTCCCAGGAACTTAAGGATCTGCTGGCAAGGAGGTCTCAAGAGGCCACCCACGGCTCTCCTTGCAACGAAGGGAGTGGTAGGAGGTCTGGCCAGTCAGACTTGAAATGAAACTCCCCCGCCGGCTCCTTCTTGCTGAAGGTGAATATCTTGGAACCTACTTGTCATAGATTCCCACGGGGGCAACGCCCAACGGGGCAGATTCCAACTGGCAGCAGCCCAGGGGGAGGTTGCACTGTTGGGTAACGCAGCCTAGAGAATGTGTGTGCTGGCTATGAGGCCTGCCTCGCTGGAACTTCAGTACTGACATGTAAACACCATAGAAAACCACCCGCTGTACACTAAAAACAGGAATCAAAGCAGCCTCTCTGCCAGGGTATTCGGGAGAAGGTTTTGGGTCCTAAATGACAATAGGAAGCTGAGGGGTCTTGCATTTTCTCAGCCAGACAACTAAAAACCCCCAGATTACCGCATTAAAAATGTGGTAGCCAAGCTGGGCATGGGGGCACATGCTTGTAATTCCAGTACTTGGGAGGCTGAGACAGGAGGATCCCGGTTTGTGGCCCACCTCAGCTACTTAGTGAGGCCCTCTGCAACTTAGTGAGACCTTGTTTCAAAATAAAGAATAAAAAACAGGACTGGGGATGTAGCTCGGAGGTAGAATGCCCCTGGGTTCAATCACTAGTAACACACACACACACACACACACACACACACACTCACAAATGTGGTAGCCAAGACACCAGTGGGAGTTTTTATGAGAAAGAGCTTCATCTATGATTATTCTCCAGGTGTTTGGGGAAACAAACAAGCAAGCAAAAATCACAAAACAAAAGGCACCATGAAATATGTAAAAATTTTCTCTATTTTTTACCACTTTCTACTTTAAAGGTAAACAAAGGTTGCAAAAGGATTAAATTAGGATGTGTTGACACACATATGCTTGCACGACTATGTAAACATTAAATAAATGGTGTTAAGTTTTTAAATCCTACAGAAAAAAAAATATTCCCATTCAGTCTTGTGCTTCTGTGTCTAATTATAAACAGGTAAATCCAGTCATAAATAGATTCACATTCAACATACATACAGGTACTATGAAAAGTTGGCCCTCTATTTCCGTGAATTCAACCAACCTCAAATCCAAAATATTCAGAAAAATTTCATCTGCACTAAACATGTACAGACGTTTCCCCCCTGCTACTGTTCCCTAAGTAATACATTATAATAATGATTTACAAGCCGGGTGTGGTGGTACACGCTTGTAATCCCAGCATTTGGGAGGCTGAGACCGGAGGATCCGGGTTCTCGGCCAGCCTCAGCTACCTAGTGAGGTATTCCGCAACTTAGTGAGACTCTGTTTCAAAATAAAGAATAAAAAATAGGGCTGGGGGTATAGCTCAGAGGTAGAATGCCCCTGGGTTCAATCCCCAGTACCACAAATAAATAAATAAATAAATAAATAAATAAATAAATAAATAAATAAATAAATAAATAAAATAATAATGATTAACGTAGTATTTACATTGAGTCAGGTAATATAAGTAATGTAGAGATGATTTAAAGTATATGGGAGGTTATATTATAAAGTATATGGTAGGTTATATGCAAATACTACACCATGGTTTATAAGGGACTTGGCCGCATGTATGAATATGTGGCACCCTGTTTACTTCTTTCATGACACTCATCAGTGTCTGCCTTCCTGTGTTGACTTAATTGCTGACTTGCTTCTCACCCCTCTCTCCCACAGGAGCAAGCTCCAATAGGACAGGGTCTCTGTGTTGTTTACTGATGTCACCTCATCACAAGGATCACAGCTGACATCTTTTGGAGACTGAGTAAATAAAAGCCAAAAAGCAAATAGCGTGGTATAGGCTCTTAAGAAGTCAGTCTTTAGTTAATAATTTTAGGGGGACTGGAAGCGCACAAAGGAGAAACTCGCAGACCCGCAAATATTCTCAGTGACCAGCTGACCAGTCAGTGTAGTTTGTTTAACAAACACTGTAGGGAAGGTCCCTATAGCAACCATTCCCAGCTGCTGGGGCTTTGAAAATTGCAAAAGTAACCACTATCCCAGAGACAATAATGACTCAAAATGAGCAAAGGGATGGAGAAAAAAGGGCTGGCAGAAGAAAGCCTGGACGAGAGTTCAACAGTTTCTCCATGATCTGCCCAGACAAAGCCGCCCTTTGTGGTCGGCACCTGATTACTCTATCATTCAGCTCATCTGTGCAAACAAGAACAATGATAACCTTTTTTCAAAGAGTACAGCGGGGACCCTTCAGTTAATTACGGCAAATCACTCAGCATTATGGGAAGCTCTTCTCATGAATGGGGCTCCCATTGTAGCTGAAATCCCTCCCCTAGCCCTGTTACCCTGCACCGCCTCCTCCACCGCCCCCACTTAAAAGGAGGAAAAAATAAATCTGGACAAAGGCTAAATTGAAGAATGTTTCTACTCCAAGGGAGAAGAAGAAAAAAAAAAACCCTGGGGTCAAATGACAACAAGAAGAAAGAAATGTCCAATAAGCCAGAAAGTAAAATTCCCTATCCAGGTTGCCCTCCAGGAACTCACACAGAAAACAGGAAGAGATACCCAATAGAGTTGCCTAACTTGATCAGTCTCAAATGAAACTTCTCACGAAAAAGATAAGTTGGCATGGACATAGAAACACTGGGGTTTGCATGGCAGAAGCAGTTAGCAAGAAAAATAAAAGAGAACAGAGAAATGAATGTACAGAATTAAACATTCTTCCTAAAAATCACTGACCAACAAGACTTACTAACCCTCCTGAGCTCATCGTTAGCTGGATAGATTTAATAGCCTGCCAGCAAAAGAAAAGTGCACATGGCCAGGCGTGGTGGGTGGTGCATGCCTGTGATTCCAAAACTTGGGAGGCTGAGACAGGAGGATCACTGGCTGGAAGCCAGTATCAGCAAATTAGTGAGGCTCTCAGCAACTTAGAGATTGGCTTCCAAGTAAAAAATAAAAAGGGGCTGGGGGTAAAGCTCAGAGGTAGAATGCCTCTGGTTTCAATCCCCAGGAGAGAAGGAGAGGGAGAGAGGGAAGGAGGGAAAGAGGGAGGGAGAGAGAACTACACACACGTGTTGGAGGAAATTAGAAGGTTTGAAGATAAATTAGGGAAAGTCACAGTGGCTCTCGCCTGTCTCACACAGGTTCGCTCCAATGGTGTGGAAGAAAATAATTGAAGCAGACAAGTTGTAGGTAGAAAGCAAAATTATTTTCTCCAAATTATATTAAGGGGGAGCTTCCTGGATGGGAGGAACTGAGCTTTACCATGGACAGTGCCTCACTGGCGCTGTGAGCGCTCTTATAAAAGTGCTCTCCCCATTAGGACAACCCGGCAGGGAGGTAAATAACAGTTCTTAACCAGGACCGGCAGTGTACACTTGTAATTTCAGCTTACTCAGGAGACTGAGTCAGAAAGATCCCAAGTTTGAGGCCAGCCTGGGCAAATTAGCAAGAGAGACCTTGTTTCAAAAGAAAAGGCAAAAAGGACTGCTTATTTAGCTCAATGGCAGAGCAGTGTCCTTCCGTCCCCAATGCCACCGAAAAAAATATATTATCCTATTTTTTGGCAGAACAATCAAACTCAAAGAAACCCACCTAGATAATGCCATAAACTGAAAACAGTTTGCAAGCCTTATTTGTCACTTTCCTCTATATTGCTTAAAACAGAAAGAAGAAGGAAGGAAGGAAGGAAGGAAGGAAGGAAGGAAGGAAGGAAGGAAGGAAGGAAGGAAGGAAGGAAGGAAGGAAGGGCAGGCTGTATGGAGAGGTGGTAGGCAGGCAGGCTAAGAGAAGGGCTGTAATTAGCAGAACAAATCAGGATGCCAGTTTTAATAACTCCAGAAATTGGTTTAAGACTTCTTTAAAAATGTAAATCTACCCCTAATTATCTGAATGATGACACTAATCTATTTATAAAGAACACAAACGCCTCTGACTGAATTACAGCTCTGAATTCAATCAAGGCTACAGCTGACACGGCTTGACAAGAGCAGCCCAGCTAAGGTTTTCCAACGCCATCCCCAGGACCTGAGACTTAACATTTAATTCCAGAGGAATGTGCTAAAAGGTGCAGTACATTTGAAGTGGGCGTCGACTTGGAGAGGCTAAACGCACGCACGCTACTTGCACAGTGATTTTTTCTTCCCCCAGCAGAATGGAGCCAAAAATACAGAAAGCTGTTCGCAATTTAGCAAGTACATGAAATTACAGATTACTGTCACACAACACAACTATACAAGCTGCTGCTCTGGGGGTCAGATGAAAATTCCTTCCTCCAGCAACATATATGTTCAGCCGCTGCATCGCGAAGTTCTTTGCTTTCCTCTAACACATCCGGTATTTATGGCCATCAAACAGTGATAAACACAATGTAAAAGGAGATCATGAAAGAGCTCTGTGTTCAATATGTAGTAAATGTACATGCGAATGAGAGAGAGAGTAAGTATTTATGCATAACAGAAAGCCTTCCGCTCCCCATTTCCATAAGGTTAAAATAGATACGTATTTGTGTTCAAAAGCTAATACTGCCTAGAAATAACAAGAGCTATCAACAAAGAGTACAGTAAACACCTCCTAAGACAATACCTTTCAGGGGTCAGTGACAGAAGGCATAAGCAAGACCCTAGTTCTAAGCCCTAACACCACCCAAAAAAAAAGTATCATTCACATTTCCTTTTACACAATAATTTAATAATTTGCACAATCATAGAGAGGCCTAAGTAATAATTTTCCAAATAGTTCCAACTAAAAAATTGCAAAGGCACAGGGTGGCATTTCAGAAATCCACACACAGTGTAGACTAGAAAAACACTTCAGAAACTCCTGGTCAGTCCTGTTCAGGACTAAGCACCAAGATGAATATTTTTCACAAATTCAGTGGCTTCTACTCACCAGGGCATGAAAAGATGATACGGAAAAGATTCCAAGGCGGCCCATTGCCACTTTTGTTGGTCGGCTTGCAAAAGCGAGTAGCCTCTTGGGGTTCGGCAGCTCCCCACCCTGGAGGCTGGCTAAGTAACAGCGGAAACGGAAGAGGTCCATTTGGAACTGCTCAAGATTCTGCTCCCAAACGAAGATCTACAGTAGTGAAATGAGGGGGAAAGGCGAGAAAAAGGGAGAACAAACAAACAAATGTTAACAACCTTATCTTACACAAATCTTACAAATTGTGAAGGTACTAATTATAACCCTAAGGGGTAAACCACAGATACCCTGAAGTTTCTTAGGTACACATTTTTTTTTCTTTCTGAAAATACCTATAGCCACAATTCAATACGATAAACAGTACCTTATTAGTTCTGTATTCTCTAAGCATAGATTTCATGTTTGAGGGCACGATAGGTCTGTCACCTCTGAGATCTGAGTCACAAACCAATGTTGGAAGGAGTTAAAATGTAGAGACTTTCAACCCAGAGAACTACATGGCTTACTAAGAGGTGGCTTTTCATAAGAAAAAGAGAGGAAGAATATGAGGCAAATTAAAGGTTGAAGGCAAAAAGCCCGAGAGTTTTGGGGAAGAGGCAGGTGGTACGGAGCAGAGGGTTGGAAGTGGAAATTCTACATGGCAGTGATGTGGACTCTGGAGTTCACACTGAACCATAGCACGTATCTATGACATTCCCTCATTCTACAAAGTGGCAAAATAGCACCTGCCTACTGATGCGATGTTTGGGATAATGCAAGAAAAGTACAGGGTCTGGCATGTAGAGATGACTCTGTGACCTTGCTGATGGTGCAGTTAATGAATAATGCTCGATGTCTACCTTTGACCTTGACTTAAACTATAGGACCAGCCAGCAAACACACATTCATGGAAGTATTAATCACAACACCCAAGGAGGTGGAAATGGATCAAATGTCCATCAGCAGATGAATGGATAAATTAAAGTGTGTGCAGACAACGGAATAATAATTGGCCAAATTAAAAAAATAAAGTTACTAGTGTATGTTGAAACGTGAATTAATCTCCAAAATGTTATGTTAAATGAAAGAAGGTAGACACAAAGAGACACATATGATATAATTTCATTCATGTGAAATATCCCAAATAGGCAGGGCCATAAAGACAGAACACCAGGGGCAGAGGAGAGCAAAGGCTTAACACGTATGGGGGTTCTTTTGGGGGTAGAAGAATATGTTTTAGATCTAGAAAGAGGTGGTAGTTGTGTAGCATTGTGAATGCACAAATTACCACTGAACTGTTCCCTTTAAAATGGTGAATTTTATGTTATAAGAATTTTACCTCTGCCGGGCGTGGTGGCGCACGCTTGTAATCCCAGCATTCGGGAGGCTGAGACCGGAGGATCCAGGTTCGCGGCCAGCCTCAGCTACCTAGTGAGGCACTCCGCAACTTAGTGAGACTCGGTTTCAAAATAAAGAATAAAAAATAGGGCTGGGGGTATAGCTCGGAGGTAGAATGCCCCTGAGTTCAATCCCCAGTACCG
>PVLC010000530.1:5307-109821 GCA_004027655.1 Graphiurus murinus | reverse complement strand
TTTTACCTCAATTAAAAAATATGCAGCATCCAGTAATGGAAAGAATAGAGGAGAGAGATGTGGAAGGCCACAAGCTGGCTCAATTATTTAAGTATCAATTTCCCAAGTATTAGGACAATGTTTCAAAGCACTGCCTGGCAGCTACCACTGACTTTCTTTCTTTTTTTTTTTTTTTGCAGCACCAGGGATTAAACACAGAGATATTTTACCTCTAGCTACACTCCCAGCCCCTTTTATGTGTTTTACTTTGAAACAGGGTCTTGCTAGGTGCTGGGAGTCTCACTACAGTGCTGAGGCTGTCTTCCAACCTACAATTCTCCTGTGTTGGTCTCCTAAGTACTGGGATTACAGGTGTGTGCCACCACACCTGGTAATCACTGACTTTAAGATAACTGAATAGAAGGCAAAAATACTCTCTGTTCATTTCAATAAATCTTTCCTTTACTGCATGAAATATACTCATAATAGCAACTACATACAGTTGGCCCTCCATATCTGTGGGCTCCACAACCATAAATTTAAGCATCCATGGATTCAAAATATTCAGAAAAAAACTGCATCTGGCTGGGCATGGTGTTGCATGCCTGTAATCTCAGTACTTGGGAGGCTAAAACAGGAAGAGGTACAAGTTCACCCTCAGCAATTTAACAAGAGCCTCAGCAAAAGCAACTTAGCAAAACACTGTTTCCAAAATTTAAAAAAAAAAAAAAAATTAAAAAGGGCTGAGGGTGTAGCTCAAAGGCACCTAGGTTCAATCCTGACTACTTAGAGAAAAAAAAATTGTATCTGTACTAAACACATACAGATGTTTTTCCTTGTCATCATTCCTCAGACATTATAGTGTATCAATTATCTAATTATCTTCATAACATTTACATTGTATTAGGTATCATGAGTAATTTAGAGACAACTTAAAGTGCCTGGGAGGCTGTACACAGGTTACATGCAAATGACTCTATTTTATATAAGGAACTTGAGTATCCACAGACTGTGGTATTCGCAGGGTTCTTGGATCCAGTCCTCCAGGGTTAGTGAGGAACGGATGTATACACTTTTTAAAGCACACTTCACCTTTCTAAATCTAGACTCCTAAGTTTACTGAGGAGTCAACAATGGATCCCCACTAGAGCTGAGCTGCAGTTCAAGCTGAAAAGATGAGAGAAGAAACTACAGAATCTCTAAGGACACGGAGTCCCTGAAACCACACCATTGGCAGGAGCCAGAAGATGCACCCATTCGATTTCTGCCTTCCATTCAATGTAATATTGTTGCCTTTAGCTCGTAGCAGTCAACGGTGAGCAAAGTGAGTCACAATAAAGAATTTAGCAGGCTGGATGACAGACTGACAAGCAGATAACACAACATTTCACGATTCTGAGGCAGAAAAAAACAACAAAAACAAAAAAAAATTGTAAAATTGTAAAGAACTAAGGGGTAGGTTCAGGTATAGACACAGAAGATGATTACCTGATCTAATATGGTTTTCTTCTTCTTGGAGTCGGTGACGGAAGACAGCTGCATTTCACCCATTTTCTTCATCTTCTCGTCCATGTCGATCTTCTGTTCCAGCTTTTTGATCTCGGACTTGAGGAGTCGCAGCGTGTCTTCTTTGTGGTGGTGTCTTGCGACGGCAGCTGCACAGGCCGAGTGGATGGCGGTGATCCAGTTCTCCAGCTCCGTCTGGCTGGTGGTCTACACGGGGAGGAAGCGAGAAGGGAGAGCCACCTCTTAGGAAGTGAACGGAAACCAATGTGTTCGCAGAGAGGCCGTGCCTGCGAGTCAAGGTGTCAGGTCTAGACATTCTATGGGAAGGTTGATCTACCTCCTTCTTCCAGGAATCCACTCCGCTGACCCACCCCTACCTTCAAGTAATCATCCAGAAACACTTAGACCCAGGTCACACTCCCACTACCCCAGAGCCACTCTGGATGAAGCCGCCATATTTGCTTACTCAGTGTATTTATGGAACCCAAGACTCAGTGTATTTATGATCCCAAGTATGTGACACTTCTAGTCAAGAGGGTAGATATGGGGCAAAATTCAGTCTCTACCAGGTGTGCCTGGAGGCCAAGAGACATTACCGTTCAGAAAACACTGCGACTGAAACTCAAAGGTCCTACCCCTTGCAGCGTAAGCAGCAATGACAAGACCAGGCTAGGGAAAGAGGCTCAAGGCAGCAAGACACAATACTGGCTTAGAGGACCCCGTGGGAACAGCCAAGAAGAGCAGCCCTACAGCAATGCTCTTCAAGAAGATCATTAAGATGATGTTGGCCAACACCCATCAACAGCTGACATTAAAGTGACCTACATTAGCCAGGCGTGGTGGCGCACGCTTGTAACCCCAGTACTTGGGAGGCTGAGACCGGAGGATCCGGGTTCACGGCCAGCCTCAGCTACTTAATGAGGTCCTCCGCAACTTAGTGAGACCCCGTTTTAAAGAAAGACTAAAAAAATTGGGCTGGGGATGTAGCTCGGGGGTAGAATGCCCCTGGGTTCAATCCCCACTACTGCACACACACACACAAAAAAGTGACCTACATAAGCCAAGAATGATCTGAAAGGTAAAAGTCCAAAGAGTTTTAGAGCAACAACTCATGTATAATAACTTGCTATAGCAGTCCATCAAGCCCAAAGAAGTTTAGCCCAGAAGTTAGCCCACCTAAAGAATGGTCTGTTCAGGCACTGCAGTACTGACGTTCTAGCATCATTTCCATACACAAAGACAATGATTTTTTTTTTTTTTTTAATGCATTGTCTCCATTTTCTAACTCACTGGACTGATGACTTGCAAACCAAATCCTATGAACAGGACCCCACCCACCAGCACATTCTCTAGGGTGGCGGGCAATTGAGATGTTAGCCAAAGGAACACTATAGCTATCAGTGTTATTTCTTAATCTCTGCTGTTTTGTATTCCACCAAAGAAATGATATCAAATATTTAAAAAAAAAAAAAAAAAAAAGAAATCTACCAAAACAAAGCCATCTGACACTGGACAAAACCTAAATGTTCCAGCTGTTGTTGCACTTATTTATTTACTTATTATTTATGTTTTTAAAAGGCAGTGCATAGCTGGGCGTGGTGGCGCACGCTTGTAATCCCAGCATTCGGGAGGCTGAGACCGGAGGATCCGGGTTCGCGGCCAGCCTCAGCTACCTAGTGAGGCATTCCACAACTTAGTGAGACTCGGTTTCAAAATAAAGAATAAAAAATAGGGCTGGGGGTGTACCTCGGAGGTAGAATGCCCCTGAGTTCAATCCCCAGTACTGCAAAATAAATAAATAAATAAATAAATAAATAAATAAATAAATAAATAAATAAATAAATAAAAAGGCGGTGCATAAAGATTTCAATCATCCACACATTCCTACAAAGGAGCAGCAGATGTCTCAGCCCATAGGATAGATGGAATCACTCTGTGAGGAGCAAGTGGGAGGAAAAGAGGGCTAGGAATATGGGAAGCCACTTATAATTTATGAACCTTTGGGAAAAAACAATTTGCATCTGTACTTGAGATTCATCTTTAGCTCTTAAATTTACTTCAAATTTTTAAACATTTATCTTCTCTTTGAAAGTCACTGACTTATACTTTTCCTTTTAAACACTGCTTTGAAGTTACGCAAGAAAAATATAAAATTCAAGATCATCCCATATATAATAACACCACCGAGCTTGCTCCTGACCTGGACAAGGCACTATGTTTGCTCTTTGGATATTTCTGTGCCTCAGCATGAGTAGGTGCTTCCTTAGATGGGGTTATTTTTCCCTACCTTTCTTTTTTTAAGTACAATATTTGTATTCCACAAAGTATAAAGTATATTTTTATTCCTATCCTAAAAGTATTACTCGTCATATTCTACTTCTCATTAACAGAGAACTGGGCATGGTGGCGCATTTTTGTAATCCCAGTACTTGGAAGGTTAAGACCAGAGGATCCGGGTTTGCAGCCAGCCTCAGCTACTTAGTGAGGCCCTCTTTCAAAATAAAGAATAAAATATAGGACTAGGGATGTAGTATGCCCCTGGGTTCCATCTCCAGCACCAAAAAAAACAAACAAAAAAAAGAAATGGGCAATTGAATTCAATGGACACAAGAGATACAAATGGCTAATAAATACATGCAAAGATGTTCAACATCATTAGCAATCATGGAGATACAAATCAAAACTACACCAAGATACCATATAACCCCAATTAGAATGGCAATCATCAAGAAGTCAAAAAACGATAAATGTTGGTGAGGAGTGGGATGTGGGGAAATTGGAACTCTTTTACATTGTTGGTGGGATTGCAAAGTAGTTCAGCTGCTATGGAGATCAGTGTGGAGATTCCTTAGAAAACTAGGAATAGATCTAGCATATGATCTAGCTATATCACTCCTGGGTATCTTTCCAAAGGGGCCGAAATCAGAGAACTACCATAATATATGCATACCCATGTTAATAGCAACACAATTCACAATAGCCGAATTATGGAACCAACCTAGGTGTCCATAAGCAGATGAACGGATTACAAAATTATGAAATATACATACAATGGAATTTTATTCAGCAATAAAGAAGAACAAAATTATGTCATTTGCAAGAGAATGGACAGACCTGGAGAACACTATGTTAAGTGAGATTAGCCAGACACAGAAAGTGATGGGTCATATGTTTTCTCTAATATGCGCAAGTTAGGTATTAACTGGGATACCAGAGGGATTCCAGACAATGGAGGAGCAATCTCAGTGGAGCCAGGGAAGTATTCTCAGGGAAGAGTGAGGTCATTAATAGAATTACTACCATCAACTATGTGTATATATATGAAAATACCAACAGCCATCTCAGTACTCTCTGTTGGAAAGAGGGGAGATGAGGAGGCAGGTGGGGGGGCCCACCAAGTGCTGTGAACATGTATGTGACTGTCAACATGAATTACATTATGATATGAGAACATAATGTACCAATAAAAGTATAATTTTAAAAAACGTACCAAGACATGCATAGTAGCAGAACTGGTAAAGGGCAACATTGGAAAGTGTCCAGTTGCCTGTCAACAGGAGAACAAATAAATATGTGGTATAATCAGACAATAAAATACTACATGGCAACAAGAGGGAAGGATCTACAACCACATACTGTGCAACAGATAAAGCTCACACGCACGACTTAGAGGAAAGGAAGCCAGACATGCAAGAGTAAGTACTGTAGGATTCTATTTATATAAAGTACAAGCACAGCAAAAACGAATACACACTGTCAGAAGTCGAGAGGGTGCTTCTTTAGTGGAATAGGGAAAGATGAAGACAGAAAGAAGCATGAGGGGATTTTCTGACTCTTGATCTGGGTGCTGGTTCCACAAGTATACCTCCCTTGGCATATCCAGCTTGCCAAATACCATTAATTATGTCTGCAAGCTGTACTTTCATAAAAAGTCACCGGCTCCAAATCTTTCTATAATACATTACTCTTAAGCATAGTTTTATATACCTATTCTAAAACTATTATCCTTCATATTCTACTTTTCATTAAAAAAAAAAAATTGTCCCAAGACTCTAAAGGAAGTTTTTCTAAAGCCTGGCCTCTTTCCGCATCAGTTCTTTGTTCTCCAACGTCCCTGGCAGCACTTGATGAACAGCTGATCCTTGACCCAAAACATGCTTCCTGCTCTGTGTACAGCGTTGAGTGGACATGAGGAGCTTCTTGACCTTGAGGGAGCTGGTATTTTACCCACTGTAAAAGGACGACGTGGGTGTGTCCACATGCCATCCTAGCTCAGGCAGCCTGTGCCACTGAGGACAGGCCATGTCTGGGGCACAAACACCTGGCTCTTCAACCAGCAGGGGTGGAGGAGGTCCATGTCCATTTCCCCAAGATAACCCCCTCCTGTCTCTGCCTCAGTTAGACCCTCCAGCCCTCTCCCCCATCCCTCAACCTATGGAGTAAGGAATGAAAACAACTTCAACCCTAACATCATAATTGAGTAATGGATGGGAAGATCTAAACACCCGATACCAAGTTCTGCTAAGTACATGTTATGAACTTGAAATTTTAAATACAAATACTCATCCAGAAGAGGCCCACGTGACCAATGCAGAGATGGACAAACGGAAGCCTGGAAAAACAAATAATTTATTATAAATACCAGCCTCCACCACCTCTGTATTTTCAAAAGGCTGTTTTGCTTTGTTTTGTTTTTCCTAATGTGACACATGCATCCTGACCTCCCAGTTCTTGTCCACTGCTCTAAATGTCCAGTGGCAGGGTCATCATGTAGCCTACATGGTAGTTTGAGCCCTCCCCATTCCGGAATATGGGAGGCGGGATCGTTCCTGCCCACTTTGAAGCTAAGCATGGCCATGCCACTTGTCTGAGTAGAAGTGACGCGTCATTACTCAACAAAAGCTTGGCTCATCCCCCTCTTGTCCAGTTGCCTATAGTCACAAAAGCATGTGTCAGGACAGAGCTGCTGTCTGCCTGGCTTTCAATGTGTCCTGGATGAGTACAGACCTCAGAGAAAACCTCCATCAGACACAAGGCACACTAAGCCCCTGAGCTCCGAGAGCTGATAAAACCTGAGAGGAAAGAAGACTTCCACCTCAAGACAGGTGCTGCCTTAAAAATAGAAGTCTGTATGATGCACGTTTAACCTCAAGATGGGCCACAATCTGGTGGTTTCTACAGAAGAACAGACTTTTGTTCTCTTTACTTAATGAAAGATGACCCCCTTCTTTCTCCCTCTCATGAGAAACTCAGCCAAGGGCAACATAATCCATTCTGATGTCAGAGAGTCATGCTTGCCTCCAGTTTGAGAAGTAGAAATGATACCAGTTGAAGCTAAACATCCTTTGAAAGGTGTATCTTTAATTTTGGCAAAGGAGCTACCCTGGATCTTTTTTTTTTTTTTTTTTTTTTCAAAATTGGGGATTGAACCCAGGGGCATTCTACCTCGGAGTTACATCCTCAGCCCTATCTTTTATTTTGAAACAAGGTTTCACTAGGTTGACAAGAGTCTCACTACTTGCTGAGGCTGTCCTTGAACCTGTGATCCTCCTATCTCGGCCTCCCAAGTACTAGGATTAAAAGCATGCACCACCACACCCGACTTGGAACTTATCTGTTTAAAAAGAAAGGAAGAAGGTGGCTGCCAGGGGCCAGAGGCAGGTGGAATGAAGAGTTGTGTGATGGTTACAAAGTTCCAGCTTGGCAAGATGGGAAAGGGTTCTGGATGGAGCAGGATTGTGGTGATGGTTGTGTGTCCATGAGAAAGAACTTCACACCACTCAACTGTACACAGTAAACAGGGTCAGAATAACATTTTTTTTTTTTTTTTGTAGTACTGCAGATTGAACTCAGGGGCATTCTTTACCTCCCAGCTACACCCCCAGTCCTATTTTTTATTCTTTATTTTGAAACAGGGTCTCACTAAGTTGCAGAGGGCCTCACTAAGTAGCCACAAACCCAGATCCTCCTGTCTCAGCCTCGAAAGTACTGGGATTACAAGCATGCACCCGGCCTGGAATAGCAAATTTTATGTAATGTCGATTATACGACGATTGAAAATAATTTAGAAATAGAATAAAGCAATAAAAGGAAGGGGGAGAAAAAAAAAAAAAACCATACCACCCTCCCTCCCAAGCTAGAGAGATCTCATACACTATACGGAAATGTGTGATGACAGCTTTATGAAAAATTTAGCCCTTGGCCCTTTTAACCAGTAAGTAGGCCTCGGCCCGCCAAACTCTTTTCAAATGTGTCAGTGGCTGAAGGCAGTTCCATTAGAGGGAATTCTTGCTCCCGCTGTCCTGTCTAAATAAAACAGCAGTCCCTGCCACGCTCCATCATTAAGCAAATCAATTTCTAAGACGCACAATTCACTAAATGAGCTTTTCAGCAAAGCGTGTCCTCTTGCAGTGGTACACGGAGCGGTGTGTTGAGAGGGAAGGAAAACTCTCTGCTCTCCATGGCTACCGAAGTGGAGAAAGGTCTTGAAGCACGTCAAGACGGTTCACGGGTGTGTAACAGTTCAGAGCAGTGTTAAACCTCTAGCCTTGCATCCCCCTCTTAAAGGTTAGCTAGGGACACCAGGTCTAAGAAAGACCCCTCCGTTGGAATCCAGCGGTCACAAAGACGGGAAGGAGAGGCCGCCCCGTGGTACCCTCTCGCCACCCTGCGCCCTCGTCACCTTCCATTACACAATCAGCAGCCAGCAGGTAGACAGAGTGAGGTTTGTGATTCTTCCTCTGCCTTCCGGGAATGCTATAAATACTGTATGAAGTTCAACGAGGAAAAGAAGCAAAGTTCTTGCCAACGGAGGAATATAATCAGCAAAAATCCCCCCAAAAAACAAAAAAAAACAACACTGCATTTTGCATAAGAGCCCCTTTGAGTACAGGGTTGTGATGAAGCTGAGAGCTTCATTATGTATTTAAATAGACTGAGCTTCAATTACCAACTTCATGGAGGACACTCGGTGATTTCAGAGAATCAATGGTTTACATGATGGCAGGAAAAGGCAGATTCATGTTAAAGGAGAGAAATACTAAAGAATATACACCAGGATCTGGGAAACTAAAATTTGGGGTAATTTCGGTTTATAAAAGCTCAAGAATGTTGTAAAGTAGGTCCAACTACTTTTTTTTTTTTTTCTCATTTTACAAGAACAAAAAAGAAGGGATCAAGTTATCCAATTTTAAGAGGTTAGATGGGACTGCAGTTCCTCCATGAATTCTTCAAAGACCTCTTTCTTGTCAGTTCTATATTCATCATGCTTAAGAGTTTTATTTATATAAGCCCTAATTAAGTCATCATTTTTAATATTTGTAAAGAGAACTTAGCCTGAGGTTCCCTTTCCCCACCACAGAAAGTCATGCAACTGAGCACCTCAATACCCCTCAACCACCTCAGGTTTATTCGGTGGGGAAAGGAAGCTCTACATTCCTAGGAGCCAGACCTCAGAGAAGCAGGAGTTGGTCACTGCAAAGGAGAAAACACTTGGAAGCCCAGTGAGTGGAAATGCCAGGACTCATCTAGAGCAAAGTTGAATAGGCCCCCAGAAAACAGCCACAAACACTGTCCACTGGAGCCCCTCAGTGAAAGGCCACTTGCCATCTGAGTTAGAGCCCCAGCAGTTGACCATGTGTGCAGATAACAGGCCAGCAGGTTTTAAGTATCTTAATCCTAAATGTGATCACAGTCAAAGATCACCAGACATTCAATGAAAGCATCCAGCAAGAAAGGCAGGGACTAAAGTAGGTGGAAGAAACCCTCTTAGAAGAGAAGCAATACCTGATACGGAGAACATTTCCCCCAAATCTACAGCATCCTCAGACAAGCCAGAGAACCTACAGCTAGAAATATACAAAAGCACAGGTTGCAATGAAAAAGGAACAGGGAGAAAGGAAAGAGGGGAAGAAAGGAGGAGAAAACGACATGTTGAGGGAGAAGGGAGGTGGGAAAGAAGATGAAAAGAGTCTTTAGGAAAATAATAATAAGAATGATAGCAAAGAAAACACCAAAAATAAAATTTCAATAGAAGGCAAATTACAAGCTGGGCATGGTCACATATGCCTGTAATCCCAGTACTTGGGAGGTCAAGACAGGATCACAAGTTTGAGGACAGCCTCAGCAATTAGTGAGACTCTCATTAACCTACCAACACCTTGTTTCAAAATAAAAATACAAATAGGGCTGAAGGTGTAGCTCAGAGGTAGAATGTCCCTATCTTCAATCTCCAGTACCACACACACACACACACATACACACACACACACACACAAAAAAAAAAAAAAAAAAAAAAGCTGGGCGTGGTGGCGCACACTTGTAATCCCAGCATTCGGGAAGCTGAGACCGGAGGATCCGGGTTCGAGGCCAGCCTCAGCTACCTAGAGTGAGGCACTCCGCAACTTAGTGAGACTCGGTTTCAAAATAAAGAATAAAAAAAAGTAGGGCTGGGGGTATAGCTCGGAGGTAGAATGCCCCTGAGTTCAATCCCCAGTACCGCAAAAAAAAAAAAAAAAAAAAAAAAAGAAGAAAAGAAGAAGAAGAGGAGGAGGAGGAGAAGGGAAAGGAAGAGGAAGAAGGAAGAAACGGCAAATTTATGAAGATCAGAACACCGCTGATAAAGAAATGATTCTAAATGCTTCAAAAGAGAAAAAAGAAGATAAAGCAAGTAGACCCAGGAGAAGAGGAAATGAGAATGTGATCAGAAACTAACTGAGCAATACAATTCAAGTAAAAGACAGAGTGAAGGCATTTTCAAACCTGTGCCATTTTGGAAAAAGTTACCACGGGTTATTTTCATGTACATGAAGGAGTTTATTATTTTAAAAAAAAAAAGGAAGACTTGAGATCCAGGAATTTAAAGAGAGTGGCAAAGGGAAATCCCAGGGTGAGGGTTATGTGTGGGACTGGAGCGGCCAGCAGAGAGGGCCTGGGAGGACTGCAGGAGGGCAGCGTCGACAAACACTGAACACGATGTCACACACTTAGAAAAGATCATTGCTACATCAGCAGAAACACAAGCAAATTGATCCAGGAAGAAAGAAAGAAGAAAAAAATAAAGAGGTGGCGGAGTCATTAACTACAAAAAAACACAAGCAAACAAGAAGAGGTTCACGAAATGAAATAAGATCATTGTGTTCACTTCACTCAGGAGCTAATACTATTTATATGATCATCGCAACATAGAAACATTGACAATGCATTTAAGCCTAAATCTTCTAGAACCATCTAGGAAGATGAAAAAGAAGAATTTGACTTGAATGTAAAACAGTTGAATATCCATTTTTCACAACAAAAAGTCAATACAGCAGTTCTCCCTTATCTGCAGGGGATACAATCTAAGCCCCCCAGTAGGTGTCTGAAATCACAATTAGTACCAAATACCTTCTTTCATCCTCTCTCTTTCCTTCCTGCCCTTCTTTCTTTCCTCCCTTCCCTCCTCTCTCTACATGTACAGATATAAAATTATATGATGTTTTCCTTATACATTCATACCTATTATAAAGTACAACATAAAAACTAGGCACAGTAAAAGATTAACAGTAATAACTACCAATAAAGTAGAATAATTTTAACAACATACTGTAATAAAAGTTACTTACATCTTATGAATTGTCTATTTATAGAATTTTCCATTTAATTTTTTTTCAGACCCCAGTTGACCATGGGTAATAAAAACTATGGGAAAGGCAAAACTGCAGATGATGGGGGACTACTGCAGTTAATATCTAAAATCCTTTACGAAACAACAGAGTAGCATGTTAATGAGAAAGGAGGCCAAATGCAAGAATACAATCAAAGAAACAAAAACATGCAACTAAGATAGTTGAAAATAGTTATGAAGAGTGGGGCTAATGGGTAGGAGGAGGGAAAGGCAGAGTTGAGAGAGAATCTCACTACAAGTCTCCTAAGGTCAATTTACTACAAATTTAAAACAATGTAAAAAAAGGAAGACAACTACTGCTAGTAACTTCATGTGCGCAGATACATAACAGTATACAAATTTTACACACAGGTCTGGCTCAGCCACAAGTAGGTTTCTTGCTATGGGTTGAATTTGGTTCATATCTGCCCAGAGATCCATACGTGAAAGACATGGGTTCCCAGGGCCGTGCTATTGGGAGGTAGTGTGGACCCTCGGGAGGCGTGGCCTAGGGAGAAGTTCAGAGGTCATTGGAGGAGCGCCTCTAAGGATTCTGGGACCCTGCCTTTCCCTGCTCCCTGGCTGGTGATGTGAGCACCTGCTCCAATAGGCAGTCCTGCCATCCTGTGTTGTCCTTACCACAGACCCAAAGCAATTGGAGCCACAGTCCTCAGAACTGAACTCCAAAACTGTGAGGTAAATAGCCCCCCTTTTTGTGTTTGTTTTTGTTTGTTTCTGGTACTGGGGAGAGAACTCAGGGATATTCTACCTCTGAGATACACCCTCACCTCTATTTTATTTTTTATTTTGAAACATGGTCTCACTAAGTTGCAGAGGGCCTCACTAAGTTACTGAGGCTGTCTTTGAACTGAGATCCTACTGTCTCAGCCTCCCAAGTACCAGTTTTAACAGCATGTACCACCACGCCCAGCCTCCTGATTTTCTTCATAAGTAGTCAGATATTTTCTCATAGTAATGGCAAGCTAATGAACACACCTCTGTGCTGTACTTCTGGAATATGTGGAGAAACCTCTGGCAGGCCAACAGAAGGGCATACCCTGCAGCTGATTTCCAGTCACACATATTATTCACTTTGCACTGTGACACCCTAACATAATAATACTGGCAACTGATTTAATCTTAAATCAGCACGCCTGTAAGAGGCAGGCAAGTGGCCCTGCACCTCAGGAGTCCCCATGGTTTGGACTCCTTTCCTTGAAACTGTCAATGTTCCCACTGTGGTTTGAATGTGGTCTTTCCCCACCAAAACTCATGCTGACGCCTGTTCTCCGATGTGGCAGTCCTGGAAGGTGGGGTCCAGTAGGATGTGTTTGGATCATGGAGGAGGGGACCCTCGTGCGTGGATTAGCACCTTTGTTGCTTGAGGGAGTTCTTGCTCTTGTGGAACAGGATTAAATACCATGAGAGTAGGTTGCTACATAGTCAGTCCACGCGTGTCCCCGGTGTCCTCCCACTTGGAACATGCCCACTTGCCCCTACAATTTCCACCATGAGCTAAAGTAGCAATGATGCCCTCACCAAGCACCAGGAAGGTGCCAGTGCCCAGCCTCTAGAAGCAGGAACCTAAACAACCTATTTTCTTTATATATTATTCAGTCTCAGGAATTCTTGTTACGGCTTCAGAAAGCGGGCTAAGACAGTCCCACTATGGCGTCTAGAAAAGGCAGAGTAAAGGCGGGGAGGGGAGTCCCCATACCATTTCTCCTCTTTGAGAGCTTTCTATCCCTGAAGTCCACATGTGAAGTCAGTAAGATACCCTGAGCTCATGGACATTAATGTGGCTACTGGGTCACTCCCCCGCCAGTCAGTGTCCTCTTTCTTGCACTAGACTGAGTGAGACAGGCCTACCAGAATGGTGCTGATGAGCTGATCCAGGATGAGTCAATTCTTTACATTATCTAGGGTCCCACAAAAAAAAAAAATATTTGCCCAGGATTCCATGCATCCTCGAGTTAACCCTTCTCTACAACTAATCTATATGCAAATCAAAGTTAAACATTTCTAAAGTAGCTGAGTAGTGGCAGGGGTAATGATTTACGGTGTAGGGAAAACAAGACTTAAGCTAGAGAATAAGTCAACAACGAGAAGGAAGACCTCATATTCAGCTTGGCAGTGGATAGTGGGAAGAGGGATACAAACACCAAGAAGGATCATATCAGGGTCCGAGATGATTTCAACAGATGCATCAGAAGGAAAAGCCTGCAAGCATAACAGTTCAAAGAAAGAAAGAAAGGTCTGTGTTTGGCTTTTGGAGAAAGATCTACTAAAATAAGATGGGGAAGTCCTTTGTGGGGGAGGGTTGGCACTGTAGGTTTAGAGCACCACAAGCTCACTATGAGTCAACAGTAGGATGTGGCTTCTAAGGAAGTAAAGGAATCGCCACGGTGCTGCAGAGGAAATGGGTGCAGGGAGAACTCACGGCAGGGTGCACAGGGCCGACCACGTGGGTCAAGAGCACGCCAACTTCCAGGGCAGGCGCACAAGTAAGAATGGGGAGAAGCCGGGCATGGTGGTAGACACCTGTAATCACTGTACTTGGGAGTCTGAGAAAGGAGGATCACAGGTTTGAGGCCAGCCTCAGCAACATAGCAAGACTCTCAACAACTTAGCAAGACCCTGTTTCAAAATTTTGAAAGAGTTGGGGGTGTAGCTTGGAGGTAGAAGGTACCCAGGTTCAATCCCCAATACAAAAGAAAAAAGAAAAAGAATGGTTCCAGAACAGGAAAGAGACCAGAAGAAAATGGAAGCTGATGAGAAACGTTAAGCAGAAGACTTGCATTACACTCTGGGCCTGAATACAGTAACAAAGGAAAATGGCAGGAGTCACTAGAAAGACTATATGATCTCAAGGGGTATGGTGGCACACCCCTATAATCCCATGACATGGGAGGCTAAGATAGGAGGATCACAGGTTACAGTCCAGCTTCAGCAACCTAGCAAGACTCTCAGCAACTTAGTAAGACTCTGTTTCAATTCTTTTTTTCCTTGGTACTAAGGATTGAACCCAGAGGCATCCTACCTCCAATCTATACTCCCGGCCCCATTTTATTTCTTATTTGGAAACAGGATCTCAACAAGGTGGCTGGCTGAGGGCCTCACTAAGTTGCCAAGGTGAAGCTGGCTTTGAACCTGTGATCCTCATGTCTCAGCCTCCCCAGTTCTGGGATTACAAGCGTAGGCCACCATGCCTGGCTTCTGTTTCAACTTTTTTTTTAAATAAAAAAGGGTAGCCGGGCGTGGTGGCGCACGCTTGTAATCCCAGCATTCGGGAGGCTGAGACCGGAGGATCCGGGTTCGCGGCCAGCCTCAGCTACCTAGTGAGGCACTCTGCAACTTAGTGAGACTCGGTTTCAAAATAAAGAATAAAAAAATAGGGCTGGGGGTATAGCTCAGAGGTAGAATGCCTCTGAGTTCAATCCCCAGTACCGAAAATAAAATAAAAATAAAAATAAAAATAAAAATAAAAAAGGGCTGGGGGTGTTGCTCAGAGGTAAAAAGCCCCTGGGCTTAATCCCCAGTAACAACAACAAAAAGAATGTCTTATCTCACATGGCCAAAGCCTTTCTGAGACTTACAGCTGGACAACAGAACAGGTGGTTGACAGGGGTGGGAGAGATGGTCAAGGGGCAGGCTACCTGCTGCCGGAGACGGCATGGTATCCACCTTGAGAGGGAGCCTGGTGTTCAGTCCATTCAGGCCAAGATGCTAAGTCTTCTCTAAAGTCTTTTCTTTTTTTTTTTTTTTTTTTTTTGCGGTACTGGGGATTAAACTCAGGGGCATTCTACCTCCGAGCTACACCCCCAGCCCTACTTTTTATTCTTTATTTTGAAACCGAGTCTCACTAAGTTGCGGAATGCCTCACTAGGTAGCTGAGGCTGGCCGCGAACCCGGATCCTCCAGTCTCAGCCTCCCGAATGCTGGGATTACAAGCGTGCGCCACCACGCCCGGCTCTCTAAAGTCTTTTCTACCAAGTCCACTGGAGGCCTTTTTGTGCAAGGCGATTTCCACGTTTTTCCCCAACTTGACTCCCCCTGTCCTGGGCATCTGCCAATGACCTTCCTCAAGGATGACAAATGTGCCACTCCATGCTGGGTCCCCGGAGCCTGATGAAACCCCTTCAGACTACTCTCAGGGCAGCTATACTTCTTTAGGAAGAGCATAGAAAATCCATCTCTTTTTCTTCATTACTAAAATGGCAACTGTTAGGAACATTTATTAAGCACTTAGTATCTATCAGACAGGTAACTAGATTATCACATTTCATCTGCAAATCAATGTAATGGTATAGATCTTATTCTTTTATTTTTACAAGTTACTCCCCCCTCCTCCTTCACAGAACATGGACCAGAACCACAACTTGCACATGCTAAGCACATGCTCTACCACTGAGCTACATCTCCAGTTTCTCTCTCACTCTCAATCTTTTTCTTTTTTTTTTATGGTACTGGGGATTGAACCTGGGGGCGTTCTACCACTGAGCTACATGCCCAGCTCTATTTTATTTTTTATTTTGAAATGAAGTCTCACCTAATGCATGTGTATCTATGTTTATAGCTGCACAATTCACAATTGCCAAACTATGGAACCAGCCAAGATGTCCATCAACAGATGAATGGATTACAAAACTATGGGATATATACACAGTGAAATTTTACTCAGCTACAAAGAACAAAATCATGTCATTTGTCAGGAAATGGAGGGACCTGGAAAACAATATGTTAAGTGAGGTTAGTTAGGCACAAAAAGTAAAAAATTGAATGTTCTCCCGATTTTTCAGAATCCAAGGAGAAAGTGGGTCATAGGAGGGACTCTAGATGAAGAAAAACCCTAGATGAGCAAAGAAGGTGACCCAACTGAAAGTGATGGGGGGGGGGGACACCCTAATGCATAGGGTGTACATTCACAAACATATCAAAGTCAATCACTAAACAGAACATAAGAAGGAAGGAGGGGGGAGGGAATGGAGCAGGAATCAGGGAAGGGTTAAATGAGACCTGTGTGCATTATGTCTCTACCAGTTTGTATGTCTCACAACAATTTACGAATACAATACACCAATAGAAATAAATAAATAATAAAAATTTTAAAAATGGGGTCTCACTAAATTACTGTGCACTGACCTCAAACCTGTGATCCTCCTATCTCAGCCTCTCAAGTACTAGGATTACAGGCATATACCAGTGTACCTGCCATCAGCCTCTTTCTAATATGCAAAAAGTACCCTAGGATAAGTGATGTTCTAAAGCACCAAACACTAAAAAGTGACAAGAAAACTTTCTATTGGATTCTGCCAATCACCTCCTAGAGATAATATTTTCTACACTCCTCCAGACATATAACTGCATATTATTTACTACTCAATCAAGTCTCTTTCTTTCCCGGCTGGGAGTCATGTTCCCCAGGCACTTGATATAGGAGCTAAAAACTAATATTAGCATATGTTTCTCTACAAACTGCTGAGCTTTTTGGAATCGTGACATTCTCATGTAATGGAGGAATGAAGGCCCAAGGGGAAACTGCATATTGTAGGTGGTGGGTGCCGTCTCTGGCTTCAAGTTGGAAGAAACCATTTGAATTAAAACAGTTTAGAAGGAGCAGCGAGGGACGTGGAGGGAAATACACTAAGTGTTGTGTGCATGTACGGTTGCGTCTCTTCAAACCTCACTGTGATATATAATTGCAGTGCACCAATCAAAGTTTAAGAATAAACAAAGAGTTTAAATGCAGGAGCTATAGCCTCCCTTCACAGACAGCACAGAACTCCTTCCATATAAACCGCTCCAACACTGATGTTAATTCTTACCCCACCCCCACCCTGCATACAAAACCCCTTTTCTATGTTTGCTGGTAACATGAATCTCCTTTCCAGGGGCAAATCTGTGGGTATCCGAGGAAAAAGAAAGAAATCAGCAGTACAGGGGCCCTGGAAACTGTGTGCACTGAATTGAGCCCTGGGGCTGAAATAACCTACAAATTATTTCCATAATCATGGTTGATCTCCCTTGCTTTAACCTCACCCCCTACACACACAGGTTCCTTTCAAATTCAGCCCCTCTAGAGTTATGTGGATTACAATAAGTAGAAGGCAGAAAATGCCTTCATGGATCCCCAACAGCAGTAATTTCCTCTGAAAAGGTTCATTTTGTGCTCTATCCCACATAAGTACCATAAAAAAAAAATTCCCATAACAAGAAGACACAGAGGTTTTCATGAATAAGGTCTTATGTTGCCACAAAAGAATTTCATACAATGTGAACCACTGGGTGTTTGGAGTCTTACTAGTAATTTTATGGCCATGAAAGTCCTTTCAAAAGGAATTTGTGGCAGAGGTGTGTAAGGGGGAAAGGGGGCCTTCCTGAAGCCAATCAGATAATCTTCTAACTCATGTGGCAAAGGCAAAAGTGACCCAGAGCAGGTTTGGGCTTAGGAATATTCTCAATGAATGGCTTAAATGGGAAGATGAGAAAAGGCTGGTCACTTTTTATTAGAGTCATTGATTTCCATTCATGTCCTTCTCAGGGTCGGTGGTAACACTAATAGGATAAATACTATACTCAGATAATAGGAGGCTTTGGAAAAAGTGAGGCTTAGTTTAAGTTCAACCCTGACATTCAGTAACTGTGTACAATGGCATCCATTTCTGCCTTTGTATGCCTCAGCTCCACCAAGTAGGGGCACATAATCTATATCGATAGGTTAAAATATACCCAGGCGTGGTGGCACAGTCCTATTATCTCAGTACTTAGGAGGCTAAGACAGGAGGGATCTCAGGTTCAAGGACAGCCCCCCAAGGAGTAAGACTCTCATCAACCTAATGAAATCCTGTATCAAAACAAAAATAAATAGGGCTGGGGGTGCAGCTCAGAGGTAGAATACCCCTGGGTTCAAATCCTCAGTACCCCCCCCCAATAGGTTAAATACGGATACACAATCTAGCTCACTACAGCTCCAAGAATTAAACGTGACTCATGCTGTGAAACACTTTCAAGACAGTAGCATAAAAGTAAAAGATCGTTGTTGATATCACAATCTTGCTTTTGTTGGGGTGGTTAGGCATTTCCTCCTTTGCAAGATTTCCAATCAATAGATTAAAAAAAGATAAGTCACACACACAAAAAGAACAGTTTGAAAAGTACACTGAAGACTACTTTCGTGACTTTGGAGTATGTATATGTTTACAACAGACTACACAAAGAAACATGACCCATTCGGTAAGATTTGAGAAGTGAAACAACATTAAGAGTTTTAATATAACAAAGGACACCTTAAAGAGAGGGAGGAAAAAAACAACACAGAGAGGAAAAAGGTATTTGCAATGAATATCATAAAAGAGAGAGAGAGAGAGAGAGAGAGAGAGAGAGAGAGAGAGAGAGAGAATATGTGTAAAGATCAGCCACGAATCACGAAGAAAGAACACCCAATGGAAATGAGCAGAAGATAAAAAAGTTACTTCACAAAAATGCATGGCCATCAAACAGAAGAAAGTGTGCTAACTTTCATACCAGAAGCCTAAAAAGGAAGGGAAAATAAATAAATTTGACAATACCAAGTACTGTTGAGGATAAGAAACAAGTGGAATTCTCCTAGGCTGCTGAAGGGACTTTGCATCATTTTCATCATCTTGGAAAGGGTTTGGCAGTACCTAGTAAACTTGAACATGTATCTGTCCCATGACCCAGCAAAGCCATACCCAGGTATATACCTAACAGAAATGTGGGTAAATGAACCCTGAAAACAAAGACAAGAGTCGTCATAGTGATATTGCTTGTGATTCCCCAAATCAGGAAACAACCCAAATACACCCATGGAAAGGCGGTCATATGACGCACTGGGTTTGAGTCTGTCTCAGCTTGTACCTTGTATCGTGGCATAATGATTAAATGTCTAGTTTCTAAAATATCCTTGTGAATGCCACTAGTATCAGGGGAGGAGTATGGACCGCCAAAGAACCATTCCTGCATAAAAGCAGTGAGAATACAGGCCGAAGTTGTCAAAATCAACATTTCTAGCATTCTGGAAATTTACTGAAGTTGCAACGATCTGCTGCATTTATTAGAGACAATTGCCAAGCCAGGCATGGTGGCACACATCTGTTATCCCAGTACTTGGGAAGCTGAGACAGAGGATTGCAGATTCGAGACTTTCAGCAACCTAGCAAGACCCTGTTTCAAAACCAAAAAAAATAAAATAAAATAAAGTAGGATTGAGAGTGTAGTTCTGAGGTAGAACACCCCTGCCTTCAATCATCAGTACCAAAAAAAAAAAGACAAAAGGCTGAATCTTGGTAAAAACTGCAAGTTCAATGGCTCTTTAACCTGCCCTATGGAACATATATGGAGATGGAATATCTCCCCAATCACCTGGAAACCAGCAGCCCAGCAACCCTCGAAGGGGAAAAAATGGGTTTGGAATTCTTCCTAAAATGCAATTCTCAGTATTATCATTATCCCACCTGTCCACCAGGTCCCATGTAAGCCCACCCACAAGGCTTGTCAGTTTGCCTAAGACCTCACTCATGCCAACAGGTTTTACTCCAAGGATATTTGTGAAAAACTATCAGTGACAACTGTTTAATATCACAGCTGCCCAAGGCAGCAGTAAAAATGGAGCAAAACAAGAAGTTGACAAAGAAACTTGAGGAAAAGCAATGCTTTTCATAGGGGGGGTTGAAAAGCCCAGACATAATTCTGGCAATTTAGAAGGTCACAAATACAGTGAGCTATGTACATCCCCAGGAAGCAGAGGTGAATGCTAAGGCTGGGTTGAAAACTAGCTGTCTGTGCACTAAAGACATGCCTCAACCTGCATGTCTGTCTTTGAGAAAGGTGAGAGATTTATTGCTTCCAGCATTAAAAGAAATTTCTGTTCAATCATTCACTGACCACTAAATTAGCTGAGCAGAGTCTTCAGTGGCTATATATGACAAAGCATAAAGATTTTCTAGATTTTAGGAAAGTCACTATACACAAAGAAACACCAGTATCAATACAACAATCTTACCCTTAAAAATCCTGGAGGATGGGCTTGGATCTGCTTTTAAGAGTTGCCACATCATTGTATTTAAGATACAGTTTTCAGCAGGAAAGTATGAGACACACAAAGAAACGATAAATATGGTCTCTACATGGGGACTGCAGCAGCCAGTGGACGCTGCACCTGAGGAAGTCCAGTTGTCAGGGTGCTAGACAGAGACTGTAAGCCACCTATTCTGCATACACTCAAAGAACTAATGGGCATCATATCAATGAAACAAAATATGAGAATGCTATCTCACCCAAAAGAGAATACCAACAGAAAAAGGAACTTTCTTTTTTAATGAACCATATATAGATTCTGGAGTTGAAATGTAAAGTAACCGGAAGGGCTCAACAATAGATTAATGTAGAGACACAGCATCATTAAGCTATTTGAAACCAAAAACACCAAATCTTCAAAGCAGCAAAAGAGAAGCAACTCTGCATACAAATGAGAGCCTCATAAGACTAGCAGCTGACTTCTCATCAGAAATTATTAGGGCCAGAAGGCAGTGGGTTGATATTTTCAAAGCACTAAAATAAGACTGTCAATTAAGAATTCTATAGCCAGCAAAACTATCCTTCAAAAATGAAGAAGAAATTAAGTCATTCCCAGATAAACAAGTATCCTTATTGGATGAGAGAAGTCATGGTTAGCTTTATTCAATTAGCAGGCTGCTGTGTATATGTGGGTGGGAGGTAGCTTATACGGTGCCTGGAACTTCCATTTCTTGTGGGTGGCGGTTACATATTTACTTTGTGACAGTTCATTGAACAGTGCATTTATGCGTTTTGTACTCTTCTTCCTGTGTGTTTTACATCACAGATTTTAAGAGGGAAAACACAGATGCTTTGTCTTCATACAAACAAAATTACTATTTTATACTTCTTACTTTAATTTCCCAAATAGAGACAACTTTAAAGGCCAAAGCCAGAAATTGGTGAAATAAACTATTTCTTCCCTCCAGCTCTTTGTTTTTGCTTTATCCTTTCTATGAATATTCTCACTGTCTACTTCACCCAGCTTATCTCCCTTCTTCCTTTACTGTCTGGCATTGCCAGATTACAAGGATTTGTTCCTGTATCTGTGGCTCCTATTATATGTCAACACTTTTAAGGGTAGGAACTGTGTCAAAAGGTATTTGGGGGGTAGGGTACTGGAATACTGGGAATTGAACCTAGGGTTGTTCTACTTCTGAGCTACACTCCCAGCTCCTTCCATTTCTTAAAATTTGAAAAAGAATCTCCTAAATTGCTAAGTCTGGCCTTAGCCTTTGATCCTCCTGCCTCAGCCTCCCATGTACTTGGATTATAGGCATATGCCACAACGCTCAGTTTCAAAAGGTATACTGCTTGTTTGTTTGTCTGTTTGTTTGTGGTACTGGGGATTGAACTCAGGGGCATTCTACCTCTGAGCTATACCCCCAGTCCTATTTTATTTTTTTACTCTGAAACAGGGTCTCATTAAGCTCTGGATGACCTCACTAAATTGCTGAGGTTGGCCTAGAACCTGCGATCTTCAAGTCTCAGCCTCCCAAGTGCTGGGATCACAAGTGTGCGCCACCAAGTCTAACTTCAAAAGGTTTTCTTAACAGCACTTAAGAATTTGTAACTTAGTAAGCACAGAATAAAAGTTCGAGAAAGTAATTCATTAACAGAATAAATACAGAAAACCTTTCTAACTAAAACCACAAAACATTCTTGCAGGGTATATACAACTGAGCAAACTCAAACAATTATCTCGAAAAGCAAATGTTAACCTTCAAGAATGCTAGGTAGAAAGTTCTGGTAGGATGAGGAAAAGAAACTATTTAGGAACAACCAGTCATTTCTGGGATGTCATTATTTTACATTATAATTAATATTAGAAGAGAACATATTATTGTAAAAAAAACTTTTTGACAGCTCAACTCGTGTCTAAATTAAGGATCTCATGATCCCTTTGTAAAGAGCTACACAAATGGTACTGAAACTACACTAAGACATCCTCAATCCACAGCAAGCAGGGCAACTTTCTCCAATCCAGCTTATAGCTCTATCATACTCTCAAGTGAGTTCTCTCAATCCTGGAATTTGTTAAAGGTGTTTAATTTATTTATTTTTAATTATTATTATTATTTTTTTCAGTACTGGGGATTAAACCCAGGGACATTCTACCTCCGAGCTACACCCCCCAGTCCTGTTTTTTATTCTTTATTTTGAAACAAGGTCTCACTAAGTTGCAGAGGGCCTCACTAAGTAGCTGAGGCTGACTGTGAACCTGCGATCCTCCTGTCTCAGCCTCCCAAGTACTGGGATTACACGCATGCACCACCACGCCCAGTTGGTGTTTATTTTTTCATTCACCATTTTTGTTTCTATAGTGAGCAACAAATTCCACCATTAAAATGAAAAAATAAAAATAACAAAAAGGAGGCAAGAGAGGAAGGTCTTGCATTCAAAGGTGAGAAGTATCCTCCAAAGGAAGCGTCCAACCAACCTGAAAGAGGAAGGCATCGCCCAGGGAATTGCTGAGGCAGAAGACGAAGTCCTTCTTGGGGTGCTCGGGCACGGCCTGCACGATGCTGTTCTCCACCCAGACCGCGTGCTTTGGGATGCTGTTGTGGTCTATTCCCGACCTGCCGTCACTCTCGTAGAAGAAGAGAGTGCACCCTGGGGGAAGAGAACAGGGATCTGCGTGAGCATCTGGTATTCCGGCAATGAAAACTCTGAACAGGAAACAAACACCTGTGAGCAGGAGATGGCTGGAAACCGCAGGGGGAGGAACCCAACAAGGAAAGAGAATGGGATCAGGTTTGTCCGAGAGTCTGAGGGTCCTAGAGAAAGATAGAGCTCTGAAGTCACAGGTTCTAAACCAGCGAAGGACTCTGTGGTGCATGCCCTCCTGTTCTTTAAGAGCTTTACTTTCTGTGCTAGAATATTTCATTATAAGCATCCTCACAGGCACATAGGGTTTGAGGCTCCTTTATCTAGCAGTGATGGCAAACACAGTTCTACAGGACAGGCATATAACCAGCACTTGTGCGACGACAAGTGGTCACTACCGCCCATTCCCGGTATTTTCCCACGTGACATGTAACCAGGCAACGCTAGAAAATGGACTGGGATCCAGGACCATTGCCATGGAGACAACAACAGATGACCGTGGCTTTTGGTATTTTCAGGGTAAGAAAAATAAAATGATAGGTTTTTAGCCTAAGAGCTTATCTTATAATTTTTTTTTTCCCAGAAATAAACCATGTCCTTAGTCCCTCTGAAAAGGGAAATGTATGGCACATGTATAAAGGCCTGGGGGAAGCTGGAGTCCTGGGCCACACTTAATTACACGATGAAACTAATGAGACAATAGAAATAGAAATATTTCATAGATTTGTGGGGAAAAGGCTTCAACAGTACCCACCCCCATCATTGCCTGAGCTAGTAGCTCACTTTTGTAGCAATTACTAGCTAAAAACTCACTCTCACTAATCTAAACCAATTTTAGGAGAAGCCTAGGTACACCTGTATGACTCTTCCTAAATTTCAACATAAACTACAATTTTCACTCTCTCCCTTAGCACAAGCGAGTACCACACTTGGTGTGAACTGCAAGGGCTTTGACAGTACAATCTATTCGGTTCTGAGTCTGTAAAGGAATTTTGCTTACATGTAGTAAGTAACGTAGAATGAGGCAGATCAATGAAAAGGTCGTGATGGTTCAAAGGCAATTTTTTCTAGCCCATAATATTTCACATTGCCATGGAACCGCTGCTGAAGGAAACATCCCTACAGCTGAACGTAGCATACTGGTATGCCTGCTCACTCTTTGCACATTTCTTTCTCTTCGCACAGTTTAACTATGGACTCTGCTTAAAAATCCTGATGCATGGTGCTCCTAAGCTTTATGATTCCATACTTGCCCTTGTTGCCAGAAGTCAGGAGTCTCAATTATTCCTTCTATCAAGTTATGTCTTTCTTTTTTTTTTAAGGGTAAAGTCCTCTGCTAATGATGGTGTTTATTGCATACATATAATTTAAATACACATTGTGGAGTGTTCTGCCTCAACTCGATTTCCCCCACAATTCCTGTGATTTTGAAAATCTCAAGGTTTTTCAGGAACACTCACATTAAAGAGTAAAACTATCCTGACCTCCCACGTCCATGCTCTAATTTAGTATGGATCAGAGATAAAGAAAAGAAGAAAACAAAACTGGAAGTAGGGGGACACTACTTTCTTTTAAATCTGAGGTTCTCATGGTGGGGTAAATTAGTGGTATCAACAGATATATCTGGTTGTCACAGCTCAGAGGAGAGGTGCTCTACTGGGATCTAGCAGGAAAGGTCCTACATATGTGGATTGTAAATGTCCCATAAAGGCTCATGTGTTGGATTCTTGGTCCCTGGGAATGGTGCTTTTGGGAGGTGGGGGAGCCTTTAAGAGGCAGGGCCTAGTGGAGGATCTTTAGGTTGTTGGGGCATATCCTTGAAGGGATCCCAAGCACTTTCCTTTTCCTCTCCTTTTTGCTTCCTGGCCATGAGATGCGTGGTTAGTTCAGCCAATCACTCCCACCCTGTGCTGCCTTGCCGCAGGGCCAGAAGCAATTGGAACAACCCATCATTGCCTGAAATCTCCCAAACTATGAACTGAAATAACCTTTTTCTATTTATAAGTTGATTATCTCCAGTGTTTTGTTACAGTGACAGGAAGCTGACTAACACAACAGGGAAACTACTAAGCATTTACAATGCCCAGGACAGCTCCCCACAATAAAGAATTAATCTGGAAAATGTCAGTATTGGTACTGTTGAGAAATGCTATTCTAAATAATCTTTATGACTAATACAACACTAATGATCTGTAGGTTCTTAACACAAATGGAACAACAGACTTTCCCCCAGGTTAGAATCAGAAAAAGAAACCTATACCTAATGAATAAGGGGGCACTCCCAAATCCTGGTCTGTACACACACTATGTAATTTTATGGTTTTTCCAAATAGCTATTTTTATAATTTTTCAGTGTAGATTAAGAATTGTTCACCACTGGAGGTGGTTGAACTTGGCTTTGATGCAATTATCAACGTTTCAACGAGGCAGCAAATCCAAGAGCCACACAGTCCCTGATCAAGTTTGTTTGCCTTTCCCTTCTCTTGACTATAATCTCCAAGTTCTTGAGCTATACATGAAGTCATTCCCAGATCAATTCTAAATGACATCTTTTTTTTTTTTTTTTGTAAAATTAATTATTTGTGTAATGGGAAAGAATCTTCAGGAAAAATCTCTATTCCCCAATTCCTAGGTGTTCCACTATTTCTTTCTCAATATCCAAGGGTTACTAAGAAAGTAGGCAACAAGTCTCACTTTTGAGTGGCAAGGACAAAGCCCTGCATGTGTCAGCATATAATGGGAACCTGTCAGGATTAAGAAGGGAAGGGCTCAGTGGCTTCATGTTCTGGGCCTGCATCCTGACAGATTATGTCACTCAGATCTGGGTCACCAAGAGCGCAAAGGCTCCCTCCTCTAACGGGCTTGTGGGCCTGCACTCTGGCTTCCTGTCTCATTTACTCTCCAAGGAAATGGCAGAAACAAAATAACCCCCTCTGCTATGTCCCAAGCAAAAACACAGTCACCTCATTATTTTTATCCTATGCCATTCTCATTGCTGTTCTCAAATTTAGAGTAAAAAAATCACCTGGGAAGCTTGTTTATACCACAAATCCAGAGCCTGTGGCAGGTTGAATTGTGGACCCTCGCAATTCCTCCAGTGAAGTCCTGAGCCCCACTTCTTCAGAATGGGGGGGCCATATGATTGACCCTAATCTATGATGACTGGCGTCCTTATGAGAAGATGGAATTTGGACCTAGGTACAGAGCAACGACCAAAATGTGAAGGTATCAAAAGAAGATGGCCCTCTCCAAGTTACGCAGAGAGGCCTAGAAGAAACCAGCCCCGCCAACACCTTGACCTCATACATCCAGCTTCCAGAACTGCGAGACAAGATTTTCCTGTTATGCACTGAGTCCAGTCTGTGGTGCTTGCCTATGGCAGCCCTCGTCAACTAACTCAAGGGCCCGCTGCAGACCTGGTGACTCAGGAGGTCTGAGGTGAAGGCTCCCTCCTCTAACGGGCTTGTGGGCCTGCACTCTGGCTTCCTGTCTTATTTACTCTCCAAGGAAATGGCAGTAACAAAATAACCCCCTCTGCTATGTCCCAAGCAAAAACACAGTCACCTCATTATTTTTATCCTATGCCACTCTCATTGCTGTTCTCAAATCTAGAGTAAAAAATCACCTGGGAAGCTTGTTTATACCACAAACCCAGAAAGTACCCTAAGTCACTGGGACACAGGTGGTCCTGAATCAGGCTTTTAGGAACTCAGCACCAAGTAATAAGATGAATGACAGGGGAACAGGGAACAGGGAACAGGATCGCAGTATTCCTCGGTGTGTACATCTAGGGGAGGAGCAGGAGGTGGAAGATAAGACTTTCCCCACATCTCAAGGCCACCCCTCCAGAGTAGAGCAGCTGCCATGATCCAGGCCCCTCAGACATAACCCCTGAAGTGCCTCCAAATTAAACCCAGGAAGGTCACCCAGAGGTAAGGACAGCTGCAGTTCTCCAAAGTGTTCCCACGGGATGAACACCTGTGTTTTGTAAACAGGACCACTACGACAAACCATCACGCAATGATGCTCTAGGAAGAGTTGAACAACAATTCAGAAGGCCCTGGGCCCCGGATCGACTTCATAGGAAAGTTACTGTTAGCACCAGCTTTAGATGGTAGTTGTGTCTGGCTCTGTCATTGCTATTGTCATCCTGGGTATCTGTGACATGCAGCAAAACCTATATCCTAATGAGTACACACTCCTCTACTATTTCACTCAAAATTGAAGCACCAGCTCGCACTGATGGCAAGGGGGTGGGGGTGTCACCCTAACCCTGCTCGGTGGCCCACACACTACTGCACAGGTCTGGGTTCACGTTACTGGGCAGAGCTCTGGTCAGCTCTAGGCCTCTCGGATCGGATGTTCCCATACTAAGCTCTTTTACTGAAACCATTGTCGTAATGGTCTAGTTTCTGTACCACACGTGGTCAGTCCTGGCTTCCTTCTCCCAGGCCCTTCCTTCAACCGTCGTCAACCTATCTAATCCATCCTGCCATGTACTAACCCTGTTGCAAATCCACCTTGTGACAAAAAACTCTCGAGGTGCTTAAGAAGTGCTTAGCTTTTTGAAAATACAAAGCCCACAAATGATGATGTTTCTAGGACAGAAACATATGCAGGTATGTGCAGAAATACATATATACTTCAACAAATGGGTGCAAAATGAAGAGCAATGTTGAAATATTAGTAATATGCAAAGAAAGTGGTATGTACATGTTTTCTCTATATGTATGCTCAAGTACATGCAACTGGACCATAAAAGACTGACTGATTTTTCACAAACATGTTGGTTTTGGCATTCCATTAACATCAGGTAGAACACTATGAAATTGGTGATAGTCTATCCACTTTTTATCTTTAAAAAAAAAAAATCGCAATTTCACAGGACTTAAGCTAAAGATTTCTCCCTTCACAACAGTCGCCTTGGGAAGCAGAAACTTGAATAATTCCAAAAATTATTTTTTGGGGGAGCAAAACCTCATTAGAAGCAAAACTGTCATTAGAACCTGGTACGTCTATGAGGAGGAGACTAGCCATGACATACTCTTCTTGCTGAACCATGGGGGAAAAAAGAAAAAGGCATCATTTGCAGAGGTGGGGGACATGCTAAAGGAGTTATTCATCAAGAGGCTTAAATTTAGCTGGGCATGGTGATGCAGGCCTGTCATCCCAGTACTTGGGAGGCTGAGACAGGAAGATCACAGGTTCAAGGCCAGCCTCAGCAACTTAGTGAGTTCCTGTTTCAAAATAAAAAATAAAAAGGGCTGGGAGTGCAGCTTGGAAGTAGAATACTCCTGGGTTCAATTCCCAGTACAAAAAAAAAAAAAAAAGAGAAAGGCTTAAACTTTCCATGAAGTAAGTTCTAGAGGTCTGCCTACAATGTTACCTATAGTCAACAATACAGTATCATATATTTTAAAGCCTGCTCAGAGAACCGGGGTGTGGTGGTGGCACATTTGTAATCCAAGTACTTGGGAGACTGAGACAGGAGGATCGGCGTTTGCCGCCAGCTTCAGCTATTTAGTGAGGCCCTCTGCAACTTGGTGAAACCCTGCTTCAAAATAAAGAATAAAAAATAGGACTGGGGGTGCAGCTTGGAGGTAGAATGCCCCTGGGTTCAATCCCCACTACCACAAAAAACAAAACAAAACAAAACCAAACCCCCCCCCCCCAAAACCAAAAAAACCTGCTCAGAGAAGACCTTATATCCTGTTCTTACCAAAAGAAAAGTTGTTAAAAATTCCCATGAGCCGGGCTTGACAGCACACACCCTTGTAATCCCAGTCCTCAAGAGGCTGAGACAGGAGGATCACACCCTCGAGGGCAGCCTCAACAATTTTGCAAGGCCCTCCACAACCTAATGAGACCTTGTTTCAAAATAAAAATAAAAATAAATAGGGATGGGGGCTCAATCCCCCGTACCCCCACAAAATAAAGAAATAATACTAATAAAAATTCCCATGAAATGATGTCATATGGTAACAAGATCCCCCATCACGTGGGCACCGCGCTGTCGGAGGAGCACCTCACTAGGTGCTCCCTGCGGCCAGCCAGGGCCCGCCCTCTGCCCTCTGCCCCCTGCCCCCTTACCTTTCAGTGACACCCAGTAGTGCTTCCACTTCCTGCGGGTGGCCGACTCCACCTTCTTGTTCTTCTTGTGCACCAGGAAGTTTTTGACGGCCAGCGCGCCCGCCTTGCGCACCGTGCCCTGCGCCGCGGTCAGCAGGACGTCCGACTGGCCCGGGGAGCTGAGGGTGCCGCTGCTCTGCTCGTCGCTGTGCGCCGAGCCCGCCTCCTCCAGGCTCTCGCTGTTGGTGGTGCTCATCTCCAGCTCCCGCCGGAAGTTCTCGTACACCCCCTGGCGGGCCGCATCCCCGGCCGAGCTGCTGCCGCTGTCGCTGCCCACGAAGGCCCGGCCGGTGGGGGGCGAGTCGCTGGAGTTGGTGGCATTGGATCTCCTGGACAGCAGGTCCGTGTCGGTGGTGGCCCCTTCGATCCCACTGTCTGCGAACTCGCTGCCCTCGCCGGCGTTGACATCCTTGGGGACAAAAAGAGAGAGGGAAGACATAGGTATCACTCGGAGGAAAGGAAGCCAGGAGCTCCCCACGGTCCAGCGGGCAGCGCCGCTGCCCTCTCCTCCTGCACCAATTTCTCGTCGCCCCAGCCACCAGGGAGCTGCTCAGGAAACCTTCAGCCGCCCAGCGTGCAGGCAAACCATGTGGATTGTTCCAGAAACATAAAAGAAGCCGGGAACACTTCAAAGAGCTTATCATTCATCTGACTTAGATAATTAGCTAATTGGCAAATCAGCTATTGAGAATCTACCATCACCACCGCTGAGAGAGCTCCGAGTCCTCACCCTCCTGGGCTTGCCTTGAACTCCGGGAAATTCCACAGGCTGATTAGTTAGTTGCTCTGGAGGTAGGAGGTTGAAGTGCATAACTAGGTCTTCACAGCTGATTCCTTTTCTTTCTTTTTCTTTTCTTTCTAATACAAGGCCTGCTTAGGAGTCTCTTTTATAATGGGGTAACTAAATAGATAGTGTGCCGCCTCACCCACTCACCCAGCGGGACCCCATATCCCAGCAGCAGGCAAGAGCCCAGATGCCCTAATCAGCTTCCCTTCTCGAAAACGAAAACAAGCGGTCTCTTGCTCTGCATTGTGCTAAATCAGTCTGTGGGGCCCAGGGCTCCAAACACACCAGCTCTCCAATTACCTTGCCCTTTCAAAGCCAGGATGCTAGCACGCCTGAAGCAGGTGATTCGCTGCCCCTGGCCCAAGCGACGGCTCAGGGCAACTGCCAAGGTGCAGGGGTATCAATTCCCAGTTTAGAAACATTTTGGAACTTCTAGAGCTGCCCCGGCTCTGCAGTGGAACATTTTCTGGGACAGACAGGTCTGTTTCTGAAATCAGAATCTCAATTGCTCTCCAGTGCTACAGGCATTTGCATAAACAATAATTAAATAGTGGTAGTAATCAAGGAATGGCAATGAGAGCAGTGTTGGACCGGACAGCTCAGCGGTCTTACGGTTAAGGAATGAGACTGATTTTCTCAGAGGAAGAGGCTGGGAATGTGAGTAACACAGAAGAGCCGGCAAAGTCGCACACAGTTTAAGGGTTTCATCATTTGTTGAGTCTTTATTCCCCTAATTAGCTAATTATGGCTCAAAGATGTAAAAGCCAACAGCATACTCTGAATTGTCATAGAAGTCTCATACTCTGAGCTCAAATCTTTTTTAAGATTAGCGGCAGTGGGGTTGGAAGGAGCCACACCACTAATATTGTTCTGGATAGAGCCCAGATGGGTGCTATGTCCGAGTCTCCTGAAATCTCACTCAGTCAATTCCCACTAGGAATGGTTCAGAGTTCACTGTCATCAGGAAACGTGTAACGTGGGCAACTAAAAGAGGAGCACGACCAGACCTGAAAAATGGCTAGAGAGAGTGGTGGAAGAGGAGCAGGGTGTTGGGGCGTAGGCAAACAAGTTTCTAAGGATCGACTCCATAATAGAGTTAGGAACTCTGGGAATCAGAGAGACTTAAAAAGGACAAAGAAATTAGATGCAGCTCAGATGGAGAGCCCTGTACTATGGGTTGGATGTGGATTGCTCCCCAAGGGTTCAGAGGTTGGAAGCTTGGACCCCAGTGTGACTGCAGTGAAATATTTAAGATGTGGGGCCTAGGCTGGGGGGAATCAGGTCATTCCAGGCATCACCTTTGAAAAGGACTACTGTGGTCTCTTGAGGCCAGTCCTGCAAGAAAGTTGTTAGAAAATGGTGACTCTCACCCCTGTATCTCTTTGGCTTCCTGTCTTTCCATGTGATCTCTCTCTCTCATAAGCACTGTCACCATAATGCTGTAGAAGGCCCCCACTAAAGCTAGCAGATGTCAGTGCCATGCTCCTGTACCTCCAAAACTGCAAGCTAAGTACACGTGTGTGTGTTGTGTGTTTACAAATTAACCAGCCTCTTTTGTTATAGCAGCAGAAAGTGGACTAATACACCTTGTAATTGCTGGCCCCATCATTTTGCTATCTGTTCTCCTGCCTGGTAACAGCCAAGGATGGTCATGAAGGATCCAGATCCAGTTGGTTAAAAAAAATAAAAAATAAAAAGCCTCCACACAAACAGGAAAACACTGTTCTCAACCTGCATTTCTTCCTGGCAGGGACACTTACCATATGTTTCCCTGTTGATATAAGACAATAAGAAAATTTGAGAACCATTGATTATAGACAACTGTGAGTCATGGCAAATGAGAAATCTGTGAACCTCCCAAACTTCCGGATTCATTTTCACACGTCTCTGTCCTTCTCTGACGAAGGCTAGGCATACAGGAAGGATTCAGCTCTAATTGCTCTCCTCTAAAATGCAAAGAGATGGGATGCCTCTCTAGAAGACAGGGAAAGACAGGCTATGCGGGTAATGAGATTCTCTAGTCCATGGGAGAGATTGCAGTACGATGGAGAGAATTTACCCTTGTAATCTGCAGAGTTCCAGGCTATGAAGGAACCTTGCATAGCCATCTTCTTGACAAACAGATAAGAATACTGGGGCTCAGAAAACCACAAATCTGGCCCGGGAAGGATGGGAGGTTGTCAACTTCACTTCCAAGTCTTTCCCACTGTTACATGGCAGCCCCATGGCTGAGCCTCTGGCAGCACCTGACCAGATTCTGACAAACTACTCAGGTCCATGGTTACCTCCCTTCCCCTTGGTTACCACCAACACCTTCTAGGTTCTCCCACCAGAACCTGAGTGAGGGCCCATCTGTTTGCCTTGACCTGCCCAGCAAAGAGCTAAATGCAGAAAATGGAGGGAACAGGAAGGAAGAGAGGAGATAGATCAGCTCTCGAGAGCAGGTCGCTCATAGTTGACTATAGTCCTACAACCCATTCATCCCTTTACAGAACACACTTATGTCTCTCTCTAGGTAAACAAAGAGTTAAGGCGTCTATGGAGACTCACCTCTGTGTCACACCTGAACATCTGCTCATGCCCACGGCCGCTGGGACCTGCAGTAACCCAGGCTTTGTGTGCTCAACTCTGAGATGGCCACCAGACTGAGCAGGGAAGAGAGGCCTGCTGGGCACAGCTGAGCTGGCATGCTTTGGAGCGCGCCACTTGGTGTCATTGCTGGGGAATGCTCTTGGATCTGTGACCCAACACGACCCCACCTGGTCTCTAGAAGTAGTGAATCAGGCTCAGCAATACACATCCCCCAACTGATATGTGACCCAACCCATTGGGAAACACCTGATGCCCTGCCCCAATCCCTGTTTAGTCATGAAGCCTGGGATGTCCCAATTCCCAGAAGTCCCTCTTTCAGCATCATGGGCTATGAAGACAACCCACCCGGGGACCCTGCTTTCTCTCGCTGTGATACAAACTGCCTTGTGCTCATCTTTTGGAAGTGTTCCTCCTCCAGCCCAGCTCACTCTCTAGGACATTTCATAACTGAGAAACCCGTTTCTCCTTGCACCTAGAAGCACCTGTGACCCTCCTGACTCTACCCAGGAGCAAGCAATACAGAAGTCCTATGCCAGGGAAGAGTCAGGAGGCTCTGCAGTCTTTCTAACAAAGCCAAGCTACATGCCATCTTACTTAACTAAATACCTTAGCATATGATTTGTCCCTGAGTATTTGGCCAAATACACATTCTTAATTTAAAAAGTCAGAAGAGGGCCAGGGATGTGGCTCAGTGGGAGAGCCCAGGTTCAATACCAACACTGCAGAAAATTTTTTAAAAAGTTAAGAACCTAGCCAGACAGAGAAATAATTCTCAATATGGTACATGATCCAGGAGAGCTTTCCAAGAAAAATCAATAGCTCAAAATCAACTCTTCACGTTACAAATACTGCATTGAAGAGACTTCGGAGTAGGAACAATGTTCATGGGACAAGAGGGTCTTCAAGCCTGCTCTTCCAGGACAAATCCTCTCAAACCAGATCTTTCACCAGTTTCCACTCCACCAGCAGTTTCCTAAAATAAATGCATGCCCTTCCCTACTGGACGCACAAGTGGCCAGCTGTGCCCTAAACCACGCAACAACTACCAGACAAGAACCTTCGTGGCCGTTTAAGCTGAGCAACAAATGCTTTAAATGAGCTCCTATACTGGAATGGGGAGGCAAGAGGCAAACTCAAAGACTGTTTTCACTGCCTTAAAAACTGGAAGGTTACCAGCATGCATATAAACTGATGATACATTATAGTAAAGGGTAGGTGGTTTCCACAGGAGACTTAGAAAGTACAAGCTACCCCCAGGGCAGATTTTCGGTGTTGCTATGCAGACATAACTGTGAAAAGGTAATTAGCCACCAAGTGCAAGGGTGCAAGGGTGTAGAGGGTTACAAGTGGAATGCAATTAGAAACTGCTTTTCCTGATCTCCTTAATTTTTCTGATGGATCCAACTTAGCTCGAACCTATCTGTGCAGGGAAACTAAATATAATGAATTTCAGTGGAGCAAGGGAACTTTGACCTGTAACAACCTTGAGTTGGGACTATGTCTACTTTGTTAAATTCTATACTGTTCCTCCTCTAGTTTTTCTTCTCCTTGTCCCCGAAATGGAAGAAACCTCACCACCACTTATCTGTCTGTCTCTGTCTCTGTCTCTCTCTCTCACACACACACACACACACACACACACACACACCATCATCTTTGGTTCTCAGCATTCTCTTTCTTGGTATACTAAATATACTCTCCTTTAGTACTTTAGTAATCTCAGTACAACAGATATCAATTCTAGGTAAAAGACTCAGCACCAATCAACGCCTCCTTTTCCTCACTATATCATGGAGACAGCAACAACGTCTACTTTGTATGTAAGACGTTTTATAAGATGCTGTGAGACTGAGTTAACCCCGGAAAAGTAGCTGAACTGTGCTCGGCACACAGTACCCTCTCAACAATGTTGACAATAATTACTATCATCTCTACCTTCGGGCCTTACTTAACATCTCAGCAGTGCAAAAGAAAGCGTGACTTCCGCACCAACATGGAAGGAAGGCCGTCTCTGAGGAATCTGGGGAGAACAAGCTCTGGGGGGGGGGGGGGGGGGGAAGACAGGCAGATAGGTATGAGTCTAATCCCAATCCAGCTTTTTAATTACTTTCATATTCACAAAACACAACAATAAAAGAAAATGGCGACACCACGTACACGGTGAATCAGCCACTAGGGGCATTATTACTAATCATTTGTTACTTTTCGTTTGCTAGAAATAGGAATCCACCTGTATTTTCCCTTCTCTCCCTTTCTCAAGGAAAAATCTTCATACCTTTTTTCTGCTTCCAACACCCATTCCTTGTCCTCTAATGATTACCGGTGGGAGTGACTCACAGTTTCTTTCAATTCCACCACTGGAACTGAGATTCTTACTGTTATTAAAAAGAGACTCCAAGGTTAAGTTGGCAGATGCTTGAAACGTTGCTTCAGGTAATCCCTGACTGGAGAGTGTCGCATGTCCAAGTTAAATGAATCATCGTCTCCCTTCATCTGTTGTTCTGTGGATGTGTTTCTACCTTGGAGCCGTCTTCCTCTACTCCCTACTCACCCCCTGGTATGCCATACATGCAGTCCCCTTTCTTCCCTTCCCAGTACCACATCCACAGTTCAGTAATCATCACTCTATTCTGCCTTCCTCCCACTAACCCATTCCATGCACCACTGCCAGATAAGTCTTCCAAAAGCAATGTCAAGAACCCTGTAGACAGTCGTTCAAGATCCTCCTTGAACTTGGGCTTCGAGTGCATCTTCGCACCAGTGAAATTAAAGAACTCATCCAGTGCATGTTGCCAACCATTTGGTCTCCAAGAATACCCATGCTCCTCCTTGTCTACAGTGGGACACTCTCTCTTCCCCCACCTTCAACTTCTCGAGAGAAAGCATCTCCTCTCCCCCTTCCCAGCTCTACTCCAGCCACACTGGGCTCCTGGCTTTTCCTCAAATCTGATAGGCACCTTGTCACCTTATAACTCAACAGCCATCTGCCTCCTCTCCTTCAAGTCCCACCCAAGGCCTCCCTCTCTAGAAGGCCCACCTTGACCACCCTATCTGTAATGACCCCCCACATCTGCCACCACCCCAACACCCTCGCCTTGCTCTTTCTTCTACGGCACACCAGCGACTTATCCTGGGGTCCGTTTGCTGCCACACGCCCGCCATTTCAGCACAGCCAGCTCCACGAGCTCTGGGCTCTTTTCTCGTTGGCGCATCCCAAGTGCCAAGAATAGTACCTGGCATGGGGTAGGCACTTCAAAAATAATTGCTGAATGAACGAACTGCTGCTCATTTTCCACCACGATCTCAAAACAAGGAAAACAGTTTCTCATGGAAAACGTTTTAGTTTGATGTAAAGGTTTAGTCGCTGCCAAGCCCAGTGCACGCTCAGCTAAAGTGGAGATGACAAATTAGCCCTAGCTGTAAAGCTGAAATTTGCAACTTTCAAGTGGTCCAGTTTTATTATGGCTTATAGGGACGCAACCAGACTGCATTTTTTAAAACTTTGTTTTTCTTTCTTCATCATTATTATTTTGTTAAGTCAGAGAGACGAATTGGGCTCTCTTACAGCCCAAGCAAGACACTGTCCATGGCTCATTCAATGCCAGCTGAGCCCGAATGACCACCTGGTGAAAAGGCCTCCAGGTATCTCCTGAGGTCTCCACTGGGTGCCATGGAGACCCTGTGGGTCCTTCATAGCAGGCTGGCTTCACGTTCCTGCTCGGAGGGCTCTGGATTCCCAATTCGACCCCTCCTTTCTCCTCAGCCAGGCTGCAGAACCAACACTTGCACGCTGCTGCAACAGTTTGAGCTGAGGGTCACACACTTCCCTCTACTCATGCACTAGCTTTAAAAACTGTTCAAAAGCCTGAACTTTCTCAATCTATTCGCCTAAATGAGATGCTCTCAAGGCGTGAGGTAGGGATCCTTAAGACACCTGCAGGGGGTCACGAAGGCCCTTTCTTTTCCAACTACCTGTGCAAAGGTCAAATTTTGCTCATATAGTCCAGCTGAGATTCTCCAAACCAGCGATACCACCCCAGGGTGGGGGGTGCTGGAAGGATGCAGGAGGAGGGCAGGAAGAGCCATGGGTGCAATGACTGGAGGATGTTAAATAAACATAAGGGACAGTGGAAACACCTGGAGGGCACTGAGTAATTTTTTTGCTTAAAAACTGGGTGGTAAGCCAGTAAGTTTGGGAATCTATGGTCCAGCCAAACAGCATATTTATTCCAAGAGAATGAAGGCATTAGTAGATGTCTCCGGTTAAACCAGAAGTCAGAGATCTGCAAAAATATAAAACAATGCCTCTTATCCCACTTCACCATTTTTTATAATTTTAGAGAATAAAAAATCTTAAATAAAAAGATTTTTATGTGGAACATCTGCTGGGCATGGTGGTGTATACCTGTCAGTCATCCCAGTACTTGGGAGGCTGAGACAGGAGGATCACAGGTTCCAAGCCAGCCTCAGAAACTTAGCAAGACCCTGTTTCAAAATAAAAAATACAAAGGACTAGGGTGTAGCTCAGAGGTAGAATGTCCCTGGCTTCCATCCCCAGTACCACCCCCCCAAAAGACATTTATGTGAATATCTAATGCCCTACTGCTAATTTACAATGAATAAACATTTTTTACATTTCCGTTTCTATTACTATGGTGATGAACATTTGCAGATAACCTTCACATAAACAGCAGCCCCTTGGACTCCACAATACTTTTAAGAGCAAAGAGGGGTCTGAAAACTGCTGACATAAGCCATCCCTCAACTACCTACTCACCCTCCCACTCCCCCAGAAAAGATCCTGGCAAGCGAGATGGATATTCTTGCTGAAAATGGATGGGCTCATGTTCAAAATAAATATCTCACTGCTTAATTTACATGCCAGAAAAAGAAAGATAAAGAGAGAAGTACATATACCAAAACAGCACCAAACAGAAGATAGGGGAAGGGAAGGAAGAGAGGGGTTACTTAAAAATAGATTTCACATGGAAATATTTGGTTTCATGAAGAATCCATGTGAAATCCTTAACCAGAAAGCTCTATAGAGACTTCAGGAGGCCTATGGACCCCTTGAGATAACATGTAGAAGGGTGGTCCATGTGTTTATCTCAGGAAGAGGTCCAAGACGTTCAGCCAGTTCGCAAAGGAATCGGTGATAAAAGCTAAGAATCACTTGGCTGTTGAGGCCAATTTCCAGCTTGAGAAACACATTTGCTTCTGAGCCCTTTAAAGATAAGTTGTCAAGCAAAACAAAATTTAAAAAATAAGCGCAAGTTTTCTAGGCACTGAGATCCTCCTCTGATAACGCTGCCACACTTTATCTTGTTAAAGCCAAGAGCCGGATCACTGTCTAATGAATGAAAGGCACACCAGGTGTGGCTCCTTGGAGGTCATCCTGCTCATCTCTCCCTGTAACCACTGTCACAGTGACAATTTCCTCTGCAGCCAATGTGTCCATTTTGGCTTCTGTACCAGAACTGAGGGTTTTGATCATAAAATCTAAGGCCATCAGGGCAGGACTGCAGTGTGGGGTGTGCGTCAAAGACCAGGAAGCCACCAGGGAGTCAGAGATCTGGGGTTTGGGGGGGAAGGTGAGGGGTTTTTGTTTTTAGGGGAGTACTGGGGATTTAACCCACAGGCATTCTACCTGTGAGCTGTACCCCCAGCCCTATTTTATCTTTTTTTTTTTGTCTTGAATCAGAGTCTCACTAGGTTGCTGAGAGTCTCCCTAAATTGCTCAGGCTGGCCTCGAACCTGCTATCCTCCTGTCTCAGCTTCCCGGTCCTGGGATTACAGGTGCATGCCACCGTGCCTGGCTACCTGGGTGTTAGACCAGCTGTGAGACCTTGTCACCTTCTCTTTCTGGATCCTTCTCCCTTCTGAAAAGCAATAGGGTTGGGTGGAGAGGTGATCTGTGGGGTTCCTCCAAGAAGTTGGGGACTGGAAGTCAGGTTGAAGTGCATCCCTGGGCTCTGGTTGAGCTCTGGTAGATAGGGAATGCTGATGTGCTGGAAACCGGTCAGTCAAATCCACAAACCAAATTACCAACACTGCACCTGGGCTTCCTCGCAGCTCTCTGGGAGCTGTGGCACCTTGAGGGATGCTCAGTAGAGCTGAGCCACATTCTTTCATCGCCGATGAAATGAAACTCTCTTCGCCAGGGCACACGATGGCTCCAGCCAAGGCTCACCTCAGAAACTCAGAGCCCGGCGACAAGACAGGTGCGTCATCAAGTAGCCATCAAGTAGCAGTGTTCTCTCTCTTCAACTCATCCTTTCAAAGTCTCAGAGCTGCTGCGCGCTGACCTAGCTCTAGAACAGTAAGCCAAACTTCATCCTCACAACCCACAACCACTGTTTACTGAGAATCAGTCATGTGCAAGAGACCACTCATTCAATTTCCACTCATTCCCTCCTGGAGTCATGTGCAAGAGACCACTCATTCAATTTCCACTCATTCCCTCCTGGAGTCTTCCCCTCAGCCTCCTTTTTAGGGGCACTGAGATCCGGGAAGGTTAAATAACCCAGAAGCAAGAGGCTTACACTCCCAAGCTCAGATGCACCCGACACCCTCTGCTCTGCATGACATCGGGCTGCCCTCTCCTCTCTCTGTGACCAAAGAAATACAGAGAGCCAAATCCAGGCCCAAACGCCAACTAGCCATCAATTAAACCCAAGGGCAACCTAGTATGCGCTTTTCCAGAAATCAATGAAAGTAAATCCTGCCTCAAACAGGATGAGGTTTTACTCACGCTGACTTACAAACTTATATGTGCAGTGTGGGCGCATGCGCACGCGTGCACGCACACACACACACCCCCCACAACACACATATGTTCCAAGACACAATTAAGCAAATCTTCCTCACGAGCCAGACACTGTAGCACACTCCAATGTCACTTGACGACCCACATGTGAACTCCAGGGTCTGCACATTTCAGGAACACATCCAACTACTGAAAAAATACAAAAACAGGAAGAATGGCTCAAAACTCTTTTTCATTTTTCAAATCAAATGAAATTGTTCACACTATTTCGGATAAAATGTTCCTTCCTCGGGGCTGAGAGGCCACGCTCTTGGACCAAATGTTTGCCAGGAACTTTTTCAGGAGGAGTCAAATTGCTGACAGGACTATTAGAAATTCAACTACATCACCAGGGCAGACAAGGAGACTTTAATATCTATGATTCAAGCTCACTGAAGAGGTCCCCTGGGTCACAAACTTTTACCAAGAAAAAAAAAAAAGAAAGAAAGAAAGAAAAATTCTTTTCAAGGAAGCTTCCACACCCACTGTCTCTTAAAATACACTGTTTGGAACACAGTGGGCTCAAACTTAGACTAGGAAATGTGGGCGGATGGATAGTGTTGTGCATAATTTTGTGGTTTGTTTCAAGTCATTAAAGATCCTCGCTCAACATATAAAGTCAATACGACAATAATACTTCCACCCGTTCATTTTATAGCCCTTGCAGAGGGCTTCCGAAAAGCACAGCATCCCATGTGGTTCTTTTAATGGTCCTATTAGAGGCTGGTGTCACTCTTATAGGCAGAAAAGAATTCATAAGATGGGGGGGGGGGGGGGCTTGCCCAAGGTCACCTGGTGGCTAAGCAGCGGGGCCAGGATGCAAATGTCCTTCTTTAGGATTCCTGGTCCATGGCATTTTTGCATTACATTAAGCGGTGACTTTGTAAGACACCACACTTAGATGATCTCACTTCCCTATATTAACAATTTTAGAAGGCAGCAGGCCAAGGAATGGAAAAGTCGTATAACAATTACACACGAAAGCTTTCAGTGGGGCCAGACCTGGAAGCCTGGCTTTGCCCCTCTTCAAGGAGTGGCCATGAGTAAAAGGCTCCACCCCCATCAGCCAGTTACGCAGATACTCGTAGGGGAGAGCAGAGGTCTAGCTGTCCCCAGCATCAGAATCATGGAGATGGATAGAAGACAGCCACACACCCGTCTCAGGTCTTACACGGAGCAGGTGTAGGCAGCAAAGGATGCGCTGTTTTTAACAGTCTATGTCAATGTACACTTCTCCAACCCCAGGGCCAGCAGTCCATCTCTCTGAATCAGCCCTGTGATGCCAATCTGACACCTTCAAGATGGCCCTCCAGTGCCATTCAGGTGACCTTTAGTAGGTCCCCGTCTCCATGACCTGTCACAGTGCAAGAGTACCCTTCATAGGGTAGGACAAGGGACCACGGGCTGGAGGGGTTCTTGCCGTTTCTGACATTACAATCTCAATTCAGCCAAGAGCTGAGATGGAATTCAGGTGGTACATCCGGACGCAAGCTTTGTGCTCACCTTCTCGGATCACAGGTTCAGCTTTTTGTTTGTTTGTTTTCCAACTTCATTTCCCCAACACAAGATCTGGATACAAACGCCAAACTCCCCTGAGTCTTCACGCCACACAGCTGACAGATTCTCCCTGCCTGCTTTCCTAAGTACCAGGCACTGTCCTCCCATGCTATTTCACTCCATTTTCTCAAAAAGTCTTATTTTTATCCCTACTTTTGTTTTTTGGGGTTCTTTTTTTGGGTCCCCCCCATGGTACAAGAGATTGAACCCAGGGCCTTACACATGCTAGGCAAGTGTTCTACCACTGAACTACATCTCCAACCCTGTTTTCCTTACTTTGACAGATGAGGAAATTAAGGCTTTGGTGCCCAAAGTCACCGCCCAGTTAAGAAGAGGTGAAGACAGGAGTGTGGCTAGGACCCATCCTCGGGGAGTTGCATAGTCTTGTGCCGATTTTCTTTCCCCAGTTCCCCCAAGTCCTCCACCATCTGCCCCATTCTGACCCACTGAACACCGTGCAACTTGGGACAAGACCAGAGGGCGCAGGGCCCTCCCCACTGGACAGGTCAGAGCAGCGACTACAGTTGTCTCCCCTGTTCACCTTTCAAAGCAAATGGGCTCAGTGTGGATTTTTAACCTGAAGCCCCATCCATCTACCACTTCCAAAACCTCATTATAATCCCAAACTCCCCGAACCCAGCCACAAGGAACCACAGCACCAGAAAAGGACCAAAACATACAGGCTTGCTTTACATTTAATTATCCTGCTATTAACCACTGCTGCTTGCTAAGCTTGCAGGCCCTCCTCTCGTTAGAAAGACACTTTTTACATCTTTTAAAAATGTGTTCACACCCAACTCTCTTATGCATTAGACCCCCACCGCAGGTCGACAGAACATCCTTATCCCCTCCTTTTTTTTTTTTTTTCTAGAGGGATAACTTGAAGTCAGGGTTTGCCCAAGGTCAAACAAGTTGGCTGCAAAGTGGGAACTGGAACCCACCCATGTTATTCCTTCCGCTACACCTCTCTCCAGAGACCAGGCTGGCCAGCATCGCATGGAACAGGAAATTGAAAAGGCTCCTGGTAAGACGGCAAGCCTGCCAACACCCGAGAGAAGCTGACAAGTGACCAGAGCCCACTCTGAATGAAAACTGCCTCTTTAGAGGAGCTGCCCAGGAACCACTTTCCACCTGCTGCATGGAGTGCCCGCAACCCACCGTGCCTGCTCAGCCACAGGCAGGAACAAGTTAAAAGGCAGCGCCAATCAGTGAGATGCAGCTGAAGGGCTGAGTTGAGAGGCAGTTTCCCAGGATGAACTTGTCAGTTTTATTCTCATGCATATCACATCAACCCCCCCCCAGCACACACACACACACACACACACACACACACACACACAGATTTCCCCTTCATCCCACCACTTAGCCACAGAACTCTAAGAAGGGTGAAGCAGAAACCTCCCTGGCAGCAGTAGCCACCAGGCACAAGAGGGTGAAAACCCCAATTTAAGGGAGATTTCTAACAGCAAAAGCATGCACTTCCAGACTCTCACGCGCCACTTTACAAAAATAGCAGAAGGGATTTCAAGTCGCTTTACCTGAGTGGTTTTTGCTCTCCGGCCTTGCATGCTGCTGCTATGGCTAATCTGTGGGTTGCTGGCACCTTCAGAAAGACAGTGAGATTTCCTACAGGGAAGGGTGTTGTAATTACTGTACAGAGCAGTCTCTACGGCAGTAGCTGGTGGCATCTTATGGTTTACGAGATCGGGAATATCAGACACCAAGTTCCGACAATAGCCTGCAAATTTGCCCCGCGGTCCCCCGTTCGCCGTCATCCCAGAGTTTTTCTGAGCATTCAAGTCACCCAGGGAATTGGCACGCTGACAGGTGCTGAGCTGCCGGGGACTCGCCTGCGTTTCCATCCCCCGAGCCGCCTCGCAATCCTTCTCTTCCGCGGAACCCAAGATCTCCTCGTTGCTGGTTAAATGTTCTTGGCTCAGATCGGAGAGAGAGAATTCCAGGCTGTCCTCCCGCCAGATGTCGGCAGATTTGGAGCGTTTCTTCTTAAAGCTCGCCGTCTCCATGAAAGTGGGCCCATTGGATGTATAGGGGTGCTGCCTCCTGGCTTCCCCAGCCAAGTCTGTCGCGTCATCCCCGAAGAGCCTGCTCTCCTCCGAGTCTGGAATGCTCTGCACAGAGGCTGCCGTGAGCACGATGCTGCTGTCTACGCTGGGTGTGACCGAGGAATCCGTGTAAGACACGGGTCGCAAGCCCATATCTACTCGGTCCACCCAAATGGGGCTCCCGAAGTCCTCCAGCGCGCCTTCCTGGGAGAAGGGCTCCAAGCCATTTTCGGCCAGGGACTGGGGGATGCTGGGAGTGCTGCTGGACCGAGTGCTCACTTCGGAGTTCCTGTGGATCGCCTTCCCCGAGGACGCGTGCCTGGTCCGCCGCGTCTTGTGTGACAGCCGCAGCGAGCGCGACGTGTGCTTGCGCCCCAGGCTGGCGTGCTTCGCTCCGTAAAACTCATGGTCTACGTTTTGGCTTTCTGCGTTTCCCATGGTTTTATGGTCTGCAGCAAAGGGGGGGCGGGAAGGGGAAAAATGGGAGAGCTGAGTTACTAGAGTTACTATTAGAACGAGTATAGGTAGTGTAGAGACAGCGCCCCGCAATCCCCTGGGCTATGGGGGTGATAGCATTCACAGCCAAACTTCCGGGCAGGTACCTGGACTCTTACCTGGTAGCAGGTGAGAACGAACATCACCTGCTGAGATTGTCCCCAGAGGTGTGAAATAAGCGCATAAATATGATAATTAGAGAATTAAACTTTCTCCCCAGTGGGCAGGTGCCCAAGAGACACCAAGAGTTGCTTTTGTACAGGTGGCAACTCTGCTCATCTTGTCTTTCTTCCTAAGCTCCACAATGATACATTTAAAAATCTACTCCTGCTGGCAGTGGTGGCGAACGCTTGTAAGTAATCCCAGTACTTGGGAGGCTGAGACCGGAGGATCCAGGTTCGCAGCCAGCCTCAGCTATTTAGTGAGGGAGACCCTGTTTCCAAATAAAGAATAAAAAACAGGGCTAAGGGGTGTAGCTCAGAGGTAGAATGCCCCTGGGTTCAATTCCCAGTACCAAAAATAAATAAATAAATAAATATTCCTACGAATACAGTGACAACTCTACAAGTCAAGGAATCCACCCAAGAAGTATTTTCCTGTTTGGAATACATTTCAAAAAAATATAAAATAAAAAAATAAAATTCAGAAATGCATTCACAATCTCTTTCTGTCCTTGGCAAGGGTTTGTTTGTTTGTTTTCTTTTCTCTTTTTTTGTTTTGTTTTCTCTCTGTGTGTGTGTATGTATGCACGTGTGCACACTCGAACACGCACACATACAGGCTACTGGGGATTGATCAGATTATTTCTGATCTACACCCCCAGCCCCGTTTCATTTTATTTTGTTTTGTTTTGAAACAAGGTCTCACTAAGTTGCTGAGGCTGGCCTCGAACCTGCAATCCTCTTGTCTCAGACTCCCGGGTACTGGGAGTAGAGGCATGTGCCATTATTTATTTATTTATTTATTTATTTATTTATTTATTTATTTATTTATTTATTGTGGTACTGGGGATTGAACTCAGGGGCGTTCTACCTCCGAGCTATACCCCCAGCCCTATTTTTTATTCGTTATTTTGAAACCGAGTCTCACTAAGTTACAGAGTGCCTCACTAGATAGCTGAGGCTGGCTGCGAACCCGGATCCTCCGGTCTCAGCCTCCCGAATGCTGGGATTACAGGCGTGCGCCACCACGCCCGGCTCCTAGGTATGTATGTATGTATGTATGTATGTATGTATGTATGTATTTATTACTTTATTGAGACTCTACCTCAAAATCAAGCAAAAAATGGAGAGCACCAATCAACTTTTCCTGTGAAGAGGAGAAAAGACTTCTACCCTCTTTTTCATAGCACCCGTCATATGGGGGGCTTTTTGGAGGGGGTGCAGGTTGGGGAGGTGGGAGAGCAAAGCAGAAGGAAAGTCCTGCTTAGCGGCAGACTAGTAGGTTTAGTTCTGGTACCGAGTGCCCAGCAAACAGAAATCCACATTATGAAGCCACCGAAAGGGCTTCAGCCTTCCAGGCTATCCAGTTTCATTCAAGTCTCTCCTTCATATTCTCCTGCTCTCTGTTACCCACCTGATGACACAGTTCTGTGATCCACAGTGGGAAAGAGAAAAATCCTCAAAGTGCAACAATGTGACCCCGCTGAGCCCATTTTCCTTGCACCACGAGATCTCTCTCTTTCCCTTCAAATGGAATACGCTGAAGATAACACACACTAAAAACAGCTCAAAAGAAGGAAAATGGAGCCACCAGGCATGTGCCTGGGCTGCTTCCTTTAGCCACCTACATAATAGCCATTCATTCAGAAGATATTTAAAGAGCAGCTACCTCGTTCAAGAAGCAGAGAGAGAAGCCGGGCGTGGTGGTGCGCGCTTGTAATCCCAGCATTCGGGAGGCTGAGACCGGAGGATCCGGGTTTGCGGCCAGCCTCAACTACCTAGTGAGGCACCCCGCAACTTAGTGAGACCCTGTTTCAAAATAAAGAATAAAAAATAGGGCTGGGGGTATAGCTCGGAGGTAGAATGCCCCTGAGTTCATCCCCAGTACCGCAAAAAAAAAAAAAAAAAAAGAAGCAGAGAGAGAGAGCAGTCAATGCATTCCCAGCCGGGCGTGGCGATGCACACCTGTAATCCCAATACCATGTGGGCTGAGCCAGGATGATCGCAGGTTCAAGACCAGCATCAGCAACTTAGCAAGACTTCGTTTCAAAATAAAAAATAAAAAGGGCTGGAGGTGTAGTTCAGAGATAGATTATCCCTGGGTTCAATTCCCAGAACCATGAAAAAAAAAAAAGAGGAGAGAGAAAAAGAGACAGACGGACAGGCATTCCCTACTCTCATGAAACTGATATTCTAGCCAGGCAAGGTACGTAATAAACAAAATAGAAATAGGTCCACAGGGAAACAGAGAGTGATATTACCGTAACCACTACAAAGAGGGCAAAATGCACTGTAATATGGCATACATTCACACTGGTCCAGGAACACTCTCCAAACCCACCTCTGAGTGACTCTCCAAAGGAGGCTCAAGCACTCTCGCATACCTTCACGGAAACAGAATGCGTTTCAACAGGAAAAGGAAAACCTCCACTTACTGTCCCAGTGAGTTCAGGTAAACCACACAGACACCAGATGTGAACCTATTTCTATACGGGAATGGCCCCCATGACCCACAGAAGATCCACAGAGGGAATTTTCCAAAAATGAGGGTCGCCCTTTTACTAGCAGCAAGTATATTTCAAAGCAATATGTTCCTGCGTCTCTGGTTGGAGTGTTTAAGAAACAAATGAAAAAGAGACCTCAGCCTAGAGAAAAATGGAAAGATTGACGGTCCAAACGTGACCACTGATGTTATCTTAGCTCCTAAGATAAGCACATACCACATTTTTAAAAGTAAGGTATGAGTGAGGCCCTCCGCAACTTAGTGAGACTTGGTTTCAAAATAAAGAATAAAAAATAGGGCTGGGGGTGTAGCTCCGAGGTAGAATGCCCCTGAGTTCAATCCCCAGTATGGCAAAAAAAAAAAAAAAAGTAAGATATGCATTTTACAAGTAAAATATGCAATTATGCATTTAAGTAACACTAAAGATCATGGCCAATGTCTTAGAGTTCTTGTTTTTTTTTTTTTTTTTTGCTATTTTGTTGTACTAGGGATTGAACCCAGAGGTGTTCTACCTCTGACCTATGACCCAGCCCTATTTTATTTTTTATTTTGAAACAGGGTCTCACTAAGTTGTTGAAGGTCTCACCAAGTTGCTGAGGCTGACCTCGAACCGGAGATCCTCCTGTCTCAGCCTCCCAAGTACTGGGAACACAGGTATGCGCCACCACACCTCTGGCTGAGTTACTGATTTTCTTAAAAGCATAAATTGAGATACCAATGTGGGTCTATGTGACTATATATTTTGCCAGTAAGCAATAAAACCTGGAACAAATGTCAGTCCCATCCCCATTTAAGACTTACTTGGTTTTCAATTCAATAGAGGGAAAACTAATGGTGAAATAGCCGAATGAAAGAACAGGCAAAATTGTCACTCAAATATGCTCAGAGTTACCCTGCTCTATCACATATATCAAAAGTCTGCAAATATAAATTGACAGACATATATTCAACCGCAACTTTCTGGTTAGGGTGGTTTCTGCCAACAGAAAACTAATCAAGTTAAAAGCCTCAGGAGAGCTCCCCTGAAGGAAACGGCCCAACCTTCAGGAATTACCGTACTCCATGTATCATGTGGACGGGTCTGTTATATTAATAGCATCTTTAGTAGCAAGAATCTTTTCAGGCAGCGAAGGTAGGAAGGAAGCCACTTTTATCTTCAGAAGTAGAATGTAGAGATGAATGCCAAAGCTCTTAAATAGTACTAAGAGAGATTCTCAGGGGGCGACCCAAACAGAGTCAGCATGAAGTTTAAAAGCTATGAAAGTTAAAAACAAAATAAGTTTCTAGGGGCTGCTGAAATACCTCTTAACTTGAAAGCTTTTCTGAAAGGTGAGGGAGGGCCATGAAGGTCTACATGGGACTGCGGGGGTTGGGGAGGGGTCTGGAATAATATAAACATAAAAAATTAAAATTAGCTAGGCATGATGGTGCATGCTTGTAATCCCAGTACTTGGGAGGCTGAGACAGGAGGATTACAGGTTTGTGACCAGACTCAGCAACTTAGCGAGGCCCTCTGTAACTTAGTGAGACCCTGTTTCAAAATAAAAAATAAAATTAGGCTGGAGATGTAACTCAGAGGCAGAATGCCCTAGGTTCGGTCCCCAGTACCACAAAAAATGAATAAATAAAATAAAATTGCTCATTGTACACCAGACACAATCTCTTCTTTCAGGGACAAACCCTGCCCTACAAGACAACCCCCACCCCTCAAGAAAGCTGGTCCATTGCAAGTTCAAATCCTCCCCATGTACAAATGCAAAATGCTAGTTCCTACCAAAGGCTTAATTTCTCTCTATTCCATCCCACTTACCCCGCTGATTTATTTTTAAATCAAACGAACAAAGCCAGGTTTTCATTTTACATGTGCATGGGACTTTTTGTTCCTGGAGCTTGGAGAAACTTCAGGGCAGAAAGTGACTTTTGCTTTTTTTTTTTTTTTTTTTTTTTTGTAGCCTCTACAATGACTAGAAGTGTTCTGCTCAGAATAAAGAGTTTATAGATATTTGTATGTTCTAGTAACAAAAGCAAAAGAAAAGTGACCAGCACTCCACCAACCTGGTCAATCATACCATCCTGAGGCCAGGGAGAAAAAAAATCTTCAGGGCCAGGAAGATAAACGGAAATGCAGAAATTCAGACAGAATTGAAAAGAAAGCTGCCCAAAACATGGTCCTGTTTGAGTATCCCTAATCCGAAAAATCAGAAGTATGAAATGCTGCAAAATCTGAAGCTGAGTATCAACATGATGCCTTAAGAGGAAAATTGCAACCTGACCCCGTGCGACTGGCCATAGTCAAAATACAGATGCACTAAAAATACTGCATAAAGTTACCCTCAGCCGAGCGTGGTAGTGCAACAGGAGGATCGCAGATTTAAGGCCAGCCTCAGCAACTCAGCAAGTCTCTCAACAACTTAGCAAGACCTTGTTTCACAATAAAAAATAAAAAGGGCTCCAGGGTGTTTGGAGGGAGAATCCCTGTGTTCAATCCCTAGTACCAAAAAAAATTTTGTTTAAAGTTATCTTCAGGATAGATAGATAGATATAGATAGAGATATAGATATATATGAGATATAACTGATTTTCATGTTTACACTTGGGTCTCATCCCCAAGATATCTCATTATGTATATGCAAATGTTCTAATATCTCCCCCCCCCCAAAAAAATCTGAAACACTTCTGGTTGCAATCATGTTGGATAAAGGCTACACAATCTCTACTAGACGACTTTCAATTCATTAATCCCTCATCTTCAGGCAATACTTCTGTAGATTGCTAGTGGACCCAGACAGCTTTTGCATTCGGGGGATGGTGAGTAAAATTTTCGTGTAAGAACAACTTTAAGTATTTAATTCTCGAGTTGGAAGTCTCAGACTTTTCTTTTCCGTGTTCCACATTTGTGCTTCCCTGGCCTACCTCAGGGCCTTTGCTCATGCTCTTCCATCTGCATGGAGACTTCTTCCTTTCTCTAATCTGCCGACTTGGTGAACCAAATTCATTCAGATCTTAAGCCAAATGTCCACCCTTCCTGGCCTCTCTATCTGAAATGACAACACTCCTGCAGAACGCAGCACTTTGGAGCCCTCCTCTCTTGTTTTTCTCCTTAGTTTTAATCACAGTGTCAACACAAAAGATAGCTGAGTTACTTACTTTTTTATTCTCTATCTCTATCCTTCGCCCACCAGACTGAACATTTTTTTCTTTTCCTTTGTGGTACTGGGGATTGAATTCCAGGGCATCCTACCTCTGAGCTATACCCTCAGCCCTATTTTATGTTTATTTTAAAACAGAGTCTCACTAGGTTGATGAGAGTCTCACTACTTGCTGAGGCTGTCCTTGAACCTGTGATCCTCCTATCTCAGCCTCCCAAGTATTGGGATTACAAGTGTGCACCACCATGCCTGACTAGGGCTGCACATTTTATTCATCCTGTTGCCATCTGTATCGTCAGGGCCTGGAACACACCTTCAAGGGTAGCAGGTGCTCAATTTAAAAAAAAAAAAAAAAAAACTGGATGAACAAATGGCAAAATGCACTTCACTGGGTTGAGGGGTTCAGATGGAGCCCTACTGTGTTCCCTGCCCCCCAGTTACTGGAGGGAAAATTAAGGGCTTGCTCCTGTGTCCTTCCACCCATCTTGCCCTCAGCCTCTATCTTCTTCCATATGAAGCTGCATTGCAGAAGCTTAGGAACAGAGTTCAGAGCTGAGAGGCAGTCAGGCGTGGTGGCACAGGCCTGCAATCCCAGTACTTGGAAGGCTGAGACAGGCGGATCAAAGGTTTGAGGACAGCTGCAGCAAGTTAGCTGAGATGCTCAGCAAACTAGCAAGACCTTGTTTAAAAATGGAAAAAAAAAATTTTTTTTTTAAAGGGGCTGGAGGTGTAGCTTAGAGGCAAGATGCCCCTGGGTTCAATTCTCAACACACACACACACACACACACACACACACACACACACACACGTTAAGAGGCCACATCTCCCCATATCAGAGATGATTCAATGAAAATGAAGGAAAGAATAGAGTGAAGGGCAGGAGTAAGATCTGCAAGCACTATGGCAGGCCAGATGTGGTGGTGCATGCCTGTCATCCCAGTCCTTGGGAAACTGAGACAGGAGGATCGAAGATTTGAGGCCAGACTCAGCAATTTAGCAAGACTCTATTTCAAAATAAAATAGGGCCGGGTGTGGTGGCGTACACTTGTAATCCCAGTACTTGGGAGGCTGAGACAGGAGGATCTCAGGTTCGCGGCCAGTCTCAGCTACTCAAAATATGCATAAACATTTATTAGTCAGGGTGTTTCACACAGACATCAGGTAGGAGGATATTTCTCAGGAACTGGTTTTATAGGATTTATTAGCCCACTAAGCCTTACGTGTTGGAATGATATGGAACTACACACACACACATACACACACACACACACACACACACACACACACACACGGAAACATTGTCAAATTCTTGGCTTTGGTATTATATTTTAATTATGTAGAATGCAACCGTGAGAGGGAAACTGGGTGTTAGCTCTGCTTTCTGTGTAAAATTTCCTGTGAATTATTTTAAAATAAAAATCTACAATAAATACATCATCTGGGCATAGTGGCACAGACAGGAGGATTGATGGTTCAAGTCCCTGGGATTTTTACACCATTTTTTGTTTGGCTGTTTGTTTTGGGTTTATTGATTGATTGATTGATTGATTGACTGTACTGGGGATTGAACCCAGAGGCATTCTACCTCCAAGCTACACTCTCACCACTTCTTACTTTTCATTTTGAAAGAGTTTCACTAAGTTGTTGAGGCTGGCCTCGAAACTGAGATCCTCCTATCTTAGCCTCCCAACTACTGGGATTATAGGCCGGGGCTGTTGTACCTTATCTACATGAGATAAAATACTAAAAAGGCTGAGGGTGTAGCTCAGTGGTAGAATGCCCCTGTGTTCAATCCCCAGTGCCAATAAATAAATAAATAAATATTATTTTAAAAAAACAAAATAAGTCTTAACTAACTGAAATATTCTGGCTAAATGAACTTATAGTTTAAAAGTAAGCATTCTTCCAGATGCAATGCACTTGAATCCTCCTCTTTCTTTTTAGCTGTAAAGGACCTAGGACATCCTAAAATAATTTCAATAAACCAGACAATAAAAAATAAGTACTTGGGAGGCTGAGTCAGGAGGAATCCAGGTTCAAAGCCAGAGCGCAGTACCTTAGTGAGACCCCATTTCAAAATATAAAAAATAAAGTAAAATAGGGCTCTGGGTATAGTTCAGAAATAGAATGTCTCTGGATCAATCCCCAGTACCATAATACATACACACATATATACATACATACATAAGTACATGCACACACATACACACACATACATACACACATACACACACATACATAAACACACATACGTACACACACAAACAAGCAAGCGAGTATCTAGCAAAATGTTATCAGGAAATGCAAGGTTAACACCCAGGAAAGGCCCATCTTGAGTTGATTACCTGGGAATAGAAGCCACTTTGGTCTTAATAAATTAGTGAACAAAAACAAGTGTCTAAACATCTGGTTTCAGCAACATGGAGGAAGCCACTTTGGCCTCTCTCACCTCCACCAATTACAGCTAAAACCTCTAGACCAAAACGTAAACAGAAGCAGACAGATGAGGAAGAGAGTCAAAACCTGCAAAAGCCACTCACTGAGCGGTGAGTCCCCTGTTCGATACCTCTCGTTTCTCTCCCAGCCTTACACCCAGTGTGTGTATCAGCGGCAGAAACCTCAGGACCTCAGCGCCCTGGCATTCAGCCCAGAAGACCCAAGGAGAGCCCCTGCAAGCCACAGAGTGAGTGAGCGGGGATCTCAGAGAAAAGAGAAGTGAAAAAGAAAATCCCCTAGTGTGGTGTAGAAGTCCGTGCAAGCCCTGTGCTCATGCCTCAGAAGCACAGACCCGGGACTGTCTCAAAGCCAGATGGCAGAGGTTTGAGAACCGAGCGGCCCCACCCTGAGACTAGCCCCTGGGGATGTACCAGTGGCAGGAACCTAGATAAGCACCGCAAAGGCTGTGAGCACTGGACACACGGGAAAGGCCCCCGCCCGCCCAAGGTGACTTGGAATTTGCCATCTGAACCCAGTCCGGTGAGTCCCCTGCAAAAATAAACCATCAAAAAAAAAAAAAAAAAAATCAATATTCTCCAGAGGGTTTTAACCAGAACTGGAGTCTCATGACGTAATGTTCAAAATGTCCACGAAGCATTCCGAAGAACCAGGAAAATTCAACCTGTAAAGATCCATCAACAGATGTCAGTCCCAAGGTGAGTCAGATGTTGGAATAATCATGTAAAAACTTTTTTTTTGGGGGGGGGGGAGGAGGGACTAGGGATTAAACCCATGGCCATTCAACCTCTGGGCTACACCTCCAGGTCTTTTAAATTTCTTATTCTATTTTGAAACACTGTCTTACTACATTGCTGAGGGTCTTGCTAAGTTGCTGAGGCTGACTTCCAATCTTTGATCCTCCTGTCTCAGCCTCCCAAGTACTAGGATTACAGATGTGTGCCACCACACCCAGCACATAAAGACTTTTTGTGTGTGTGTGGTACTAGGACTTGAACTCAGGGGCATTCTACCTCTGAGCTACCCCAAAAGCCCCATTTTTTATTCTTTATTTGGAAACAGGGTCTCACTAAGTTGCAGAGGGCCTCACTAAGTAGCTGAGGCTGGCCGCGAACCCAGATCTTCCTGTCTCAGCCTCCCAAATGCTGGGATTACAAGCGTGCACCACCACATCCGGCTCGTAAATCATTATTAGAATGTATTACTTAGGGAACAGTAGCAGGGGAGAGACATAAAGACTTTTAAAGTAGCGGTTATAACTATGCTTCTTGAATAAAGGTAAACACTCTGGAAATAAAGGAAAAGCTTAACTGCTTGCAATGTCTATGCAGGATTATTAGGAACATCAGTTATGATATGTGAACAGAGAAACAGAGCATGTATTTAAAAAAAGAAACAAACAAAAGATTGAGTCACAAACAAAATCCCGTTTATCTCAAGCAGCCTTGGCAAAGTTTGAGCTATCATTTTTCTTGAGAAGGGGGAAAAAGTAAGCTCTGTATGATCCAAGGTATAACATGTACACTACGTTTTGTAATATCACTCTAATGTTTTATTTTGTCAGTATTACATGAGAAAACATTCAAGTTAATAGTAATCTAGCCCACGGGGCCAAGTCCTGGGTAGAGAGAACAAAGGAAACTACTCTGACCGCAGCAGACAGTTGGGGGAAGGAGAGGTAAGGAAACAGAAAAGTGTGAGGGGGGGGCGGGAGGGGGATCTGAAAATACTGCGCCACCTCAAGGAACTGAGAATAATATAATTAATATCTTCATGGCTTAGTATGTCCAATTTCCCGATGAAACAAGAGGTTCCAATGGTGTCCCTGGTCCCCGGCAGACACAGCAGGATGCGTCATGCCATAACAGAAGATTTGAACGGCTCTCCAGGACCAACGACCAGCCTTCAGGTCAGCTGACCACAGCCTGCCCCGCTCAGGAATAAATAATCACAAGGATGAGCCTCTCATTAAGATCCAACATCTCTCTCCAGAAAAACTCCCTTTTATCCTCAACAAGTGAAAGCTTACATTGGAGAGGCACATCCAAGAGACAAATCCTCAAGCAGGCTAAAATTCTCTTTAAGAATATTAGTAAGTAGCCAGGTGTGGTGGTACATGCTTGTAATCCCAGTACTTGGAAGGCGGAGACCAGAGGGTCGCAGGTTTGCAGACAGCCTCAGCTACTTAGTGAGGCCCTCCACAACTTGGTGAGATCTTGTTTCAAAATAAACAATAAAAAAAAAAATAGGGCTGGGCGTGTAGCTCAGAGGTAGAATGCCCCTGAGTTCAATCCCCAATACGGCAAAAAAAAAAAAAAAAAAAAATATATATATATATATATATATATATATATTAGTAAGCAACTATTTCCCTCACGTGCATGCATGATGAGTCTATGTGAGAATTTTAAAAGCAACTACTCTGAATAAAGTGTTCATGGGTCACTTTAACTTTCACAATATGTCTTTTTTTTTGTTGTGTTTTTTTAACATTTCTAGACTAAATGTGTAGGGTTTTTTTTTCAGGAAAGAAAAAATAAATAAAATAATAAGAAGTGTTAACAGGTTTTAGGTTACTACACACATACACACACACACATATATAGATACAATTTTGGGGGGGGGGGGTCAACTGAATAGACTGAGGACATGGACGCTGTGCTGACAGCCAAGTGAGACTGAACCCAAACTCCAAACAGGTGGACTGGGGAAATTTCTAAAATAAGGAAAATACAGCGTAACTTAGGCTTAATCCCCTTTTCCTCTATTGTTCCAGGGCACCTTGACCGTCTTACTTTTTATCTGCGGCAGGCTCACTCACACACTACACACTCATCCGACTTTCATGCACCTCTTTACACACTCATCGGACTCTGATGTACCTCCTTCCCATTTCTTTATATCCGCCCTCTGGCAGAAATTCACTGAAGGTCTGGTCCTGAGTGGGGCTGCTCATCACTCAGATTGCCTTAAAACAAGGATATTTCCAATATATAAACATTAAACCATGGTGGCAAGCCAAGATAATCGACTCTGTATCCCACTCCAGTCCAAAGTTAACTGTAAGTCAGGTTACTCTATTGCTGGTAGGGACAGCGTGAACTCCAACCATAATGATGTATGTAAGTTAAATTATTAATAATACCAGTTTTCATCCCCCCCCCACGGTATTTAAAAACTTATTAAAATAAATGTAGCGATTACCCTTCTCTGACTTGAAAACAGACCTCCGAAACTGCAGGGGAAAGGATGAAATGTATTTATTTCAAAGTTAAATTTGAAGCGAAAATCACAAGACAACAGATTGCAAATTTAAAATTAGATTCTAGTGGGAGGTCTTGGTTTCCAGCCTGTTTTTTTTTTTTTCTCCCTACTAGATGCTGTGCTTGAAGACAAGGGGGGAAAGAGCTAAGATTAAACTGAGACCAAGTTCTGAAAGTTTTCGTCAAATCGTTACAACCCAGGAGAAGGGTTTTTGCCAAGTTATACGCAAATACCCCTAACCCAAGAGACTAAACAAGAAAGTTTTGCAACAAATAAAAGATGATCTTTGAGATTTAGAAAAAGATTATTATTTTGACTGTTTATTCTTGCTTTTTAAGTTCATCCAAAGCAGAAACAAAATATACCATTGTTTCCAGGGTGCATTTTGAAGCCAGGTTTTTTTTTTTTTTTTTTTCCCCCCCAAACATAATCCAATATAAAGATGGTGAAACTCAGGGATAAAAGAGCCCAAGGGCAATTCACAGGGGAAGAAAAGACTTCATGGGTACCTGCCTGGTCTTTTCCTTTTGTTTTGTTTTTACCACTAATGCTTTTGAATTGTTAGATGGGTGTAACCCTAATCCAAGACATTGATTCCAAATTCTTTTTCCCATGAGCTACATACAACAAAGTGATTTCAATCAGAGCAGAAGGTATCTGTCCCACCACCTTCGAAGCAGTCCCATTAATCCACGCTGACACGTAGAAGCTCAAGTCGACATCCGCAAACCTACCTTAAAAGGCAACAGCGGTCCCCAGCCCAACTTTCCCCAAGAGCACTGTGGCATTTAGATACTGAGGTTGGAAATGATGTCAGCGGCTGGGGCTGGGGCTGGGGCTGGGGGGCGTGTCAGCACCTGCTCTGCTTGGGGGCCATTAGGGTCTCATCTGAGTCTGGAAAATGAGCCAAAAACCTGGAGAGGGGAGGGTCGGAGGGAACAGAAAAAAAGAAATGGTCAGACGAAAGGAAGTGGGCATCTTTTCTTGAAATCCAATTTCATCAATTCTCTGACACCAAGTTAATGTGAACTACGATTCCCTCCCAAAGGATGCATCATCTAGCTACAGGTATAGAATGAAAAGCTCAGTCGTACAGATAAATAAATACCAGCATCTTTATTTATGTTTATGGTCATAAATAGCCTGGCAAACTAAGCCATTTTATTATTTTGATCTATTTCTGTAGATGAAGGCATTGGATAACAGAAGCCAGCCGGTGACAACCGGGTGATTTCCAATGTCCTCTCTTAATTTTCAAAGAATCTCAACAGGTCAGGAATGGTGGTGCCTGCCTGTGATCCCAGTACTTGGGAGGCTGACAGAGGAGGATCGAAGATTTGAGGCCAGCCTCAGTAACTTAGCAAGACTCTCGGGAACCAAGCAAGTCCTTGTTTCAAAACAAACAACCAAAAATTTTAAAAGAGGGCTGAGGGAGGTAGACTGCTGCAGAGTTCAATCCCTAGGAACAACCAACCAGCCAACCAACCTCAACAGAAAAATGGAGGGAAACAAAGACGCCGCCTCTGTTATCCGCAACACAGAGCTGCATTTATAACGAAATGCTGAAGAAAACTCTAAAAGGCAGTTTGAAGAAGAGGAAGAAAATAAAAAAGGACCAACTGAAATCCATAGGCCTCCTCCTGTTGTACGCGTGTATTCAGGACAGTAAACTCCACACTTGGAGAACACCCATACGAAAAACATGCACAGGAAAGAATTTGGGTAAAATATCCAAACTGTTATTTAACACAGAAGAGAAATCAATAAAGACAGCTCCAGGAACAAGCAAGGGTCCCCCCCCCCTAAAACTTGCATTTGAGGTGAAATCGCAAATACTAAGCAGGCAGGTTCAGAGGGTTCCCTGACTGGCTTCACTTTATGACTTTCCAACCAGCCTTTGCTCCTCTGGGGGCTGCCCCCTGCGGTGGTTTCAGCCAGGTGGGAACCTGAAATTCAAATACTTGTCCCAGGAACAGGGAGAGAGAACGGCCTGCTTTGCAGAAACGAACCACGCAGAGGCAAAAAGTAAATAAACAGACACGTCCATACAGAACAGGACGATCAGTAAAGTTTCGGTTCTTCCTTATCTTGGAAAATGTGCTCTTTCACCATGGAGCTGGTGACTCATCTTGCAGGGGAAGGAGCCTGAGTTTCAGCAGTACCCCGTTATTACCCCACAAGACGTGCCCTTTGCAGCAGCCCCCACTGCCACTGGCTCGTTCCCTCTTCTTCGACATCCTAACCACTCTGCGAAATTTCCAAATTTTCAAAGCAGTTCCTGAATCGCTTAGGAACTGGCAGAAATTAATAAGCAACAACCCATTTATATTGAAATGGACTCATTACCGTGCCAGCTGCCAATAATTTGCAAAGGCTGGATTCTGGCTGGCACAGGGGCCTGCGGGCGGCTAGCCCTCCACCTGCACCACCGGGGCTGAGAGTGCATTTTTGATATTAAAAAAAAAAATTACTCTATCTGCCAGCATTAAAAAAAAAAAATCTTGCCCATCTATATCCCTTTAGTCCTTGAGCAAGAGAACTAGATGAGAAAGCAGGTAAAAGTTACAGGGCATTATTTATTAAAAGAAAAGAAAAGCAACAGAGATTCAATTTGGTATAAATTCTGTCTGATTTGGGTAGAAAACAAATTTTTTTACCCATGACCCAGGCTGTTGAATTGATCCATGAAACAGATGAAGAAAGAGGTCTACATTTTTTTTTTAATAATGTGCTTTTATTGGTGAGAGCTCTACATTTATTCTTTTGTATTAGCAGCTATGCTAAAGTCTCAATGTACCAACAACTACCCCATGAGTGTGTATGTGTGTGTGTGAGAGTGTGTGAGTGTTAGTGGGGATTGAACCCAGGGGCATTCTCTGAGCTACAACCCTAGCCTTTTTTTTTTTTTGAAAACCGGGTCTAAGCTGGGCGTAGTGGCGCATACTTATAGTCTCAGTACTTGGGAGGCTGAGACTGGAGGATCGGGGTTCGCAGTCAGCCTCAGTTACTTAGTGAGGCCCTCCACAACTTAGTGAAACCCTGTATCAAAATAAAGAATAAAATAGGGCTGAGCTGGGGGTGTAGCTCAGAGGTAGAATGCCTCTGAATTCAATCCCCAGTACTAAAATAATAATAATGATAATATAATAATAATAATAATTAAAATAAAAATAGGACTTGGGGTATGGCTCGGAGGTAGAACACCCCTGGGTTCAATCCCCAGTATCATATACACACACACACAAAAAAAAGTTGCTGAGAGTCTCACTAAATCTTTCCCTCTCAGCCTCCCAAGTGCACCACTACGCCCGACTTATTGTCACTATTTTTCAGCATATGTTATCCATAAAGAGTGTGCCTGCCAGAAAGGGACTAATATGACACTTAATTCATGGAAACTGAATCCCTATGGAAAATGAAATCGGCCACCTTACATTTGCAATAGTACAAAACAGGGAGTTCAGCGGCCCGTGGGAAAAAAGTGGCGCTCCATTCATCAGGGCACACGCGTGCACGCGCATGCGCGTCAGCCAGGCGGGCGGATCCAGCGGTACCAGTTCGCCGGCTTCCCCTATAGAAAGAAGACCTCGTCCCGTGGATGCTGACTGCATCAGGGTGTTCAAGCCCACTGACTCATCCTCAACTCATAGAGGCAAATTCGGGGCCAGGTGTCAAATGACCAATTTTCACCGGGAAGAGTGCGTTGAGGGTGGGACCAGTATTACCAAAACTAATCTCAGGCTTCAAAGACCTGCAAAAATAGACAGGGCTGAGATGTCCCTCTGCTCCAGCCCTGTTAGGGTGACTGCAAATGGCATGGTGACATGTGTCAGAAATATTGCACCCCTGACATTTAATCCATGACGTCTCCTAAAAAAGTCCCCAACATCAGAATTCTCTTTTTTCACTTTTCCAAAAACAGGAATTTCTGTGTCCTTATAAAGTCCCAGGAATCAAAGTGTATACAGAACTGGGTATTTTGCCGTCAAAATAGCCAGGTTCCATTACCAGATTTTATTACTTACTAAATGATGTGACCCTGGACTAAATTATCCATTCTGAAAGCCACCAGGAAAAATAAGGAGGTAATATTATCTGCCTTACCAACACCCACCTGAATGGCTGTCATAAGAAAGAAATTTAAAAACCCAGCATGAAGACTATATAAAATTTTACATAAGCTGGCCATGGTGGTGCATGCCTGTAATCCCAGTAACTTGGGAGGCTGAGACAGGAGGATCACAGGTTCCAGGTCAGTTTTAGCAACTCAGCAACTCAGAGAGACACTGTTTCAAAGTTAAAAAATAAAATAGGACTGGGGGTGTGGCTTGGAGGTAGAATGTCCCTGGGTTCAATACCCAGTATCACCACCACCAAAAAAAAAAGTTAATTCTTATTGCATTTTGTGGGGGAGGTGGTGAGGATTGAACCCAGGGACTTTACCAAATTGAACCCAAGGGCTCCGCTTTTTATATTTTATTTTGAAACCGGGTCTGGGCACTGGGATTACAGGTGTGAACCTGTAATTAAGCCACTGCACCCGGCTTGATTCCTGTTGTTTGCTTTTAGTCAGTACCAAAAAAGTTCTATAATTAGTGAATTAATGAGAATCTGTAGGTTTCAGCCATGAGTGGTGGCATACACTTGGAATACCACTACTTGCAAGGCTAAGACAGGAGGATTGCGAGTTCATGGCCAGCGTCTGCAACTTAGTGAGACCCTCTTTCAAAATAAAGAATAAAAATAGGGCTGGGGGTGTAGCTTGAAGGTAGAATGCCCCTGGGTTCAATCCTCAGTACTGAAAAATAAATAAATAAATAACAGTAGATTTCCTCTTACCCTGAACTTAAAAGAGGGAGAGCAGAGACAAGTTTGGGGTCAAAATTCTTGACATTAGTTTTATATGTAACAAGCACCAGAAAGATTTGGCTTTTAGCATTCATGTTAGTTCCCAAATCAGTATTGACAGGCTGGATGGAGAGATGGATGGATCTGGGGCACAGGGAAATTTTTAAATGGTTTAAAAATTAAGGTCAAAACAAATTCATCAGCCATTTTAAGCCTAATATTTTTTTAACTGTTACCTTATTTCGGAAAAGACCGAGAGTGACTTCCAAGGAAATATAATTTAACACAAAGGTGGAGACACATCCAGAGGGTTACAGTCACTACCTTGCAGCTACACACCTAGGTCAGTTCAACAGTGAGCTTGGTCGGTAGCAGCTGACTCAAATAGGGAAACGCAGCAGCTGCGGAACTCATGCTGTCCAAATCAACCGCTCAGAAGGACAGATGTCCTTGGAACTGAGATCAGATGGCAATGGCCCCGAGGCCTCTGCACTCTGGTGAGCAGCGTTCTGAACTTCATCCTTCCTCATGGGCTCAGTGACGAATTTCACAAGGAAGCTTTGGGTCTTGACAATTGATTGAAAAAAATCTCAATTCGGTGACAGCAGTTCAGAAGAGGTACTATGGGGCAGGCGGCGACCTCCCAGGAAACTTGGTGGACACTAGAATATGGCCCCCCACAGTGCTGGGTCATGGCCGAGCAGCCAAGAGCTGGAGGTGGGGCTGTCTGGTTCCGCTAGAGTAGATCTGGATCACCGTGCAGGGCGACCACACCCCGTCCAGTGTGATGGATAATTCCACCAAAGGTGAGCTGGTCTAGCTTTCATGCAAACTGAGACCCCAGTAGGGCTCACACATGAAGACAAGGTGCCCACCGTCCACTCAGGTGAACCACATGGAACGGGGCCAGGACTCGAGCAGTCTACCACTGGGTACAGAAGAAAGAGCCGTGATCGGGGCTCCAAATTCCCACTCCATGAATCATGAGTGAGATGATTTTAGCCCAACCGGTTTTTTAGGCAGGTATAAACAGACACTCCAATTAGCCAGATAAAATCCCATAAAGTTTCCATGTCCACAGATTGCTCCACTTTTGAGCAATGGTGCTTCCTAGTATATCCAAATGTATTCCAAGGTAACGAAGCAAAAACACAACATTCATAGAATCAGGACTTTTAAGCAGGCTACCCGTTGGGAAACCATCTACTAAAATAATAACTGTAATTTTAGAGCACCAAATCTTTGGCGCTACTTAAACAGGTTCAGCTGGGACAGACATTACCATATTTCTAGCGAGGGAAGTCGGTGCGTTTCAAAATGAAGTAATGTGTTCTACCCTCACCCAGGGAGAGCTACCATTTAAGGAAAGCTTACTATCTGGCTTGCACTGTGTTAGTGGCTTTAGGCCAAAATACTGCTCTAAGTTTCCCTGAGTTCTTAGTGTTTATCATCTTGCTACTACACTTAGACACCTCCAACGGAGAACTGCCAAGGCATGACAAAATTGTATCACGTACCACGAAGCTCGCTGTCAGTGTCATTCGAGGGAACGTGGGAAGCACCAGTTCCCAAGGGCTCTGCCGCACAGCTGGACATGAGCATCCCAAATGCTGGACAGCCCGACGCTAAGAATGGTTCCAGGGAGGCCCCAGCTGGCCCAAGTGGATTTAATCACACTTTCAGGGCACACCATGAGAATCGCATGATTTCTCAAAAATCCAAGTAGCACCACCCCTCGATTTCTAAAAGTTGTGAAGCTCCCAAAAACTCGAGGATCCCGCCCACCAATCCGAGAGCAGCGGAGGTGGGAGCACAGATAGGCTCTCGGCTCCTAGGCCGTCCTCGAGTTTTTCGAGTTGGAGTCAGGTGGAAAGGGCACGCCCGTGTCGTCGTTGTTGGAGAGAGTGGAACATTGGAGCCCAGAAGCGAATGGAAATGGAGCTGATCGTACTTAACGCACAGCACGGCTAAGGCTGGACTCTGCCTTTTGCTGTTTGACCTCATGCCGTGGCTTAACTTCGTGGGCGTTCCCAGTGGGACAACTAGATGATCTGGGTGCTCATGAGAAGAAAACTGGAGCAGATGGCCTTCTGAGAAAGGTGGTCTCATATCCCCAAGGAAACAGTCTCATCCCTCCACCCGGCACCTCAATAGCATGCTCAGGAACACATCGATTGCTGAGCTTAGAAGAGACTGCAAAGTGGAATTGTTTGCCCAACAGCCAGTTTGCCCAAATCGAGGCACCCAGATCTCCCTTTGGTGACCTGTCTCCATCCCCATGGAGGCCACGGGGACTTCACTGTGCACAGGAAGGAGTCGGGATTCCTGGGATATAACGCAGGGCAGGTGGCAGGTGAGCGCCACTCCTCTTTGACTGTCAAAGACTAATGATTCAAGAAGGGAATGTGGTCCTAATTCTCTCTGGTTGTTCTGAGCCTCATGGTCAGACTGAAGCCAGCACGGAGACAGGGGAGTCTCCACTGTGAAGGACAAGGTGTCAAGGGGAAAGACACCCACAGGGAGGGGATCTGGAACACAGCACCGAGGCCAACCTGAGGCCTTCTCAAGCCCCCCAGGGGCCCTGAGAGGAGGCAAATGCCCAGCAATTTAACAGTCAAGTGGTGGTCCTGACTCTTACAAGCTGGCCTGCCGCTTAACCTGTCCCCTCCTCATTTTCAAATATAAGACACCTTTCAAAATGACCTCAAGTTTTTACTTGAAAATCACGTCGTTTAGCAGTTATACAATGAAGACAGCAAGCTCTAACAGGTAAAACATAATTCTTGATCTCAATGATTCTAAGAAACTTTTTTTTTCCACTTTAACATTTCTGAAATTAAATATGTTTTACAATCACAATGGTATATTCTGGTTTAATCAGCGGCCCTTTCTTTCCTTCTTAGTGGAACATAAAATGGTGGTGCATATTATAAATGGGAGCATTAGCATGGAATAGAGTCTGTAAAATATTTATTTCTAAACACCTTTACTTCTGACTTATCTAAACACGGCTTGTGAGTTGTTTGGGTCAAGCGGAGTATCTGTGTAAGAACTGTCCTCATGGTTGCCCATTTGGGTCAACTCAACCCACATTCACTGAATACCGGCTACATGTGTGGGGTGAGGAATTAGGCCATTTCTTTATGATGCTTAAACCTGGGAAAACAGCGGACGCTTACCTGCTCTGGAGTGGCTGAATCTGGCATTATTAATAGTAAATGGGAGAAACAGACCGATTCTGCAAGGAGAAGCTACCAGCTGAACCCAGTCCGTATGGGTTAACAACCTTTTGCTTAGAAAGATGGTAGCAAATGAATAAGGAGAGAAAGGAGTTTGTACAAAAGAAGTGCAAACAAACAAAGAAAGTGAACAGACACAAATCAAACGAACAAACAAGAACAAAAAACAAACTCCAGGAAAAGAAAAGGGCAAGAACAGAAAACAGGCTGTGAGGTATGAAAGCATCATTAGCCCTATGTTGTAGAGAAACCAATGTGTGGAACACAGCAAGAGGCGATGAGGCTAAAAGAAAGGGGGTTCAGGCCATGGATGCAAAGGAATCAAGTGCCATTGTGTGTAACGAGGGATGGGATGGGACTGTATCTCAGGACTTGTACGGTCAAACATGGTTTTCACAGACTGGGGATCTGGGAAGAGAAGGTGAAGCCTGTTGCAACCCTCAAATCCCATGAGATGACCCAAACCAGACACCGAGTATCTGTAGTCATGAGAAGAGGAGGAGGCGTCACCAGGAATTGGTGACCATGGGAATACCGGCAAGGAATGAAGGATTGCAAAGAAGGAGGCTGAGACTCCTCTCAAGTTCCTAGTTTGGTAACAAAAAAAATCAGAAGGCAACAATAACATGTTTCACTCAGAGGTCTTATGCCCCCCCCCCCCAGCTCAAAAGCTTTATCCTTGAGTGCCAGAATTTCCATACAGTGACATTCCTGGATATTTGGTGTCCAATGTACAAACAACCTCAAAACAAAGGAACCAGACGTGAAACATAACAAGGACACCAGTGCAATTAAAATGTGAACTGTTAGCTGGGCGTGGTGGCGCACACTTGTAATCCCAGCATTTGGGAGGCTGAGACCGGAGGATCCGGGTTCGCAGCCAGCCTCAGCTACCTAGTGAGGCACTCCGCAACTTTAGTGAGACTCAGTTTCAAAATAAAGAATAAAAAATAGGGCTGGGGGTATAGCTCGGAGGTAGAATGCCCCTGAGTTTAATCCCCAGTACCGCAAAAAAAAAAAAAAAAAAAAAAAAAGTGAACTGTTGGCTTCAAATGTTGAAGTTACTTTGAAAGAAATTAAAAATATTAAGCACTTTGACTTCCCTTCTTTCTGTTTAAGCTTTTCACACACACATCCATATATGCACACACACTTCTGTTTATGGGATTAGCCCCCCTTGGGAATCATTATTCTTAATCATGACTGGAAGATTGGAATGTTTTCTTCAAACAACAACAAAAAAAAATGGTATTCAAAATAATGAAAGGTGTCCTTTTTCTGTATTTCATTTCTTTAAATTTTTCATTTTTTTCCAAGAACCGCAAGCAATGTTGGGAGCCCTGCTGCTGTTGTGCCTTAAACAAAGACCTCAGTCGAAACTAGTATTTAGCCTATTAAAATGCTCTTTTTATGAAGAAAAATAACAATTACCCTGCTGTCTTAGCCAGTTTGGGTTGTTATAACAAAATGCCTCAGACTGAGAAATTCATAAGCTGCAGGAATTTATTGCTCACACCTATGGAGACTATATAGTTTGAGATCAATGTGGCGGCAGATTCGGTTCCGGTGAGGTCACGCTCCTCACAGGGGAGCCTTCTGACTGCACCCCCACACGACGGAAGGGCAAAGAGACTCCCGCAGGGCTCTTTCATGAGGTTACTAATCTAGTGTATGAGTGCGGAGTTCTTGAGACAAATCATCACTTGGTTCTTTTTCCTTTGGCCATACCGAGGATTGAACCCAACTCCACCGCTGAGCTGTACCTCCACCCCTTTTTATTTTTTGATTTTTGAGACAAGGTCTTGTTAAGTTGCCCAGGCTGGCCTCAAACTTGAAATCCTCCTATCTCGGTCTCCTAGTCACTGGGATCACATGCGTTCACCATCCTCTCTGGCCCGGCTCATCACCAAGTCTTCATACTGTCCTGCTAGGATATGAATTTGGAGGGAATGTCTACACTCAGACCACAGCACTTCCCAAAGAGCTTAGAGAGGAAGAACATCAGAATAGAGACACAGAGTGGCCAATTCCCTTGAATCATTAAAGGACCCAAACCCAGATACAAAATAACAATAAAATGTCTCTAATAAACCTATGAGAACTTTACAACCTTATCTCAACACCTTTTACGGACCAAAGCAATACCTGTAATGATAAGGGAATTCCACAGCAACAATCACTTAATCAAAAAAAATATGATGCTTCCAACTTGGGACTGTAGTGAAACATTAAATCAGATTTGAGCTCAGCCTCCAAACTCTCCCAGCTTGCAGGAGGCACAATACACTCTTCACTCACTCCTTGGGATGGGTCTGATTATTTAAATAAGATTATCAACTACGAGCAATGCTCTGAATCTGCACGCATCACAGCGAGATGCATCTGGAATGCATAAATAAGTGCACCCAAGTGCCACTTCAAACAAACGCAGCATTTAAGGACCGTCACTTAACCTTTCGGCAGGAGAGTCAAACGAGAAAGGAACAGCTTGTGCAGCTCCAAGCAGACTTCAAGTGATGCTCTGCTTCTTTTAGTCACGAGGCCATCGAAGGCTGAGAGGAAGGGAATGGGGCGCAGGGGTCAGAGAGTAGCCAGAAAGAAATGGATTAACTATGGGGCCCCAGGAAACTCAATCCAATTTCCTCACCGTCCATTTGCTCTAAAATTAAGTGGGCATCTGGGAGTTATTACAGTCACTACACCCCAAAAGAAATCCATGTTTCTTTGACTTGCTCAAGTCAAAAAGCATTGCATTGTCATGGTAAACACCATGAGATTTTCTCTGCTGGACATTCTTTCTTTCTTTCTTTCTTTCTTCATTTATTTATTTACTTATTTATTTATTTATTTATTTATTTATTTATTTATTTATTTTCAGTAAGTAGGTGATTCAGTTAAGGCAGAGAAAAAAAAACAACAACACTGAGTTGGACCCCGAAAGGCAAGAAAGATGGAAGGGTAACCAAATGTTACTTTAAAAGCTAGTACAAGACTGGGGCCGAATCATGACTAACATTCATACCAGACAAATTACAAATTGGGAGAGAACAAAAAAGCACATGAAGTAGTTGCAAGCTGGATTTTTAGAAATATGAAAAATATTTCTAAAAATAAGAAAAACGAAATAAGAAATGAGAAAGGCGAAAAATCCAACAGAGCACATACGCCTCTCCCAAAAGTCATGGGATACTCAGCCACTTTCTCCAGGAAGGCAGTTCCCGGGGAGTTACTGGAATGTCTGAAACACAGATACATCAAAGTCCCCTGCAGAAACACCAATACATAAAATCACAAAGCAAATCTGTTTCTGGTAGGACAGCAACCAGCTTAAAAAGCTTGACATTCACTGCCAAGTAACATCTATGGGACCACACACGAAGCCAGGGAAACAGACACGGGCCTGCCTTGTCAGAACCAGGGGGGGTTAGGGCTGTCCAGGCCACTAATACGCAAATGGCTTCACGGACATTACCGTGCAATAAACCTTCCTAAGCATGCCACACATGACTGCAGTGTGTGTCATGGCTTCTTGATTTAATTAATATGTAAATCACATGTACAACTTACCGTTCCGATAAGTTTATGCTCGTCTTGGATATCTATGCATGCTCATCAAGTACACCATTTATTCAAATCAAGCAAAAATATTTAGAAATTTAAACGCAAAGGAGGAAAAGAAATACAAAGGCTGAAATTTCCTCCTCATGCCCTAACATCCGTGCAACTGTAAGAAACTAGGAGGCTGGTCCAGAACCTAAGGAAACAAAAAGGAAAGGCAGGGAGTGGGAAACTTAGGTTGGGCTGGCAAGTTGCAAGAGATCTCTTCTGCAGGAGAAAGCGGATCATTGATGGCAAACAGGATCCCAAATCTGTTGCTGACATTTTCTTGGGGTTTCTTCTTTTAACTGATTTACTGGGGTGGGGGGGTCTTATTTCTTCCTCATCCACAGGATCTAAATTTGATCTCTGTTTCAGTCTTCTTACGAAGGAACATCACATAAGAGCCAAAATCTCCCAGAATCTTCAGGAAGGTAACATAGCACTACTCAGAAGGCAAGTGCTCAAAACCTTAAGCTGCTCTGAAATTAGTTACATGCTGAGAGCCTTGGCTCTCACTAGGGACCTTTTGTTAAATTAAGTTGTGTTTTTGCAACAAAGATAGTGGTAAATATCCATTTACCAGTAGTTAGTAAAACATCGCCATATGTAGAAAAAGAAAGTTGGAAGGAAGGACTCATCCCGTCCACCACAAAGTAACCCAGCGTATCAGGACTGGCCAAGAATCGGTGAGCAGAGAACATGTTTCCAATTCGAATTGCATTCTATAGTGTGACTAATTTCCGACAATCTGAATAAATACTAAGAAATTTCAGTTATCTTGTCAGGGAAAATAAAAGCTAACAATAACAAGGAATGAAAAATCATATTTTTTAGAGAAATTTTTTTTTTTGTTCAGGTTGCACAAAACTTTGGTCCTCCTCGATGGTTGGGTTGGGGGTTCATCTTCTGGAAGAAATCCTCTGTCTCTGGCCAGTTTCCAATGCAGAAAACCACTGCACATGGAAGGCACTCACCGGAGCCATACTGCCATGGCCTTCAGTTAGCATCAAGACCTGTTGCTGTCTCCTGCCAAAAGATCCCCCTTTCCCTCGGGTTCCAAGCTCTTCCTCTGACATTCCTCTTGCCCTAACTGTAGGTTCTGCCCGCTTGCCCTCCATCTGACTCTTATAGGATACTTTTCTCCTTCACAAATTTACCTAGTTCCTTCTAGACGCTCATCTACCTAAATCTCAGTCTTCACCACAAATCTCTCTCTTTCTTATTTATTGTCATCATCATCATATTATTATTTCATCATCATCATCATCATCATCATTATTATTATTATTATTATTATTATTATTATTATTATTATTTGCAGTGCCAGGGCTTGAATCCAGAAGCACTCTGCCACTAAGTTACATCCCCAGCCCTATTTTATTTTCTTATTTTGAACCAGGGTCTAGGCTGAGGCTGGCTTTGAACCTGTGATCCTCTAGTCTCTGCCTCCCAAATACTGGGATTACAGGCATGTGTCACCTCTCAAATCCCCTTTCTGGGCACTTTTATGGAGCTACCTGTTGATAGCTCTGATAAGACACATCATTTAGGGTCAAAACCTTCCACAGGTAAGATTCCACCCCAGAAAGCAAGATGATTTGTAATTGTACCACAGACTTTGGGTTCAGACAAACCTGGGTGTAACATTGCTACTTAATGAATCTGTGACCTTAGGCCAAATACTTGCCTTCCCATCTCATGAACCTCTTTCACCTGCAAAGCAGGAAATTTGCCGGCAGGTTTTTGTGGGGAGTTAAGTCGGGAAGGGGACGCGAAGATACTGTTCCTTGGCATTGAGTTGGGGCTTCATGAGCTATCATGTCTTTTCTTTCCTACTTCTCCTTCCTCGGCCCTTGTTCTACCTCCCCTCAAGGTCTCTGACGTGTCTTCTGTTGCTATCTCACCCCCTCTATTCCCATCCTAATCCAAGCCTCTGAGCTTTAATCCCCACTGCCATTTTCCCCCTCTCTTGTCTAATCCACCCACTGCATGCAAGTTAAACTAACATACCCACGAGAAGCATGGACCGCCCTCCAAAAATGCCACCACTGCGACCCCACTAACTACATTGCAAATGCCTCCAGCACAGGCAGCACAGAGGAGACCCATGGGAGTACGGGAGATTTCTGAGGGGTTACTTAAGGATATTCCCAGGAGGTTATGGAAGGAGGGTGGGGGAGGTGGGGTAGATTGATACTGTAATAAAATCTTAAATCTCCATTTTTTTTAAAGATGCCCCCTCCCCAAATAAAATGGCACGCGGAGTGATTAGAAATTCATTCTCTTTTTATGCTGGAGAGTTCCCCTAGAAGGCTTTGCAAAGCTCTGATCTTCTAAAATTTTCTTTATCACTTCTTCTCTGAATTCCCATAGTTATTAATTATTTGAATATCTGTCCTAATTCTTCTTCTCTGATAGGATCACAAGTTCCATGAAGGAACAGACCACATTACTTTCTGTCGGAGTGTTTCATTTCTCTCTCTCTCTCTCTCTCTCTCTCTCTCTCTCTCTCTCTCTCTCTCTCACACACACACACACACACACACACACACGGGGGGGGGGGGGGGGGTGTTACTGTATTTCCCCAAACAACTGTGTAAAATAGCCTAGCCAAAATAAAATGAACCAACACCCCCTCCAACAGATATTTTTTCTCTCCAATATTGATGGTATTAATATTAATGTTATATTATATTATTGATATTGATATTAATACCATCAATATTAACCTAACCAAAGGAAGAAACAGTGAGACCCCTTTCCCCACAGAATGTTTACCATGGATTCCCGGCAGGTGCTCTCGACTACTCTCCAGTCCACAGTCCACTGATCTGCAGTCTCAAGGGACATCCACTCAGGGTGTCCCAGGGGGCCACGGGCTCCAGGGCATGAAGAGGTCATCAAAACGAGTGGTAGCGTGGCTTCAATGATGTCACCTTTGCCATCTATTTCTAAACAATGTCATGCATCTAAGCTTTTATCTGTTGGCATGCTTATCTCAACATGGAAAAGAGTCTCAAAATATATTTGCAGACTGAGAAACCCTAACACACACACACACAGACAATGTAGTAGTTCATACCCTGGTTCCTGAAATGGAACCCACATTCTACCCTTCTCCCAACTGCACCGTGATACGTGTGTAATCCCTGGAGGTACATAAGCTTCCCAGTTGGTGAGGCTTCTGCTCCAGTCTTACCGTCACCACCCTCTCCCCATCTCTGGGCCAACGCTTCAAGCACACAACAGGCCTAGGGTGGGGGTGTCACTGCAAGTCCTCGGTTCCAACACAGCTGGGCTTAAAGTTCAGCTTGAAAGCCCAGCAATGGGGAGGAGGTCCAAATAATTGTTCAACACCCTCCTACACCCTGCCATGACTAACGCATCACGCTGGGAAAGCATTTCCTTCCAGCTAGTTAGAACTGACAAGTCCACATTTAAACCAAACCAAGCCTGCATATGTTCAGGAGACCTGAGTACACCCCTTTCTGACATTATCCACCTAGAGAGAAAGCAAGCTGAGAGTTCTGCCTTGGTCCTTTCTAAAGCTGCTGCCCCACAGGGCAAGGAGCTTGAGTTGCAAGGGCCAAAGCTAAGAACATACACAGTGGGGAAGCAATTGGTGTTCCTTCCCGAGTGCCAGGATATTTTGTTAACTTATTGCAAATCACTTAATTTCTCCATGGGTTCAGATTCTTCTTCAATACAATTCAGCTTCTAGTAAGCTTTAAAAGTGTTTGGCGTCACAGAAAAAGGGGAGCTGTTGTAGGGTGTTGTGTCAGCTTTCTGTGACTATAACAAATATTTGAGATAATCTGTTTACAAAGAAAAAAGGTTATTTGGCGTCACAGTTTGGGAGATTTCAGCCCATAGTCAGTGGACCTCCCTGCTCCTGGGCCTATGGGGAGACAGCATATCACAGAAGGAGTTCATGGTAGAGCAAAACCACGAATTTCAAGGTCAAGGAGCAAAAGAAAAACAGCAACAAAAAGTAGGCTGCGTGTAGCGTTGATTGCCTGTAATTCCAGTACTTGGGAGGCTGAGACAGAAAGATCGCAGGTTTGAGGCTAGCCTCAGCAACACAGTGAGACTCTCAGCAACCTAGTGAGACCCTGTTTCAAAACAAAAAGTTAAAAAAAAAAAAATGGTTGGGGTGCTATCTCAGAGGGTTCAATCACCAGAATCACACACACACACAAAGGTAGGGGAGACTGGGTCCCACCCTCCCCCTCAGGGGGACACCCCCAATGACCAGAAGACCTAGACTGGGCTCTACCTCTTAAAGGTCCCACTACCTCCCAGTAGCAGCAAGCTGGGCCTCTAACACATGAACCTAAGAGGGACACTGCAGATTGCTACATAAAAGGGGGAGAGGGGATTATATACATGATCAACGTGGGGATTTATTTTACCAGGAGTGATTTTCCCATTCAAAATAGCATCCATGAGCCAGGTGTGGTGGCGCACACTTGTAATCCCAGTACTTGGGAGGCTGAGACAGGAGGATCACAGGTTTGCAGCCAGCCTCAGCTACTTAGTGAGGCCTTCTGCAACTTAGTGAGACCCTGTTTCAAAATACAGAATAACACAGGGCTGGGGGTATAGCTCGGAAGTAGCATGCCTCTGGGGTTCATCCCCAGAACACCACACATGGGATCCATCAAGTGTATTCACTACATAGCGCGAGGTGATGAAAATAACCCAAGCCTTCTGCTTCTGCGAGGCCGGGCAGAGGCTACGGGAGGCCAGGGTGCTAGGTCTCTTTCTCAGTCTGTCCCCACACTCACGGGGACAGCATGCCATCTGCGTGGCTCCGCTTTCCACAAAGGTAAGTAAGATCCTGACATCGTTTTCATAAAAAATTTTTTTAAAAAATCCAGTCCTTCCGTTGCTGCTTCCAGGCCCCCTTCAATGCCCTCGACCCCGTCCAAGCGCCCTGAGCGGGCTGAGCACCTGCTGTGGGGACGGCGCGGCTCCAGACTCCGCGTGGCAGCTAAGACAGGCCGCTCCCCGCTCCTTACAGGGTCTTAAGGATTTTTTTCTTTTTTTAAATTGGGTGGATTAGGAGGGGAAAATGTGATAAGGTCCCAAAAAGCATAATATAAGAAATGATAAACTTAGAATGTATAAGAGAAAGGGGTAAAATTAAATGAAATTGTGTGTGTGTGTGTGTGTGTGTGTTTTAACTGGGGATTGAACCCAAAAAGTACAATGTAAGGCATGATAAACTTAGAAAGCTATGTAAGAGAAAGGAGAAAATTTAATGAACGAGAGTGAGCGAGTGTGTGTGTGTGTGTGTGTGTGTGTGTAGGGGCTTTCTACCTCCAAGACACATCCTATGTTATTTTGTATTTTGAAACAGGGTCTTGCTAACTTGCTGATGCTGGCCTCGAACCTGCGACCCTCCTATCTCAGCCTCCCAAGTACTGAGAAGTTCTTTATGCACAGGGTATATTAATACAGCTAATTACTGAGAAATTCCTTATGCACAGGGTATGTTAATACAGCTAATTACAATTACATATGTGCCTTTGACAAGACAATGGTAAAAAGTATCTTTACCTTTTAAGAATATCATACACAGGCTAGGTGTGGTACTCTATACCCATAATCCCAGTACTTGGAAGGCTGAGACAAGAGGATAGCAGGTTCAAGGCCAGCCTCAGTAACTTAGCAAGGCTCTCAGCAACCTAGGAGGCCCTATTCCAAAATAAAAGGGGCTACGGATGTAACTCGAGGATAGAATGCCCCTGGATTCAAGCCCCAGGGCCACAAAACAAACAAACAAAAATATATACATAGTAGGATAAAACGATGGTTTAATTTGAATATCATTTTATGATTACTCAGGAAAAAGAACACGCATGATCATTTTGATATCATCATTATAATTAGAATACTGTCAAAATTCTCAGAAAAGAAAATATTTCTAATTCTGGGGATTAACAATGGGCATTTGGAAATAATTTTACCATAAAAGCATGGAATAGAAGAGGAGAATACTTATTAAAATATATATATATATATATATATATATATATATATATATATATATATATATATATATACACCCAAAGGTTTGTTTAAAAATAGGTAATTATGCCAGGCATGGTGATGCATGCTTGTAATCCCAGTTCTTCGGAGGCTGAGACAAGAAGATTGCAGGTTCGAGGAGAGTCTCAGTAAGTAGTGAGACTCATTACCTAGCGAGACTCTGTTTCAAAATAAAAATAAAATAGGTCTGGGGTGTATCTTGGAGGTAGCTACATAGCGCCACACACAAAAAAGAGAAAAAAAAGATAATTTCAAATTTTAGGTTATCTAAATTGGTAATGCATGATTTCTACCCTAAAAGTTACAGAGAATTTCCCCACAAGGGGCCCTAAATCAAAAGCCAGCATTTTAAGACAAGCAAAAATAATGAAATATGAATTTTTTTAATCTTGCCTGTATATAAATCATCTCCAAGACAAACAAGCAATATGTAGGTGTTGAAACTCATGTGTCTTTTATTTCAAATACCTGAGTTAACAAGAAACAAAACAAAACAAAACTTGTCAGAGAGAGTCTGAGTTCTTTTAGTTCTAATTTGAGTTTGGACTCAATCCCTGATTTGCGATTTTTTTTTTTAATTTTTTTTTTTTTTTTGGTATTGGGGATCAAACCCGGGGGCATTCTACCTTCAAGCTAAACTGTCAACTCCAACTCTTTTTTTAATTTTTTATTTTGAACGGGGTCTCACTAAGACACTGATACTGGCCTCTAACCTGCGATCCTCCTGTCTCAGCCTCCCAAGTACTGGGATTACAGGCATCCACCATCACACCCTGCTTGATCAGAGATTTTCAAGGCACATCCCAGAAGCCCTGCTCGTAAGATCATGGGGCTGACTCAGGGAAACGTGGCTAAGCTAGAGAAACACTCTGGGCCATGAACACACATCCGACGCCGTGCGATGTGTTACAAGAACAGTACCAGAGGCAGCACAGTGCGTTAGGAAAATAAATAAAATTCTGTTAAAAGCCGGGCGTGATGGCACACGCTTGTAATCCCAGCATTTGGGAGGCTGAGACCGTAGGATCCGGGTTCGCAGCCAGCCTCAGCTACCTAGTGAGGCCCTCCGCAACTTAGCGAGACCCTGTTTCAGAATAAAAAATAGGGCTGGGGGTGTAGCTCGGAAGTAGAATGCCCCTGAGTTCAATCCCCAGTACCGCAAAAAAAAAAAAAATTCTGTTAAAATCCACATCACATAAAATTAGAGGTATACCTGAAAACATTCTCTTAAGTGAAACAAACTAGACACAGAAGAACAAAGTCACTAACACAGAAAATAGGGTGGTATTTGTCGGGGAAGGGGAGGGGAATGGAGGGTTGTTACTTAGTGGGTACAGAGTTTCACTTTGGGAAAATAAAGTTCTAGAGATGGAGGAGGTGGACGTACCTAATGCCACTCAACTGTATGCCAAAAAAATGGTTAACATCGTAAATTTTATTTTATGCATATTATTCTGCAATAAAATTTAAAGAGCATAGCAATAACAAATATTTGCAGGGTGCTTCATAATTTGAAAAGTATTTCTATATACACTAGATTGTGTAATCCTCAGAGCCACCTGGGGCTGGATTACATGCATTATTCTTACGCCATTTCTATGTAAATAACACGTCCATTGCCTGGTGGATGGAAGAAGGACTCGGTCATCATCAAAACCCACATCAGCTGGGCATGGGCATGGTGCGGCATGCTGTAATCCCAGCAGCTGGGAGGCCACGACAGGAGGATCACAGGTTCAAGATCAGCTTCAGCAATTTAGAGAGACTCTCAGCAATCTAGGGAGACCCTGTTTCAAAAAAAAAAAAAAAAAAAAATGTAAAAGGGCTGAAGGTGTAACTCTGAGGTAGAATGCCCCTGGGTTTGATGGAAGGAAGGAAGGAAGGAAGGAAGGAAGGAAGGAAGGAAGGAAGGGAGGGAGGGAGGGAGGGAGGGAGGGAGGAAAAAAAGAGGAAAGAAAGAGGGAGGAGGGGGGAGGAAGGAAGGAGGTAGGTAGGTTGTGGGTGTAGCTCTAAGAAAAAAAACAAACATAGCACCCCAGATCAATGTCCTCCGAAACCTGTTTTGCTCACTTCATTACTCCATACTACCTTCTAATAGTTGTACACATTCTATAAAAACACAGGAAATAGTTCCAGATGCTCCAAGAAACACATTTATAGGGTTAGAATTGGGAACTCCAAAGACAGCAGTCAAGACATAGATTTCAACTTTACTCAGCCTACTATTTCCCAAACTTTCTTAATCATCAAATCTGAATTTGTGAAACATCTATGAACGACCTGTAGCAGAGCAGATGTTTCACAGGTTACTACTGTGGGAAGCAGGCTGGACAAACCGTGCCCCTTTCTACTACTATAGATTCCACCTACTTGCGGTCATCAAGCAATTGAGGTGTCTGCCTAATTGGCAGTTCCAAGTATCAATATCATTGCCAGCACTTGTAATCTTCCCTCCCCAATTTTCTACCTTCTCTCATCCAAATCTTTCTATCAACCATAAAAGTATTACGGAGACCACAAAGAAGACGAGGATGACGAACTTGATGCACATCATCTTTGGCTCTTATACTGCTTACTCATTGGGCAAGGATCAGAGCAGACCCATCTAAGGGCGTGTGTGTGTGTGTGTGTGTGTGTGTGTGTGTGTGTGTGTGAGAGAGAGAGAGAGAGAGACAGAGAGAGAGACAGAGAGAGAGGGAGTAGGGATTAGTGAGAGAGAGAAAATTGGGATCTGTGTTTCAGGGAAAAAAATGTTTTTTTAAAGTATGATGGGACATTTCCCTATCCCAAATTCTTTTTCACAAGGCTGGTATAAATGAGTCAAACAAACAAATATATCACTCTGCTTTAAATAAATGTACAGAGGAGCGAGATGCAGGGCCAACAGGAATACAGGTTCTGCAGGTGATTTCTTACATCAGTAATACTTAGATTTAGAGTTTAGTATACCTCATTAGCAGTTTCTTCCCGCTAATTAAAACAAAGAACGTCAACAACCATGAACCAAAATTTCTAATTATGGGTTCCTCAGTTTGTTTTGTTTTGAACACAATGCATCCAAAAATCTTTGGGAGAAAGCAACGAATTTTTCAAAAATAATTTGTAATGTGATATGCATATCTAATTCTCAAAAAGACAGCAATATCTCCCCTGTAATCCCAGTACTTAGGAGGCTGAGACAGGAGGAGCACAGGGTCGCCAGCCAGCCTCAGCAACTTAGCAAGACCCTGTTTCAAAATGAAATGAAATGAAAATGGCTAGAGGAGTAGCTCAGAGGTAGAATGCCCCTAGGTTCTATCCCTAGTACCCAAACTAAACACATCAATATTTCTTTCTGGGGCTCAACGAAAAATCTATTTACTGCCTGCCTTTCAGGGTGAAGGAAGACATAGCCCTGGTTTTGCAGTGATAGACCCGGCCCCGCAACCACACCAGCACCCTCCCCTTTGCATTACATTTCTGAGGAGGCAATTAACTGCTGACACTGGCCCAGGTTTCCGTGGAGCAAACACTAAACCTGTCACTGCTCCTTCTTGTTAGGACCTGTGCTGTTTGTTTGTTACGTATGTCCAACTTATAATAGGAGTTTGTCAGCTTCTTTTTGTTTGAACTTGACACAATGGGAAAAAGCCCTGAAGGGTTAATTATTAATCTCGAAATGAAATCTGAAACAGATAATGCACAGGTCTTGAGCAATCGTGAAAGACACCCAGCAGCATTAGTCAAAATAAGGGCTGTTCCCAAGCAAGAGTTGTCTCACATCCAAGGGCATTACATTACTTAGCCACTAAGTAGCACGGAGTAAGAGATGAGTGTTCAGAGAACACTGAGATCCAGGCAGAATGGGTGGAAATCGGGCTTCAGCTACTTAATACCTCACATCACCTCCTTGGTAAAATGGGAATAATTAAGAGTAAATGGGATAATCCTTTGGAAACCACTAGGCCCACTGCCTATGCCACAGAAGTGATAAATAGTAGAGAGATGGGGAAAAAAAAATGGGATTTCCCTGCACATCCTTAGATTGTTGATTAGGCATCATAATCTCCAGGCTCCTGAAATGTAACTTGAAGTTTTCAACAACTCAACAAGAGCTGGCCATGGTGGTGCACACCTGTAATTCCAGTACTTCCGAGGCTGAGACAGGAGGATCACAGGTTCAAGGCCAGCCTCAGCAAGTTAGCTCGAGGCTCTCAGCAATTCAGTGAGACACTCAGTGAAAAATAAAATAGGGATCAGGGTGTAGCTCAGAGACAGAAAAACCCTAGGTTCAATCCCTACTAACAGACACACATACACACACACACATACACACACACACATACACACACACAAAACAACAACAAAAACCCAACAACTACTCAACAAGGATGAGAAGTGCGGTATGAAATGATTGTCTGGACTCACAGACCCTCCTTCTTTATTGATGACAATGATGGGAAGGGTTGCTTCCGCATGGAGTGAGAAGGGCCGGCCGACAGCAGTCAAGAGGGCAGCCAGTACTCTCTTCAACGATAAATTGCAATGAGACGTGACAACTCAAAACACCCCTGCCTTGTAAAATAATACACCAGTTCTCTAGATTTCGAGGTCTTTACAGCCTTTTTGAAAAGATCACGGCTACCCAAAATTAAAGTCACTGATAGTTCTTCTAAATATAGGCAGCCATTATTGAATAAAGATGAATAAAGACAGAAACTTAAGGATCTTGGAAAGAATATTTGCCACTGGCAATACATTATTTACTGCCCCCACCCCCAGAACGTGTCAGAAACGCACAAAGCAAATCAGATTTACTAAACGTAGATAAAATATCGATATACTACAGGCAATTACATTAAAATGTTAATTCCATAATACTTAGACTTAAAGGGTCGCACTTTTAAGGGATGAAAAAACAAATTCCCGATACTTCATGGTAGGACATGGCAAAGTAGTAAAATAGATTTTCTGTAAAAAATAACTCACAAAAGCCAGTACTAAAATTAGAACTCATAGTGAAAACCCCCGATTACGCATGGAAGCGACAGGAAGGATGAATCTGAATGGCGAAGTTTACAGCCGTGTTCAACTCCAGAGTGGGATGATCTGATCTGATCACTTTGCTAACACCCATATGTCCTCCAGACACTACGCACACCGCGCATAGGCCCCGGAGAAGAGGAGGATGTGAATGGAGCCCAGCCAGGAAATCTATTCTACAAACACCAATCAAAATATAGAACAACATGCAGTTGCTTATCTCTCTATCCAGGTGGATTTAGGCTTGGAGAATAGAAACCATTTTTATCTAATATAACTAGGATGTCAAATATCCTAAGAACCTGTCATGCACGACTATCAGGAGTCCATTTTAAATAACTTCTGTAGTTCAACCTTCTGTCTTATAAAGCATTACTGCCTTTCCCATGACTGGTGTCAAAGTGATTTATAAAGAATTGTTAAAACAACAACAACAAAAAACTCTAAAAAAAAATAAAAATAAAAATAAAAAACGTGTAGGAAAAAAAAGGACTAAGATAAAGAAAGCAAATGAGTGAGTTTAGATGTAACTCTGCCCTGAAGCGCTATTTTCCAAAAGAAATGAAATGTAAGCCACTTACTTGGGGCACCCCTTGGGAATTATGGCCTCTGATTGTCTTCGAAAACCAAAACACATGTTCACATATTTTATTTACTCCTATAGCAATGAAAAAGTCCTTTTTTCAATTTTCTCAGAAGCGCCAGGCTGACCTCACAGTTTCCTATCTAACTTAGCAATAGAGGTAGAAAAAGTGGTAAATAGCAGTCTGGAGCATAAACAGTTGGAGAAAAGGAAAACGGAGAAAATGATAACAATACACTACAATATAATCTTGGACCAAAAGAAGTCAGGCAAAGAACTCGGTGCTACAGCATGCGCTTAGCATGTACGATGTCCTGGGTTCAATCCTCAGCACCAACAGGAAGGAAGGAAGGAAGGAAGGAAGGAAGGAAGGAAGGAAGGAAGGAAGGAAGGGAGGGAGGGAGGGAGGGAGGGAGGGGAGAGAGAGAAGATAGATAGATAGGAAAAGAAAGAGAGAGAGGGAGGGAGGGAGGGAGAAAGAGAGAGAAAAAAAATAAGAAAGAAAGAGAGAGGGAGGGAGGGAGGAAGGAAGGGAGGGAGGGAGGGGAGGGGAGGGGAGAAAAAAAACACTCATTAAGTCTGTCTAAAGTTTGAAATGCTCTTTGTTTCTAAAAAGCCACTAAAAGAAAAAAAATTTTTGAGGGGGGAGTGGTACTGGAGATTGAACCTGGGGGCATTCTACTTCTGAGTTACACCCTCAGCCCTATTTTATTTTTCAATTTGGAAACAAGTTCTCACTAAGTTGCAGAGGGCCTCACTAGGTTGCTGGGGCTGGCCACGAACCTGCGATCCTCCCGGGTCAGCCACCCCAGTACTAGAATTACAAGTGTGCACAACTGCACCTGGCTAGAAGAAACTCTTTTTTTTTTTTTTTTTTTTTTTTTTTTGTGGTACTGAGGATGGAACTCAGAGGCATTCTACCTCTGAGCTATACCCCCAACCCTATTTTTTATTCTTTATTTTGAAACAGGGTCTCACTAAGTTGCAGGGTGCCTCACTAGGTAGCTGAGGCTAGTCTCGAACCCGGATCCTCCAGTCTCAGCCTCCCAAGTGCTGGGATTACAAGCGTGCGCCACCACGCCCTGCTGAAGAAACTCTTCTGAAGAAATCTCTGTCGACATCCTCAGAACTGAGGTTCCAGCTCCACTCCATTCAGCCAAACAAGTGCCGTGTGCCAAGGGAAGAATGGAGAGCTAAACTGAGAGGTTTGTTACAATTTTTAGGAAATGTGGGTGTGGAGGCTTAAAATTCAAGATGACGGGAGGAACTTCAGTCCTAGTAAATTCTGATAACAGATTGGAATATTGTGTCACTGACATGTGTTGAATTTCTAAATCTGCCCGACTCCTGCCTCAGAGAAGTATCTTTGATCACGCTGGTCTACAGTAATTGGGTGAATACATGAGCTGCCTACATGTGAACAACAGACTGATATTTATAAAATAAATGGTCAAAACTGTATTTGCTCAACAAGGATGTGCAACTGAAAGTGTTCAATTGGATTATCACTTCACTAAAGTATTGATTTAAAAAAAAAAACTAATACTTTTTTTTGTTTTTTTTTTTTGTTTTGTTTTGTTTTTTTGGTGATGGTATGGAAGGTTGAACCCAAGAATATTCTGCCTCCAGCCCTATTTTTTATTTTTCCATTTTGAAGCAGGATCTCACTAAATCGCTGAGGCTGGTTTTGAACCTGTGATTCTCCTGTCTCCGATTCCCAAGTACTGGGATTACAGGAATGCGCCACCATGCCCAGATACATGTGATTTTTAAATTATATTTGGAGCCTAGTGTTTTAGTGGATTATTTTTAGCGTGGCAAAGTAGAATAAACCATAGAGGACATTAAGTAATAATGGGCAGGCATTTGGTTCTATGACTGAGCAAAGGGCCGGCTGCCAGGACTACCAGCTCTGAGGTGGCAGGATGGATGGGGGTGGAGGAAAGACAGAAGAAGGGAGAAGGAGCCAGGCACCGTGGCCCAGGTAGATTGTCCCAGCGACTCAGAAGGCTGAGGCAGGAGGATCAAAAGTTTGAGGCCAGCCTGAGCAACTTAGTGACATAGTGTCTCAAAATACAAAAATAAAAACAGCTGGAAATGTGTAACTTGTGTAACTCAGTGGCAGAGCACCCCTGGGTTTGATCCCCAGTATCACAAATAAATAAATAAATAAATAAGGAGAAAAGAAGTAACAGTCATAATAAAAAGAAAAACTGATTCTAGACTCTTTCTTCTCTCCACAACCTTGGATGAGAATATTAAAATAATCCTTGCAGGCTCATCTGAGAGTCATCCCTCAACCAGGCGGGGCTTCCTCTTACCCACACCTCTCCTGAAAAACGCTGCCCTTCTATCTCCTCTGAAATCTTATTGACACTCAGTCTCGGAGAGAAAAAGCGATTAAGACATCTCCAAACTTGGATTTTAGCAAGACTGAACCCCTCCTGCGTGTTTTAATCATTTGTGTAAGAATGCACCTGGGGGCACGGAGCCGCCCCTCCACGCCAGCTGACGAATCCTAAACGGGCCTCCCTAGATGATTCTCAGTTGAGGAACAAAAGCAATTCTCCTCAAAGCCTTCCGGAAAAACAACACACACACACACACACATACACACACACACACACAACACAAACCAAAAAAAACCCACATCTATGGTTTATTGACTCCAATAGAACCATCAAAAATGTACTTGGAAGAGAACTTAGTGTCCACCAAGAGGAGACTGGCATGGGCAAGAGGGTGGGGTTGGAGCCCATGCAGGGGAGGTCGGGGTCACCAGAGCCCAGGAAAGTTGGGGTACAGAGCAGAAGAGTGTGCATACGAAGGGACCCCAAAGGCCAAATCCAGGGCGAAGATTATAATCGTCCAATGAAATACACGTCTCAGTCCATTTTCTGTTCCTATAGAAGAATGCCGCAGACCAGGTGATTTATCAAGAACACGGTTGTAGAAGCCACTAAGCCCAAGAGCATGGCGCTGGACGTAGGTGAGGGCCTTTCCCTTCGACATAACTTGGCAGAGGGCACCACATGGCAAGACAGAGGAAGCCTGCAGCACTAGGCCCCCACGGAACCCCATTCTTACGACCTCATCTAATTTAATCCCCAAAGACCCCACTTCCAAACACCATTAACATAAAACTTCAGGGATAAAGTTTCCAACACATAAACTTTAGGAGGTGGAGGAGGTCGCATTCAAACTATAACCACAGGAAACCATGAGTCCACACACCTGTAAATCTAACTGAAAGTTTGATGAGAAATAAGGAATCTGCATAATGTCAAAGTATCCCTACAAAACTATGGGATATGTACACAATGGAATATTACTCAATCATAAAGAAGAATAAAATCATGTTATTTGCAGGGAAATGGATGCAACTGGAAAACATTATGTTAAGTGAGATTAGTCAATCACAAAGAGTGAAAAAGCATATGTTCTCCCTAATAAGGGGAAGCTAGGGAGAAGATGGGGCATAAGAGGGTCTCCAGATGAAAAAGGAGAAACCCTAGATGAGCAAAGAAGTTGACTTAACCAAAGGGGATAGATGGGGGGGGGGCCCCGCGGGGACACTCTAATGCATATGATGTACTTCACAAATATATCAAGGTCAATCACTAAACTGAACTTGAGAAGGAGGGAGGGCGAGGGAGTGCGGTGGGAATTGGGGAAGGGGTTAAATGATAAATGTGTGCATATATGCCTTTGTACCTAATAAAGATGGTATGAAGCTAGGGAGAAGATGGGGCATAAGAGGGTCTCAGATGAAAAAGGAGAAACTCTAGATGACCAAAGAAGTTGACTTAAACTGAGGGATGGTATGATTACAATGCACCAATTATTATAAAAAATTTTTTAAAAGTATCCCCCTATGAAATGTTTACTAGTGACACAGAGGGAAAGAGCAAATTCCCTGGAGAGACAGCTTTCAGATGGCCATCTTAGCCAAGGGACCCAGGTGAGTAGATACCATCAGAAACAGGAAGAGTAGCCGGGCGTGGTGGCGCACACTTGTAATCCCAGCATTTGGGTGGCTGAGACTGGAGGATCCGGGTTCGCGGCCAGCCTCAGCATCCTAGTGAGGCACTCCGCAACTTAGTGAGACCCTGTTTCAAAATAAAGAATAAAAAATAGGACTGGGGGTATAGCTCTGAGGTAGAACGCCCCTGAGTTCAATCCCCAGTACCGCAATAAATAAATAAATAAATAAATAAATAAATAAATAAATAAATAACATCTGGAGAAAGAGCCACTTACTCTCAAAGGACTTAGAGAAAACGAATTACTTATACTGTAGTATCAACTTTTCTCCAAGTACGTGGCAATTTCAAAATAAAAACAAAAATGTAAACCTAATCACTTAATTTTAAGTTACTTGCACTGGTACAAATACTGATGTGGATAATCTGCTTACTGAAAAGTGAGCGAGTGATTGGTATTAAATATAGGAACGAACGAAGGAACCCATAGAATTTGCTGATGTCAGATTAGGAAGAACCAAAAAAAGCCTTTAGCCGCTTGTGACTGTGTTTGCTCTTCCAGTCCTCACCCAGAATATCCAAACCCTCAGAGGATGAGCTGGTGTGAACATAGGTCTATTCTTCACACCAAATCACTCCTAAGAGGATGGTACGTGGAATGCTCAGAAACTCTTCCTGCTTCCACAGGCCTTCGGGGAGCCATCCAGAAACCAAGGAACAACCCAAATCCCTGTCAAGTGTCTGCCTTCAAAGTCCACGCTGTGGCAGACTCTGGCAACCCAAGAGTCTGGGACGGAACCACAGCGGGCCTCAGTTTTGTCATCTGGGAAATGGGGAGCTGGGCCTGGTCCCTTGATTCGGATCAATTGCACCAGTGCTTAATGAGGCCTCTGCTTTTGCCAGGCCCTGGCTCTGACCTCAGGGAGCTCCAGGCCAGCAGAGACAGAGGAACTTGGAACCTATAGCACAACCTGATGAAGAAGAGAGAGGGTGTAGTGCACTCAGCTGGGGGGTACACGCTCCTCCTGTTCAGGGAAAGGACAGTGTGAGGTGACAGAGGGGACAGGGAGATGGAGCGTCTCCAGTGAATGGGGGGGGGGATCAAGTTAGGGGTTCACCCATGTCGAATAAAAGGTTAGAGAGGCCAAGCCTAGTGGGAGGCTGAGACAAGAGGATCACGGGTCTGAGGCCAGCCTCAGAAACTTAGCAAGACGCTGTTTCAAAATAAAAAGAGCTGGGAGGGTGCCCCAGAGGTAGAAAACTCCTGAATTTGATCCTCAGTACCAAGAAGGGGTGGGTGGGGGGGGGAAGGATAGAGAAGAGATCCCATCAGAGAAGAGCCGAGTAACTTCCATCAGCGTGAATCCCAGGCAACAGTCAGCTCTGTGGCCCCTACTCCCATGACCGTGGGCAAGCTGTCTAACCTCTGCCCGTTTCCTCATTTGCACAGGGCAGAAAATGACTTTACCCATCTGGAGGGTTGAATGCTTTGTAGCTCTTGTTATGATTAGAGTTTGCAATGGCCCCCCTAAAAAAAGATTCATGTGTTGAATTGAGGACCAGGCAGAAAGGTTCAGGGGCGGGGTATGGCTAGAGGAGACAGGTCATTGGGAGTGTGACATTGGGGACTATATATGCCCCTCGCCGCCACCACCCCTTCTGTTCCTAGTCTCCATGATGTGAGAGCAGTGTCCCTCTGCCATGCCTTCCCACCAGGGTTTCTGACTTGGAGCTGGCCAACTATGGACTGAACCCCGAAGCCACCAGCCCAAATGAACCTTTCCTCCTCTAAGCTGTTTTTGAATATTTCGTTCACAGCGACCAGAAAAGCCGACTCAAATGGAAGTTGGTGCCGAGGAGCAGAGCCGTTGCTGAGTCTAAACCTAACCATGTGGTTCAGAAGCCTTTGGAACCTGTTTGCAGGAGGCCCCGGGAAAGGTTTGGAGGCCTTAAAATGTTGTTCCCAGAGCTTACTGGGCGATTCTGTCGGGAGCTCAGAAAAAAAACCAGAATGCCAACAGGAATGCAGACAATAAATACAGTGCTCCTAGCCGGGCATGAGGCTGCATGCCTGTAATTCCAATATTTGGGAAGTTGAGACAGGAGGATCCTAGGTACGAGGCCACCCTCAGCAGCTAAGTGAGACCTTCAGGAACTGAATAAGACTCTGTCTCGAATTTTTTTTAAAAGGGCCATGGGTATAGCTCAGTAGAAGGGTCTGAGGGAGAAACGGAGGAAAAGAATCTCCTTTCCTGTCTGTGAGAAGCCCATAACCAACCAAGGCAAAAATTAGCCCAGAAAAAAAATATATATTTTTTTTTCAGTACTGGGGATCAAACCCAGGGGCATTCTATCTCCGAGCTACACCCTTAGCCCTACTATTTATTTATTTATTTATTTATTTATTTATTTATTTATTTATTGCAGTACTGGGGATTGAACTCAGGGGCTTTCTACCTCCGAGCTACACTCCCAGCCCTATTTTTTATTCTTTATTTTGAAACAGGGTCTCACTAAGTTACAGAGGACCTCACTAAGTAGCTGAGGCTAGCCACGAACCCGGATCCTCCTGTCTCAACTTCCCAAGTACTGGGATTACAAGCATGCGCCACCATGCCCAGATTCTTTTTCTTTTGAAACAGGGTCTCACTAAGTTGCAGAGGGCCTCACTAAGAAGCTGAGGCTGGCCGCAAACTCACAATCCTCCTATCTCAGCCTCCCAAGTACTGGGATTACAAGCGTGTGCCACCATGCCTAGCTAGCCCAGAAATTCTGATCAGATACTTAGTTAAGCAAATTCCACCATCAAGATCTTCATAATTGAAACACCTCACCTTCTGAAACCCTTAGGTTTAAGTATTCACCCGTGGCGGAGACACTGAATCAATCCCTTTGTCACGAGGCAAATGGAGGACCGTGTATTCCCCAGGTTGGGAGCCAAGTACCAGAACTCTGACCAATGGTGGGTGGCCCCAGTAATGCTGGCCACTTGCAGACCCTGTCCTGTCACTTCCCTGACCCCCCCCCCCCCATCAGTCTCCAGGCACACCTGCCAATAGTCCCTGCACAGCAAACAGGGCTCAGGTCAACCAGATGGAAGAAATGTGGTCCCTGAAGGACTAAGGGTAAACAGAACCACCGCTGTCCTTCTACTCCCAACCAGCCTGGGCCGTGACCTGAGTGATAGTTTGCATGTTACAAAAAGTCAGCCGACCTGCACAAAAAGCTACCTTGTGTTGATGTAATGCTACGAGAATTTCCCAGGTAGTCACAAACCTACCACAAAGAAGCCTTGAAAATTTACCCTCGTGGAGACTAAATGAATTTCCCAGACTCAAACCCTGGATACACTCCTTTCCTGAAAACCCAGAATACCAGCTGCCTTTCAGAATGAGAAGGCACCCACTTCTCCCACAGAATTCCCCAAGTGGCTGCAAGTTTCTGCTACCAATTTCCTGATGCCAAAATGCCAACCATAGACAAGTCAGAAAAGTCTTCTCGTTCCCGTGGCCACCAACCCTGAAAGAAAGGTGATACAATACTGGATGCAGGAAGGGTGGCGCTAACAAGAGTCATTGAGGAAAACCGTGTAAGGCAGGATGTCAAAATGTTTATTTCCACGGCAAAGCAGAATTTGCATTTTTATATATTTACATAGAGCCGGTGACTAGTGCAACTCGACCCTTTGACAAAGGGCTGCATTCCAACTTTTCTTAAGAGAAAAGACAGAGCCAACTTGTCTTAACAAGTCAGCAACACCTGCATAGCTCTGGCAGGCTCTCTCACGACATGTAAAAAATGAACTGCCAATAAACTCTGTCCCGAATAAAGGAGGAAAATGTCTCCACCCCCCTACCCCCGCCTGCTGTTCTCTGCTGTCAGGAAATATTTTCTTTCTCAATACAGCAAGAGGAACACTGTCCAAAAACACTAACTCGGGGGCATTAATACCCTCCAAAAGGCAGGGGGAGGGCCTGGATTCAGCTGGCAGTTTTGTATAAAAGGGACGAACTCGACTTTGGGAACAATTCATATTACTTTTAATTGTTTTCTCTTTAAGGAATCACCTTGTGAAAGACTAGACTTTTCAACATTTCAGTCAACTCATCTCAAATATGCCTACTAAGGATGCCAGAGGTCACGGCCCAAAGAGCCAAGGGAGGTAGCTTATTGTCACCCTGGACCAAAGGACTTTCTAAAGAAGATCTCACATCTCCTGCTGGGGGTCTAGGGAAAAGCTCGAAAAAACCTCTACTTCTGCCACATTGGAATTTATCAGATCCTGTGATGACTGGTCCATCAATGATGGCATGGGGAGAGGGACGGTCCCTACATCTGATTCACCAGCTCATTTATCTCCAGTTAATACACACCAAGAACAGAGCAGTGGCTGAGAGCTTGAGCTCTAGGGTGGGAAAGACCAGTGGGCAGGTTACTTAGCCCCACTAAACTTCAGTTTCTTGTTTGTAGATTATTTTCTTTTGTGGGGTGGCAGGCACTAGAGATTGAACCCAGGGGTGTTCTACCTCCTAGCTACAACCCAGCCCTTTTTATATTTTATTTTGCAAAAGGGTCTCGCTAAGTTGCTATGGGTCTCACTAAGTGGCTGAGGCTATCCTTGAACTTGTGACCCTTCTGTCTCAGCCTCCCAGGTATTGGGATTACAGGCGTGCACGGCCACACCTGGCTATAAATGAACATTTTAATAATACCCACACCCCTCCCCGGTGAGCTATGAGAACTACGCACATGATACTGGTTTTGGAATGTAAATAATAATAAAGAGTGGTTACTAGCATTTATACATATTATGTAGCATGTAGTCTGCGTACTTACAAATCACAGGCAGGCAGAAACAATGGGAGTTCCGGGGTCCTATAAAAGATCATCCTAGTTAGCAAAATAATTTTCCTACTGGTGATTTTTTGTTGTTGTTGTTGTTTCTCTTCTTAACAGATATATACTCGAAAGACAGTAAACTTGAGCCCTCTCCGTATACAGGTATTCACTGAATCCACAGATAACACAAAGACATTCCCCGAATCCATGGGTAATAATAGGGCCATTCTACAAATGAGCAAACTGAGGCCCCGGAGGCCAACTACGTAGCCACATTCTTAGAAGCAGCTGAGTAGAAATTCCAACACAGATCCACTTGACTCCAAGTTCACCGTGTCCTTTGAGATTCTGCCTGATAGTAGCAACTGCATACCTTTCTACTGGACGGTTTTTATAGCTCGAGAGAGGGTGGTGGGAAGAAAAGAAAAGGAATAGGAGAGCACTATTAAAAAAGAGAGAGAGAGAGAAAGTAATTTAAGCAGTAGGACACGATACAGAAATGAATGTCGGGAGGCGCAATCTTAACAAAGGTCAGGCAGCCCTCTGGGACACAGCTCGGTAATCTCAGGCGCACACCATGCATAATATCTAAATTACAGCACTTACTCACCTGCCTCGTGTGAAGAATGTTTATATGCATGGCGTGTCTCGTATATTACTTAATAAGATATGGCAAGCTCAAATATAAATTCTCATAAGGATGCAAATACTTTGGGAGGGGAAAGACATTTGCATATATTTAATAATCCTGGCAATTCAGTACGTTTCTTTTCTTAAAGATCATTGCAATACCTACAAAATATATATACTTCTAAGAGGAGAGGTATGCTGAGAAAATTATTTAGATCTCTTTGTGTATTTTTTTTCTACAACTTTTTCTTTGTACTGGATTGAAGCCAGGAGCATTCTACCACCAAGCTATAGCCCTAGCCCTTTTTATTTATTTCTTTATTTTATTTTGAATCAGGGTCTCACTAAGTTGCTGAGGCTGGCCTCAAACCTGTGATTCTCCTGTGTCAGCTTCCCAAGTACTGGGATCATAAGCATGGGCCACTGTGCCCAATTTTTCAATTACATCTACTTTAATGTCAGTTCCTAATAATCCCCATTTGCAACATTTGTAGGTGAACAGAATGTTGGTTCACAATCTAGACAAGGAAAGACAGATTGTTCTTTTAATGTCATTGACGATGCGTGGGGGCAAAAGAATTTATACAAAAACTCAGAAGCTAAATAGACTGCATTTCAAAAACCAAAGCAGATGCTTTTGAAACAAGGACACTAATCTATGCCCCAGAGTGCCGATCCACTTGGCTAATGCAGCCAGAAAGGACAACTTCGCAGATTCTGCGAAATTTATAGAGTCTAAAATTTGATTCCTGCATGGTAAATAAACAATACATCTAGCACTAGGAATAAAGGAGCACTGCTTGCTGATGGGTTGTGCTCTGTATTTAATGTACCTAAGCACATTTCAACTTCCCAAAAATCCTGGAAGGAGATTATCACCATCATCATCATCATTATAATCATTTTATAGAAGAGAAACTGAGGCTAAGGACGAGCAAGTCTTCTGTCTAAAGCAGGTTAGGTGGTGTCAGGGTGGGACACACTGAATTCAGGACAAAAGGGTAAAAGAGTTCAAATATTAAGGAAAACCAGAAGATTCGACAGTGAGATTTAAGTTTGTTGACATTAGAGACATCCTGCGAACAATCATGAATAAGATGATTATTTGGGTAGGATATATGATATAAAGATATCAGTAGGACTGGGCACAGCGGTGCACATTTGTAATTCCAGTACTTGGGAGGCTGAAACAGGAGGGTCGCAGGTTCGCAACCAGCCATAGCAACTTGGCGAGACCCTCCGCAACTCAGTGAGACCCTGTTTCAAAATAAAGAATAAGGAGCTGGGCGTGGTGGCGCACGCTTGTAATCCCAGCATTCGGGAGGCTGAGACCGGAGGATCTGGGTTCGAGGCCAGCCTCAGCTACCTAGTGAGGCACTCCGCAACTCAGTGAGACCCGGTTTCAAAATAAAGAATAAAAAATAGGGCTGGGGGTATAGCTCGGAGGTAGAATGCCCCTGAGTTCAATCCCCAGTACCGCAAAAAAAAAATAAAGAAAGAAAGAAAGAAATAAAGAAATAAATAAAGAATAAAATAGGGCTGGGGTGTAGCTGACAGGTAGAAAGCCCTAAATTCAATCCCAACTACCACCAAAAAAAAAAAATGAAGTAAAAAAATAATAATAAAGATAAGAGTAGGACCGCCACACTCTTTGACCCAATTTATAAGGAAAAAAGGCTCACAGAGTCACACATACCATGGAAAGACAGCACACATCTCTCTACATTGCTCTCCTGTACAATAAATGCACAGTAAAACAGGCAGAGCATGCATCAGTTTTTCTCGAATTTGAAATCTAAATTTCTCAACCCAGCACACAGACACCACGCCTGGTTTATTATCTATTCTGTTCCATTACATTTTCCTCATCATGTCGGCCTCAAACTACTACAATTATTTTGTAAACCTCCCCCCTTCGAAAACTCTCAACCCACAGGTGAAAAGTACTACTACTCAGATGCAAATTATAATTTTCCACATAAGCTATTTGTATGTTTATAAGTTCATACTTTTAAAAGGGTGGGTGCTCAGTCAGACGTGGTGTGGCACACCTGTGATCCCAGTGCTTGGGAGGCCGAGACAGGAGGATCGCAGATTCGAGGCCAGTCTTGGCAACTTAGAGAGGCCATCCGCAATTTAGTGAGATCCTGTTTCAAAATTTAAAAAAATGAAATAGGACTGGGGGTGTAGATCAGGGGTAGAATGCCCCTGGGTTCAATCCCCAGTACCACAAAATTAATTAATTAGGTAATTAATTAATTAATAAAAGGGTAGGGGCCACATAGACTTACTAACTACCACTTTGGCATCAGTCATGGGGTTTAATCTTGCATAAAGTTTCTCAGCATAGGATTCCTGGGAGCCTGTCAGAGTTACTTGAACCTTCTGGAATTAGATACCAAATTCTGTGTGTGGACAGATCTGCCTTTGTACAAGGAGCGGTCCCATGACTTTTACCGGCTTTTTCAAATAAGCAGGACCCACAAAGTTAATGTCTATCTTTTGGTGTGAGTCAGCAAATCTTGTAACAAAATTACATGCAGCTTCTCCTGCAGAGAAATAAGATTAACATGCCAGGAGAGGCGATCATCCAACCAATGTGGCCATGAAATTGTGTCGCAAAAACAGAACATGGCAATACGGCAGAACCCCAGCGACATGCGTTCATTTGCTCGACAAAGGGAGCCTACTTTGAAACATACCATGATTCTTCATGTTCAGTTGCGAAGGGCAGGGTTTTAAACCAGAGGGTCCTTGATGGCCTTTACAGTGTTGGAGTGTCTCATCATGATTCTGAAATCTGCACACTTGAGGACTGTCATCCACCTGTTCCCTGCCTCCCAGTGAAAACCTGACAAAAAGCTCAGAAAGATGATTTCTTGAAAACAAAACTCACATGGCTTTAGTTGGGCTTCTTCCCAATTAAGTGAAAACAGGGCACAGGAAGGTTCACACTGATTTCAATCATTATGGAATCCGACTGTCCTTCGATGGAAAGGTTCGAGCATTTTTCTAAGGGATATTATTCTGCTAAACCCAGGATGGCATTTCCATCTGAAAGTATATTAAAAACACAAACAGGGCCCTCTTCTCCCCTGTACTGGGGACCAATCACTTCTCTCACTGAAACTAATCAAGCCCTGAGTGGTTTGATCTTTATCAGATCAAAGGTGTTCAAAATAATTATGTTTGTGAACTAAGATGTCACCCGGTTTGATAGCCTGTGCGTGCTGTGTTCTCTGGCACGTCGATACGATACCCCTCCACAGTACTGAACTGCCTGGCCTCTCTGCTACTTGCAAATGACTCAGGGGAGATGGGTCCCTGACCTGGACAAAGAAGAGGGTTTGAGAGAACGACCAATCCATGCTTAGCTCAAGCCTCTCTTCTCCCTCTGTTAAGAATCTAAAAGAACCACAAAGAACCCGGTCTGACCTGCTCTAGATCGTGTGGTGGGGAATTTCAGGGATCCCGTGCTAGGTCTCCAGAAGTGGGGAGGTCCTTCTAACTACCAGTCATGAACCACAGCTCCAAGTCACGTCCTCCAATCCTGCATTCTCCAGGAGTGAAGCTGATCATCTCCTCCACGTCTGCTGCCTTCTCTGTCTCTCACAGTTGGACCAGAGCTTGGGCAGGAAAGACTTCCTCAAATCCCAACAAGCTCTGCTCTCCACGTAGTCTTGATTTTAAGTGGGTTGGCGATACTTAACATACTGCGCTGCGCTCTCGTCTGTTAGTTTCCAATTTTAGGGCACAATGCATGTGCCTACTTGATCAGACGACTCTTATCCATATCCACATTCTTGGGCAGCCCCACCCAGCAGAGAAGTTTCTGGAAACCACGGCATGGCAGCAATGGCCCAGCTCAGCAGAGGACTTCAGAAGGAGGATGCTTTTGTGGATCCCAACCTGGGGAAAGGGCTGAGGAGGGGGGCATGAAACTAGAATTTGGTTCCAGCTCCCAGGTCAGAGAAGGAACATTTCATTCTTTGTTCAAAGTGAATTTTCAGAATAACAAATTGTCAAACACACGTCCTTAGGTACACCTGCTCCCCAGGCTAATAACTTCAGGGTGAATTACCAACAGTTTAGTAGACAGCCGAGACTCCATCCCGCTGACAGAATAACTTTCCAAGAACCCAAAGCCAACGTTCTGGTTCCCACTTAAAACTTCTCTTTGAAAATCCAATTCGCAAAACCCAATTTTATCATCGAAAAACAAAATTCATATCCAACAAAATTTATACCCAACAAAATTTAATACTTGGGAAATTCATCTCTGGGCCTCTGAGGCTGAGAGAAGAAAGAATAAAAGAGTTCTGTATATAAATCTCCTTGATGTAACTCATGTCTTTTTCTCAATAATGTTACTAGAAAGATAAAGGTGGATGCAGCCTGGCTTCTCATCAGAATATTTCCTCTGTGCCCCCACGTTATCAGGGGGTCTAAAGCCAAGCGTGGTGGCACACACTTGTAATCCTAGTACTTGAGAGGCTGAGACAGGAGGATCACAGGATTGTGTCCAGCCTCAGCGACTTAGAGAGGCCCTCTGCAACTTAGTGAGACCCTGTTTCAAAACAGAAAAATAAAATAGGGCTGGGTTTGGGGCTCAGTGGTAGAATGCCCCTGGATTCAATCCCCAGGAACTAACGCGCGCTTGCGCGCACACACACACACATACAAAATGGGATCTGGGGTTTGAACCAAATCTCTCCCACCTCCAGTCCACCACAATCAGACCTCAGTTTCTACTCCTCTGGCTCCGTGTCACCATGCACAGCATAAAGGTGACTGAGCCTTCTGTTTTGGGGGTTCTCATTTCAGAGGCATGACATGCTAAGTACCCAGATGGCAATGTAAGTAAATCTGCCCTGTTTGTGTTTTTAATATGCTTTCAGATGGAAATGCCAATGTAAGTAAATCAGCCTTCAAAATGGTGAATATGGATTATCATTGCTTATCAACAATGCTTACCTGGTGTCCAAGTATGTATCTGAGTCCCTCTTTCCAATTCTTTAATTTTTAAATTTTATTTTATTTAATATTTTTGCAGTACTAGGGATTGAACCCAGGGGCATTCTACCTCCAAGTTCTACCCCTAGCCCAAATTTTTATTCTTTGTTTTGAAACAGGGTCTCCCTAAGTTGCAGAGTGCCTCACTAAGTAGCTGAGGCTGGCCGTGAACCCAGATCCTCCAGTCTCAGCCTTCCTAATACTGGGATTACAAGCATGCGCCACCATGCCCGGCTTATTTTTTTAATTTTAATTAATTTATTTATTTTTAGGGTGTGTGCGTGTGTGTGTGCGCACACACACACAGGTGCGCATGTTCCTGAGGATGGACCCTCCTGTCTCAGCCTCCCAGGTACTGGGATCACAGTCATGCGCCACTACACCCGGCTCTTCTCTTCGGTTCTTTGGGGTATACTGGGGTATAGCTGCTGGGTCACATGACAATTCTATGTTAAACATTTTGAGGAATCACCAAGCTGTTTTTCACAACAGCTGCACTATGTTATGTTCCCACTGGTAACGCATAAGGCTTCTAACTTCTCCTCATTCTCTCCCATACTTGTTACTTTCTATTTTGAAAGATTCTTATCACCACTCTAGTGGGTATAAAATGGAGCCTCACTGTGGTTCTGATTTGCATTCTCCTAATGATGGGTGAGGTTGAACATTTCTTCATGTGCTTATTTGGGCTTCTGCATATTTTTTATTCAACCAATTTCCTCGTTTTTTAACAGTTACTTCTGTGTGTGTTGGGGAGAGGGGTACTGGAGACTGAACCCAGGGGTGCTCTACCACTGAGCTACATCCCCAACCCTTATTTTATGGTTTTGAAATAGGGTCTTGCTAAACTGCTGAGGCTGGTGACATTCCTATTTCAGCCTCCCACGTCCTGGGATTACAGGCTTGTGCCACCATGCCAGGCATCAGTGCAGTTTTTGTTTGTTTTGTTTTATTTTGTTTGTGGTTGCTGACTTTTATTACCAATGTTCAGAGCAGCATAATTCATAGCAGCCAAAAGGTGGAAAGAACCCAGATGTCCAATGTCCATGGATAGATGAGTGGATAAACAAAACAGAGTATGTAGATGCCATGAAATACCATTCAGCCCTCACCTCCAAAGGAATGAATTTCTGACCCTTGCTACAGCATGAATGAGCCATTAAAACGTTATGCTAAGTGAAACAAGCCACACACAAAAGGACAGATACCGTAGAATTCCACTCCTAGGTGGTATCGTATCTAGAACAGGCAAACTCATAGAACTCTACATTTACAGAATACAGAATGGAGGTTACCAGGCATGGCGGGGGTGGGGACGTGGAGAATGAGAACTGAGTAGTTATTGCCTAATGAGTACAGTTTCTGTTCAGGATGATGGAAAGTTCTAGAAATAGAGAGTGGTAACGGTTGCACAATTGTTCACTTAAAAATTGTTAGAACGGCAAGTTTTGCTAGGTATATTTTCCCCACATACACACACAAAAACTTGAGCTCGATTTTACTTGCTTTATACTTCTAAATATAATTACTCAAGAAAAATATCCATCCCATAAAAATGAATAAATAAAAATGAGTGGCTTTGATCAATGACGGTTGGGTTAGGATCTCTGTAACAACTGGGAGCCAGGAAATGGCATTCAGGTGCACGGCGTCCAGAGCTCAAGAGAATCCCAGCTGTACACTGGCCGGCAAGCGATGGTGGGTGACTTCCTCTATCAGAGTCTCATTAAATGCAGAACTGAAAAAGGTGGGGGAATGATCTCAGAGGTTTACTGTAGGTAGCGATGCTGGAAGTCACGTAGATGAAATACTCCAGGCAGGGCCAGGCAAAGGCAGCATTCAGGAAGCATCCGCTGGCCTGCTCCTCTGCCTCCAGAGGGATTTGGGACGAGTCTAGCCGCCCTTCTGGATATGGTTATTCTCCAAGCTCTTCTGTGCTTTTAAAATACTTCAGGGCAGAATTGTAAAAGTATGTAAAAATTACTCTTTGCAAGCCAAATTGATGGAACTAAGTACAGAAAATCTTTACCACCACCCCCCCCCCCCCAGATATTCTTTAAAAACCAACTAGGCAGAGAAGGGGAAAGCAAGTGTATGAGGAAATGGCAAAATACTAATATGGGGTGCCTCTCGGAGCAACAGAAGGGGTAGATTTGACTGCCATCTGTTTGCTTCGCCGTATATTCTAACACTTCTGTAATGAATGTGCAGGATCACTTAAAGATACTATATGCAAAAGAGAAAGAAAAGGCCGGCTCAGGGTCCACCTCCTCTGGAGTCTTTCTAGTTCTCATCGCAGCCTGGGTGCGCCCCTCTCGCTCAGTGCAGAGGAGGATTCCAGCTCATGTCAACCAATACTTGGGCAGGACACACCTCTAAATCCCTACACATTCATTTACTAATCACAGTAGCTCCATGAGGTGGCTACCATCACCCTCCACCTTACAGAGTGCAATGCACTGAGCTTCCCAAAGTTCATGGACTGGAACCTAATTACCCAAGGAAGCAGCACTGGGAGGTGGGGCCTCATGGGAGGGGTTCAGGTCAGGAGAGTTCCAGCCTCATGGACAGGGTGAACGCTGTTCTCTTGGGAGCAAGCTGGTGCTCGTGGAAATGGGTTTATTCTTGCAAGAGTGGGTTGTTATAGAAGTGAGTCAGGCGTCCCCAGCTCTCTCTTGCCCCCCCCCCCATGTTAGGAACCAGCAAGGTGGTGCTCACCAGAACCTTGTGCCAGCACCCTCCTCTTGGATTGCCAAGACCCCAGATAGAAAAGCCAAATTGATTTCTGCTCTTTTTCAATTACCCAGTCTGTGGCATTCTGTTATAACAGCAGAAACAGACTGAGACACACAGGAAGGAGCTGCAGGCCCGAGGCACCGAGGCCAGCTGTGAAAGAGCTGGACTCAAGTCCACACCAAGTCCTGGATCGATGCTCCTGGCTTTGATGCATTGGTTCCTCCTGTGGGTGTTTCTATTATTGTCATTGCCTTTCTCTCTGTCACCATGCACTGACTTTCCTGTCACCTCCAATACACTGTGAGTCAGAACTCCAGCCTGACTGAGTCACTGAGAACCTGGGATCCTCCTGTCTCAGCCTCCCAAGTACTAGGATGGCATGCGTGCACCACCACACCTGGCTCCAGAGTTACTGATGAATATCAGGTCCCAGCGCAAGTGAATGCTTAAAATTATCTGTGCATTCAACATGTACAGATCTATTTCTATTTCCATGAGAATGTCAGACAGCCACTGGTACCTTGAGCTATGTGTGGCCCATTATATGCCGCTCTCACACAACTCCAGCCTAATTCCTTGAGCCATGAGGTGGTTAGAAAAATTTCTCTTGAGGGAACCCAGGTTCCCCAGGGAGGTTCATGGTAGAGCATGACAAGGTGCACTTCTGGGCTTCACAGGTGAGGTAAAGAAACCATAGAAAAGTAGCACGATAGCACGGAATACATAGACTAGAAACTGTAGGATTTCAACTATGTGCCTTTGTAGAAAAGGCCAAACTATGGAGACAGTTCAGAGATCAGGGATTCCCAGGGGCTGGCGGGGAAGGAGGGGTGCCAAGGTGGAGCGCAGAGGATTTTCAGGGCAGTGACACTATTCTGTATGCTCCTATGATGGTAAACACAGGCCGTTTTACATTTGTGAAGCCCCCAGAATGTACCACACCAAGAGTGAGCCCCAATGTACACCACACATGCTGAGCAATAACGATGTGTCAAGGTAGGCTCCTCCATTCGAAAACTGTACACTGTGGTCAGGGAGGTGGATAATGGCGAGTCAGGAGAGAGAACATGGACTCAAGAGCTCTTAATCAATTTTGCTATTGACCTAAAACTGCTATCAAAAAGTGTGTGTGTGTGTGTGTGTGTGTGTGTGTGTGTGTGTGTGTGTGTATTTTGCAGTCCTGGGGATTGAACTCAGGGGCATTTTACCTCCAAGCTACACCTATTTGTCATTCTTTATTTTGAAACAGGGTCTTACTAAGTTGTGGAGGGTCTCACTAAAGTAGGTGAGACTGGCCGCGAACCTGCAATCCTCCTGTCTCAGCCTCCCAAGCACTGGGATTACACGCTTATGCCACCACCACGGAGGGAGGGGTATACTGGAGATGTAGCCCATGGACATTCTACCTCTGAGCTACACACCAGCCCTATTTTATTTTTAATTTTGAAACAGGGTCTCACTAAGTTTCTGAGGGCCTCGCTAAGTTGCTGAAGCTGCCCTCAAATCTGTGATCCTCCTGTCTCAGCCTTGCAAGTACTGGGATTACAGGCATGTACCACCATGCCCAGCTGAAATCTTTTTTTAAAAACTCACTAACATTCATTTATCTCCTGCTCAGAGGCCTCATCCCTAAGATCATGACCATGATACAGATGACAATGGCAAGTGACACTTTGGGGGAACCAACTCTATCTCATTACTAGAGAAATATTTTAGTCTTTTCAATTTTATAAGGAAAGTACTCACCCCCATTTTATAAATGAAGATGCCAAAGCTCGAGTTTAAGTAATTTCCCCAAGGCCAGCCACCCAGCTAGTAAAACAGCAAAGCCGAGAATTTTATTCCCAGTGTGCGGTTCTTAGCCAACTTTTCTGCCCCTACCTTTTGCATAACTACTTCAAGCCTACCTCAGAGTCCTAGGATTCCACCTACAGAGTCCCTGGCATTGCCTTAAGCAAAAGGACCAACGACCTCCAGGCATGGTGGTGCACACCTGCAATCCCAGTACTTGGGAGGCTGAGACAGGAGGATCACAGGTTCACCACCAGCCTCAGCAACATAGCAAGACTCTCAGCAACTTAGCAAGACCCTGTTTCAAATTTTAAAAATGAAATTAGGTTGGGGGTGTAGATCAGAGGTAGAATGCTTCTGGTTCAATCTCCAGTACCACCAAAAAAAAAAAAAAAAAAGTCCAACTACCTAATCAAAAAGTGTAATATTCATGCCAGAGACAAAGATTTCGGCTTCCAGACAATAAAGTGAATTTCTTTGCTCCAATTACTTGTTAAAGAAGCATTCCAGTAACATCCTCACTAACTATGGCCCCCAAAGTATAAAGAAATGATCCTACAGCCACATACCTTAGTAGTACCACCAAGGTAAACAAAGAAACCACCAACATCATAGTAACTGAATGAAAAAACAAACTTTTTTTGTAGTTCAGTAATATTTGAGGAGAATTGTGGAAGGATACATTTTCATTGAGTGTGGCTTTAGAATTTACTCAGAAGGGCCTTCATAATCTATCTGCAAAAACATAGCTATGCTTCTATCTTATGTCATAAAGACGGAGAGACCAGGCCTCAGAGAGTTGGCAGAACCCTCCCAAAGAAGGAACATCGAAAGCCGGGCATGGTGGCGCACGCTTGTAATCCCAGCATTCGGGAGGCTGAGACCGGAGGATCCGGGTTCGCGGCCAGCCTCAGCTACCCAGTGAGGCACTCGGCAACTTAGTGAGACTCGGTTTCAAAATAAAGAATAAAAAATAGGACTGGGGGAGGTAGAATGCCCCTGTAAAAAAAAAAAAAAGAAAGAACATCGAAGAACCCACACTTTCCAATGCTTCCCCACTGTATTGTTTGTTTTCACATGCAACTGTGAATAAAGGCGATACTATATTGCAAAATCAATAACTTAATTTATACTGACAGTTGGGAAATATTTTAAATGGAACTAAAGGCTTTCTGTTTAAAATCTAAGACGCTCGTTCCTTTGCAAATTGATTCTGTATCTCATGCAGTTCACACCCTGCCAAGTACCTTTCCCATCTGTCACGCAGTGTCCACCTGAAAAACAACCGTGTGGTGTGTATAAAGACCTTGATCTCAGAGAGACCAGATCCCGAACTCCACGCACACGCGCCGGAGGCTGGGTTTCTCACCTATCCGTGGCATGATTGCACAATGTCCTAGTCTTTGGGATTCTGTTGCACTTTTGCAATGGGCAAAATCAGTGCCTCGCCGGCCAGAAAAGCAAAGTCAGCTCTGTCCGGCCTGTCTATTGTTCCAGCATATCTGGGAGACTTTCTGGAGAAATGGCGTTGAGGCCAAGGGGACGACCCAGGCCGATAACCTGTTGGTAATGGGTGACACATTGGAAGACAGCTGACATTGTAAAAGGAACTTCTTATGTATCTGCATAGCAAACTAAAAGGACTGAGAGAGAATCAAATAGCCTTACCAGTCACACCATATCACACTTCAGTCCACACCATGAGACTCCAGATAATCCACGACAGGGCACGAGATCCCATGGACTGGACAGAAAGAAGCCCTCTTTAGTGACACAAGCCAAGGCAGGGCGAGTCCCTGGGACCCGGGGAGAGTCCCCTCTCCTGGGAGACGAGTTGACAATGCATTTCCCGGCAGGTAGAGCCTGGGAAGTTCCCCGATGCAGATGAAAGGTGCGGGAGAGATGCTGGTTACTGAGCTGGGCCCAGAGGCTGTCTCTCCAAGTGCTTCCCAGTGGTGATTAAAGTGACTGCCCTCCATCCCTTCCCTACCTTCCAGGGATCTGAGGTTTAATTAATATGCACTTGGGGTTTTAAGATCCTTAGATGAAAAGGGGACCAGATGGGAAAGTTATTATTATTTTGTTCAAAGTACACTGGTCTACTAACATCTGTGGACAAGTTTACCACGTGCCACTTAAAATAGGCTAGCAGAGTCAAATGCCAAAAAGAAAAAAATATCAGGTTTAGATTTTTTTTTAAGTCTCACAGATCGGTCCCATGTGTTCAAGCCATGACTTAGCAAGTAGGTCCAGACAACCAACGGTCTTTCAGCACTAGAGCTCCCCAAAGCAACCTGAACCAAAAAGGGCAGCAAGCCTTGGAAAGGAGGGGGGAATCCGATCGAAGGAGAGGCAGGGTCTCCAAGAGGCAAAACAGAACTAAGGGTCGGAGGAGGACTTTTTCCATTTGGAAGGTAAATGAAACACTGGGCTGCAGAGAATCCTAAATTATCTTTAAGCATCTTTCAGTCACCCTTGAACTTGTTAGAGAATTCATCAGCTAACTGAACTTCCACGATAAAATTCCTTTTTCTGTAAAAAATTCCCAACTACTAAAAAAAAAATAATGTATTTTTGAGCCGGGCATGATGGCACATGACTATAATTCCAGTTCTTAGGAGGTTGAGCCGGGAGGACTGCAGGTTTGAGACCAGTCTCAGCAACCTAGTCAGACCTTCAACAACTTAGAGAGACCTTGTTTCAAAATAAAAAAATAAAGGGCTGGGAGTGGGGTTCAATCCTCAATATCAAAATGATGGTGATGATGATGATGGTGATAAATAATAACAACATAAATATCAGGGCATAGTTGGAGGTACAATGCCCCTGGAGTCAATTCCTAGTAGAAAAAGAAAAATAGAAGAAGAGGAGGAGAAAGAGAGAAAGAGAGAGAGAGGAAGAAAGAAAGAGAGAGGGGGGAGGAGGGAGGAAGGGAGGGAGGAAGGAAGGAAGGAAGGAAGGAAGGAAGGAAGGAAGGAAGGAAGGAAGGAAGGGTCAGTCTATGCCTACAGAAGCTGATAAAATTGATTAATAAAGACCCAAACAGCACCGGTGGGATCTAGGCTATGTGCACAATAACAAATTAAACAATGAATGCTCAGACACAAGGACCTTTGGGAGCAATGGTCCAAATGAGGATGCCGAACGGCCCACCATGGATCTCCAAGACAGCCTTTAAGGATGGGAGGCCTCCATCACACCCAGAGCCCCAGGGGCCACATCTCCTCGACCCTCTGCTCTTTCTACCCAAGAGTCTGTGGTCTCCATGGTGACTGTCCCAGGACTCCAGGCCAGTACACTGCCCTCTGGCACCAGAAGGGCTCGCCCCCCCAGCCCCTGGCCATCTGCGCTACCTAGGTACTCAGGCCTCGATTCAAAGGTTAAACAGCAGACACGGCTCACTGCAGTCCTCCGCCACGGGGATGGCCCCCTTCCCACAGGCGCTGCCTCCTAGCTTCTGTCCAGAATGTCAGCTACATGAGCCCAGGGGTCTTTTCAGTCTTGCTCACGATTTATCCCCACCGCCTGGAACGGAGCATGGCACGTGTGACCCACTCCATAAATCCTTGCTGAGGTCATGAACGAGGACTACAAATAGTAAAAGACAATTCCCTGGGGGGGGGGGGGGAGAGACACAATATAAACTTCCAGAAAAATCTTTGCAACTCCTCTGTTCCGTGCTCAAGCACCCTGGGCACTCAGCCCCTTTCCCCCACCCCTCAACTCCTCAAAGGAAGGAGACCGGAGATCAGGACAGGATTGGGTCAAGCAGGTCCCCAGAGGACACAGTACGTTCAAATACTATCAGAGTCCTACTGTCCTTAAGCACCCCCAAAGCCAGGACTCGTGGCTAGCATGGAATCTATCAAAATGATGAGTTCACCACAAAATGTATCCCCGGGATCAACGGCCCTGCCAAGATTCATGATCAGAAGAAAACAGGAACTTGCCAGGAAGGCCTCCATAGCTACCTATGAAGCCACTAGTTCTGAAGTTCAGGGCGTGTGTGTGTGTGTGTGTGTTACCAGCGATTGAGCCCCGGGGCATTCTACCTCTGAGCTACAACCCTAGCCCCATTTTACTTTTTATTTCGAAACTAGGTCTCCCTAGGTTGCTGACAGTCTCATCAAATTGCTGAAGCTGGCTTCAAACCTGCGATCCTCGGGTCTCAGCCTCCCAAGTACTGGGATTACAGGCATGTGTCGCCATGCCCGACCTGGTAAACTCACTTCTATCCCTGCTGAATAATATTCCATCATGTGGCTGGAGATGTCCATTCACTAACTGAAGAACACCTTAGGTGCCTCTACTTTGTAGCAAGCATTAATAATGCTGCCATGCAGCCGGGCGTGGTGGCGCATGCTTGTCATCCCAGTACTTGGAAGACTGAGACAGGAGGATCAAAGGTTTGAGGTGAGCCTCAGCTACTTAGTGAGGTCCTCCACAACTTAGTAAGACCCTGTTTCAAAATAAAGAATTATAAATAGGGCTAAGGGTCTAGCTCAGAGGTAGAATGTCCCTGGGTTCAATCCCCAGTACCACAAAAAAGTTAATAATGATGATGATGATGATGATGATGATGATGATGATGATAATGCTAACACATCTGCACATGTTTTGGGGTGATGCTGTGTATTGGAAAGACACTAAAAGAGAAACATAAAGAAAGACCTTACTGACTTAAGACAAAATAGGTTTCACACTCTCTAGAAAAGCACCTCTTTCTAAGAACACTCTTGACAAATTAAGTTTGGCAAAGAAGTCTGGTTTTAGTTTTACACACAAATGAACCCACCTCCGACACTTTTTTTTTTTTCTCAAGCCCTTCAAATGGACTTATAAACTCTAAAACATAAAATGCAATCTGAAAAAACTTTCTGAACAGGGCGTGACGGTGCATGCCTATGATCCCAGTACTTGGGAGACTCAGACAAGGGGGATCGCAGGCTCAAGACCAGCCTCAGGAACTTAGTGAGACTCTCAGCCACCTAGTGGAACCCTATTTCAAAACACAAATTTTTTTTAAAAGGCTGGGGGTAGCCGGGTGTGGTGGCACAGGCTTGTAATCCCAGTACTTGGGAGACTGAGACAGGAGGATCCAGGTTTGCGGCCAGCCTCAGCTACTTAGTGAGGCCCTTCGCAACTTATTGAGACCCTGTTTCAAAATAAAGAATAAAAAATAGAGTTGGGGATATAGCTCAGGGGTAGAATGCCCCTGAGTTCAATCCCTAGTACCAAAGGAAAAAAAAGTGGGGGAGAGGGTGGCTGGGGGTGTAGCTCAGAAGTAGAATGCTCCCTGGGTTCAATACCCAATACCACCACCACCACACACACACACACACACACACACACACACACAAATAATAATGGTTGTCCCTACTAAAAAAAAGAGTATCTGCAGAACTTCCCTGTCCACTCACTCCCTCATTCCATTACACTTTGCCGAATGGTCCCACTATCAGCTCAGAGTTGAGTGAGGGACCCCACTAGAGCTCCAGAACAGAGCAGGTGCTGCAGGACCTGCCGAGAGACACCTGCATGTCAGACACGCAGCCCAGTAGTCAACAGAGACATATGATACATTTTAAGCCATTTTTATGCTTTTATTGATACACTGTATTTATACAGCATAGAGAGATTCAAAGTGACACACTAACACATCACTCATAGCAAATTCCAGCAAGCCTCTGGACACAGGTGTAGAAACGAAGTAGGGAAGGCCCATGCATTCCACAGTCACGTCACAAAAATCTACAAAAAGTCACAAAAATTGGTCTGGGGGAGCGAGGTGTGGCGGCATCTGCCTGTCAATCCCAACCCTTGAGAAGCTGAGACAGGAGGCAGGCAGGTTTGCAATTAGAGTCAGCAACTTAGCAAGGCCTTTAGCAACTTAGTGAGACATTGTTTCAAAGTAAAAAAATAAAGTAGGGCTGGAGGTGTGGCTCAGAGGTAGAATGTCCCTGGGTTTGATTCCCAGTACCCCTGACACACACACACACACACACACACACACACACACACACACACAAATAAGTCTAGGAGGATGGCACAGCAGTAGGACACTTGCAGACTAGGTTGCTCTAGGTTTTTGTTGTTGTTTGTTTGTTTTGAGTTCTGGGGATTGAATTCAGGGGCATTTTACCTCTGAGCTACACCCTCAGCCCTATTATTATTATTATTATTATTATTATTATTATTATTATTATCATCTTTACAGTACTAGGAATTGAACCCAGGTGCATTTTACCTTCGAGCTACACACCCAGCCCTATTTTATATTCTTTATTTTAAAACAGAGTTTCACTAAGTTGTGGAGGGTCTCACTAAGTAGCTGAGGCTGGCCACAAACCTTCCATCCTCCTAAGTACTCGGATTACAAGTATACGCCACTACGCCTAGCCAAAGGCCTTGGGTTTGATACCCAGCACTGCCCCTTCCCCTCCCTCCCCCCTCAAAAAAAAAAATCACAAAAAGGTAGGCATCTCAAGTCAGACAGATTCACTTCTCAAAAACTGGGAGCTCATCACATCAAAAACAGACCACAGGCCTCAGGCCCAAACTGCTCTCAGGACCATGAGCCCCAAGAACTGGGAGGGAAACAGGAGGAAAGATGGTGGAGAGGATGTCTGACAGTCCCGCTGGGTTTTTTTGTTTTTTGTTTTTTTGTGGTACCAGGGATTGAACTCAGCGGCATTCTACCTCCGAGCTACACCCCCAGCCCTATTTTTTAGTCTTTATTTTGAAACTGAGTCTCACTAAGTTTCGGAGTGCCTCACCAGGTAGCTGAGGCTGGCCGAGAACCCGGATCCTCCGGTCTCAGCCTCCCGAATGCTGGGATTACAAGCGTGCGCCACCACGTCAGGCTCCTATTTTTTATTCTTTATTTTGAAACAGGGTCTCACTAAGTTTCGGAGTGCCTCACCAGGTAGCTGAGGCTGGCCTCGAACCCGGATCCTCCAGTCTCAGCCTCCCATATGCTGGGATTACAAGCATGCGCCACCACACCCAGCTCCACTGTGTTTTTAAAGTCGACATGTTAAAAGAAACCATCTCTCATCAACTTCCAAAACCGAAATGCCTTCCTGGGGTGAAAGACCATAAACTACACACTGCTCAGGACTGAGAATCCCCAGGCATGCCAACCAGCTTTATAAACGAATCCAGAGGCACACAGAAGGCCTTGCTCTTGCCAGGCTTGGTGGGGCATGCCAGTAATCGCAGCACTGGGGAGGCCTAGACAGGAGGATCACGGGTTTGAGGCCTGCCTTGGGAACTTAGTGAGACCCTGTTAAAAATAAAAAGGGACTGGGGGTTGTAGCTCTCAGAGGTAGAATGCCCCTAGGTTCAATCTCTAGTGGAGAAGGAGGAGGAAGAAAAGGAGGAGGAGGAGGAGGAGGAGGAGGAGG
>PVLC010000529.1:39225-204625 GCA_004027655.1 Graphiurus murinus | reverse complement strand
ACACACACACATACACACACATACACACACACATACACATACACACACATACACACACAGAAAAAAAAATAGGAAAGAGGGAAAGAGAAAGAATGGAAAAGTTCAAGTGTTGGGTGGAACTCAGAGTGAAATTCTTGTGCATTGCTGGTGGAAAGGCAAAATGACAGCCACTGTGAAAGTTCATCAAAAAATTAAATACGGAATTACCATGTCATCCAGCAATTCCTCTTCTGGATACATATGCAAAAGAATGGAAAGCAAGGACTCAAACAGAGATCTGCACACCTATATTCATATCAACATTGTTCATAAGAGCCACAAAAGTAGAAACAATCCAAATATCTGTCTGTGGATAAATTAATGAGCAAAATGTGATATATGAATACAATGTAAAATTATTCAACCTTGAAAAGGAAGGAAATTTTGGTATATGTTACAGTATGGATTTGCCTTGAGAATGTGATGGTAGGTGTGATAACCAGCCTAAAAGGGCAAATATTGCATGATTCCACCTACATGTAGTACCTAAAACAGAAAATTCATACACAGAAAATAGCGTTATGGTTGTCAGGGATGGATTAGGGAGAGGAAGACTATGAAGCTTCCATTTGGGATAATGCTAACACACTGGAGATGGTGATGATTGCACAGCCTTCTGAATGTACACCATACTACCAGTTGGACTTTTTAAAGTGGGATAAAATGGTAAATCTTATGTTACATATATTTTACCTCAATAAAAATACTGTTATTATTTATAGGATTTTTTAAAAAGGAACTGAAATATTATCATAATTTATAGAGTTTAGTGATGAGGCAAATTTAAGATATTCAAATATCAAGTAATCCAAATATATTAGTAACAAATTAGGATTATGAAATATTTGATTTATTTGAAAAGACATAATAGCCTTTTATTACCAATTACTGACAGATGGTTATCTATAAATATATTTATCATGATTATTTTATTCATCATGCAGCAAATTTATCTTAATGTAACAAAACTAATAATGGCTTGCAAAACTATTGCTTCATATATATTTTGGCAAGGCATATAACCAAAAATATGCCATCTAAAAGGCTAACTGAAAATTATATTTTAGAAATGTTATTATCCTAATCCCAAAAGAATGTTTAATAGAGTCAAACAAAATCTTAACTCTATGTAATAGCTGGAAAATAAGCAATCCAGAGTGGAACAATGATCCTACTGGCTGAGAGTGGGAGGCAAAGGAGGTCCTGGTTTTTCACCATCCCTGTTCCCACTGTTACTTAAGTTGGCCCCAGTAGGGGTCTTTCTCCCCATTGCCTACCATCTGGTGAATACAGATGACCACCACAGGGCTCACAGACTTGCCATCAGAGAGAATAATGTGAAGATTACAACTGTTATTAGTGAAAGAACAAAGTTGAGATTAGCTATTCATAATGTGGTTGCAACCACTAATTTTTCTACCAGAGAAAGGCAGGCCACAGTAGGAGCAATATGAAGGCATTTTCCCCCAATGCTAACAGAATAATATCTCTGCGGTACTGAAGACCTTCCTGAACTGATATGCATCTAAATATACATTAAATAGTTAATCAGAAAAAACTAGGTGTAATCATTTCTTAAAGTATAATTTAAACCATAGCCAACAATATTCTGCATGAATATAATCCATAGCTTTCCAACAGCTATAATAGTAATGACTAACCATCATACAATTTAGCCTTTATTATATGTCATTGCTCTTCTAAGGGCTTTATAAGTACTGGGTAGCTGGGCGTGGTGGTGCATGCTTGTAATCCCAGCATTTGGGAGGCTGAGACTGGAGGATTCGGGTTCTCAGCCAGCCTCAGCTACCTAGTGAGGCACTCCGCAACTTAGTGAGACCCTGTTTCAAAATAAAGAATAAAAAATAGGGCTGGAGGTACAGCTCAGAGGTAGAATGCTCCAGAGTTCAATCCCCAGTACCACAAAAAAAAAGTACTGGGTACTGCAACATTACAATAGTCTTGTGGCATATATTATAATAGTGAATTTATAGATGTGGAAATTGATGATCAGAGAGGGTAGCATTAGATTTCCATGGTAAGTAAATGGCGGGACCAGGATTTGTACTACAAGACTAAACCTCCAATAACTACAGTCATAGCCACTAGAGTACTAATATAATTCTATATCTAGGATATTTGTATAAATCTTTTAAAACTATATAGAGAAAATGAAATGTATCAGATGGGAATACAGAAAAATATGCCTATATTTATGAAACAAAATCCAGTGGGAATAGAGACCTTAAGTATATTCTAAACTAAATAATGAAGAATATTAAGAAAAAATATATATATGTTCATTCAAATGAATGCAAATATTCATATATATGTTAGGGGGACTTATATGAAGGTGACCATACCTATTTGAGTCCATAGAAAGTGAACTCTGACTTTTAGAACCTAAAATACAACAGAAGCTAATGCACAAGAGTTGCTGTAGACTATGCAAAACACTAAAACTATATATTTTTAAATTATATATTTTTATGAAATTCTTTTCAAGCACATATTCACATTTCCAACTTCTCAAAATGAGTTGTCTACACATGTTTGCATACTGAAGACAAACCTTTGTAATTATGAATATTGTTATCATACCAGGATGTAGTCCAGCAGCGTCCTCTGGGCCTACTAGGGAATAGGACACTGTTTGTTCTCGCACTCAATAACCTCATATTGCAGTACCTGTTGAAGTCATGTACCTTTTTTCTAATTCCCTTCTTCTCTTCCTTGCAACAATTACCTCTCACCACTGTGCGTATCCGTCTGTACGAGCCTCTCTGCCTCAATTCTATTTCAATGCTTCTAATTTGCCACCAGTATAGAAACCAGATAATCAAGCATTCTAAAAATAGGTAGAGGATAAAAATAAATATCGTGTAAATGAGCTGAAACTTTTCAACATCTATTTTTACTTTGATCAGAGGATTATTTATCTATTTCCACTTATAGCTCTAAAGTACATTGTAGGTATGGTAGCTGTTGGTCTATTTTGCAACACCATATGGTTTAAAATAATATAATCTCAGAAAGATTCTAGAGAATGATTCAGTATCCGGATTCTATGTTGAATAGAAGACCATAATTTTCCTAAATATAATTGTAAAAATAAGCCTGCATTTCAATACATTGATCAAAATAGTGCTCATTCAAGTGATCTATCAAATCCAATCAACTGAACCAACCTTCACATTACGAATGTATATTCACTGTCATATAAAAAGTGCACACATATTCAAATCATAAAATTTTTCTCAACTTGAAAATCTTACAAATGTGCTTTGTTGTATTTCCTTATTTAAATACTTGGTTTTAACTTCTTTTGCATTTTCCAGGCTAAAAATAAAGAGCTATTATATCTTATTTTTTAAGAAGGAGCAAATGGATACCGATAGCTTAGGCTTTATAAGGGTTGCAGTCTGGAACACCAGCTGCAAATATTTTATGCTTACTGATGTGTCTCCTTTCCTAAATTCCACTTGTGCCAGCAGTGAGTAAAATGCTCTAGGATGATCTCTCTCTCTCTCTCTCTCTCTCTCTCTCTCTCTCTCTCTCTCTCTCTCTCTCCTTCTCTCCCTCTCTCTCTCTTTCTCTCCCTCCCTCCCTCTCTCTCAACTTCCAGATAAATGCCAGTCATTTGGCCAGGGCTAACTCACAGAAGGTGCAGCAGGCACAGATGGCACTAATGCATAAATGTAATCTAGCAAAAGAATGCCAACGCCAACCCAGAAAAGGTTCCAAATAACTGCAGTGCACTTACAGGAAGTCTGTGATTGGCAAGGTTAAAGCTGCAACTGTGAGCGCTCACTGTGTGTTCCCAGATCAACAATAGAAATACTCAAGTAAATGAGCATATTTAATTTATTTGCCACAAATGCATTGAGTTAGGTTGTATTTAGATGAATGATAGATAATCTAATCAGTGCAACTGTCTGAGCACACTCAAGTATTCATGTAATATCTGAATATCTACAAACTCTTCTTTATAAATTTTCTTTATTGCACTTACTACCAGAAGTTTTCAATATTTGTCTATGAATGTGCCAAAAATATGCCACCCCCAGTTATTCTCATTCATATCATTCTTCATATGACTTCACATTCCTTAATAATTATGAGCATTTGTTTACTGCTTGTCTACTGGGCTAAACAACACAAGAAGAGAAACTTAATCTATATCTTGCTCATTGATTTTGCTCAGTGTCCACTAACAAATTGAATGAATAGTGAGGAAATTAAAGACACTAATATGTAGCCTATACTTACTTGGTTAACCACATTGTTGCACACTTAAATATATTGTAAACTACTGATAAATGTTATCTTAAGTTCATATTTTCTTTTTTAACCAAGTCATATCATTATACTCTAAAGTTGGAATTCTTATCAAATATCAATTTATATTTATGATTTATGTAGCTAAATGCAACTAAGGCCTTTAACATTTATATTTTAAGTTTTAAATTTCAACAAAACATTAATAAAATTAGATTTGCTTAGTATTATCTCTTGTGCATATTCTATAGTCAAGCTTGTTTCCTAAAGACTGCCACCAAGAAGAGAAAAGGGTTAGAAATCTGACATGTGACTCAGTCTTGAGAGATCAAAAAGGTTAGTGAAGGGGGTATTCCAGCAGGGCAGTAACAGCAACACAAAAATGACTCCCTTACAAAATTATTTAATTGGTTTTCAACAACTGTTAATGGCTTAGGGAGTGATTAATTTTCCTTGGAAAATATATATTACTTCCTAATTCTTCATCATAAAACTATTTTCCTCCTAAAAAATGACCAACTTTGAATAAAAGTACAGTAGTCTTCCCTCGTCCTCAGAGGATATGTTCCAAGACCTCCACAAATACCTGAAATCATGAGTAGAACCAAACCTTATAATTCTGTTTTTCCTATGCACATATATGCACACATTTAATATTTTTCTATACTATTTCTATAAGACATGTACTTATCATACACCATGGCCCAAAATTTTGTGGTTTGAGGTGCAAAAGCAAAAGTAGCATGAATATATCTTTCCTTCTTCACAATTTTTTTTTTTTTTTTTTTTTTTTGCGGTACTGGGGATTGAACTCAGGGGCATTCTACCTCTGAGCTCTACCCCCAGCCCTATTTTTTATTCTTTATTTTGAAACCGAGTCTCACTAAGTTGCAGAGTGCCTCACTAGGTAGCTGAGGCTGGCCGCAAACCCGGATCCTCCGGTCTCAGCCTCCCGAATGCTGGGATTACAAGCGTGCGCCACCACGCCCAGCTAACAGAAGAATCATTCTCACTAGAGCTCTCAGCAACCTCAGGATGCAATTTTTTTTTCCTTAAGTTGAGAACTTTCATCTTTTCACTTGGCACATCTGAATTGCCAGCATCACTACTTTTGCACTTTGGGGCTGTTATGAAGTAAAATAAGGGTTACTTAAACACAAGCACAGTGACAGTTGATCTGATAACCTAGAAGGCTACCAACTTACTAACAAACAGGTAGCATATGTAATGAGGATACACTGAATGAAAGGTTTATTCACGTTCAGGACATGTGCAGGATAGTGCTTGATTTCATTACTATTTAGAAAGAAATAAAATTTGAAACTTGTGAATATTTATAAAGTTCTTTATTTAATATTTTCATATTGTGGTTGACCACAGGTAACTGAAACAATGGCAAGAAAAACCTTAGATGAAGGGAACTACTGCATTAGATATACGGTGTCATCCCCACCATGAAAAACTGTTAAGTATCTAAACAGAGAGGTACTAAATGGACTACAGAAAATCTGCATGGCAAAATGTTACATGACCCTTAGGAAAATTATGTAATAATATTTTTCTAAAAAATATATAATTTAAAAGAGGGACAAAATTAGAATTTAAATGTATGATGTGGTTTCAACTATATTTTAAAAACTGGCTCTGAGAAAAATTGGGGAGCTAATACTTTTCTCAATAATTTTGGTTTGTACAATGGTATGATGCTTTTTTTCTTCTTTGACCTTCTGAGACTTAAGATTTTTCTTTAATAAGTACATTTTTGGTAATAAGAAAAAGCTAGAAAAATATTTACTTTTTATGTATTTTTATCTTACTTCAATCCACAAAAAATACATTTTTTTCAATTATAACCTTATCATTGAATCAAATTGTTGGAACCAACTGCTCATTAGTTTGAGCTTTCCCCATGTATGAACTATATGCGGTATATTAAAAAATGTGCATGGAAAAAGCAATGGGATCGAGTTTCTGTGAAGAGTGTCAAGAAGTGACTTACAGTGCTTTTGAAAATGACAGGACTCTTTTTGTCTTTACAAACCAAATCTCTCATTAGAGAATCATTTGACTTGGAGGAATGCATCTTTTTAACCTTATTTCCCTCATTTGCAAAATGTGGAACATAAAACCACCTACCTTAAGAGGGTTACAGGGAGGACTGTGAAAATGCACTTAAAACTCAATGCCTTTCAGGAGTGGTGGTGCACACCTGGCCTGTAATCCAGTACCTGGGAGGCTGAGACAGGAGGATTGCAGGTTTGAGCCCAGTCTCAGCAACTTAGTGAAGCTCTCAGCAACTTAGACCCTGTTTTCCAAGTAAAAAACAAAATAGGGCTGGTGTTGTAGCTTAGAAATAGAATGCTCCTGGGTTCAATCTCCAATACAATACACACACACACACACACACACACACACACACACACACACCAAAAAAAAAAAAAAAAAAAAAAACTCAATGTCTCAATGTCTGATACACGATAAATACCACATAAGTGCCTTGTCTTTTTACTATTTCTTTCTAACATAACTGAAAAATATTTGGATGTATATAATTTTTTAAAATAGAGCTTCAAACCATATTTTAAAATCCCCTTAAAAAAAAAAACCCACTAGTTAAGTTTTAAGCCAAAACAACCTTCCTACTCAGCAGTTCTTTTGTGAAGGCTACACACTAGTCTATGTAGGGAACGCTTGTCTACGTTCAGAGAATTGATCTTGGGCATTTCATTAAGAAGGCAACAGAACAAAGTTGGACATTGCTAAAAAAAATTAGATAGGTTTGCAACACCTATCTAAAATTAAAGTACAAACCCTCTAGCAATACAGAGAGTGTGGAAATTATATGTGCCCATTAAAAAAAAAAAGGCCATTAACAGCCTTTTCATAGTCCTGGTTAATATAATAAACACCCTTTTCTCTAGGCTGCCCCAGCTTGACAAGAACAGTGGGGGCTGATTTCAGGAGGACTCCCTGCAAGCAGCCCTCTCTATTACTCCCTCCACTTCCACCTTCATGCAGGACATAATGTGCTCCACCAGACAGCATTCCTGAAATCACACATAACCTCTTGTGGATATCATGGATCACCAACAATTACAAGGTGACAACACAAAGTAGTGACAAAGAGTTGGGGTAGACAATCTTGAGAGAAATACTGAACATAAAAGGAGAAGACCACCTGAATTGGAAGGAAAAAAAAAAAAAAGGAACTGGGGAGAAGGTCAGAAAGAGAAGTAGCTAGGGGGAAGGCTGAGTCAAAACATTAAAATGAGGAAGTAAAGTAAAAACCAAAGTGCAAGGACATTGATATTTTTAATTACATGGCATGTAAGATAAAGTGGAAAGAAAGCCTGTTTTATTTGGGTTACAGATACTGTAATGTGAAGAAGGTGTAAAACATTTTTATGCTATATCACAGGACTTGGGAATCTAAAATGTGACTTCACACAAGTAGGCTGCACTCATTTGTAAACTAGTTATCTGTTTTCAGAAGGAACATTTGATATCTCATATTCACTATAAAATAATGTAGCACATTTCAGTTGCAGCCCAGATGTTGCATAGCCACAGTAAAGAGTGACACTCGAGTTAATGTCCTCTCAAGAGAAGCCTTAGCTTTCGCCTGAATCTTTCTTAAACTATGAATGGCTGTTCCATAATAAAAGGCACCAGGAAACATAATGATTCCATTCTTAAGGTGTAGGAAAACAGAATTAATTAGGACTTGGCGTGTGTACAGCCCAATTAGAAGTCACATATTTTAGTTCTGAGATATTATTCTGAGTCTGAGATATAATTCAGAGCTTTAAATGCATGAAATAAATACACATCATTTTCAGTAACCTTATAATATTGCTTTTTAAAGGCATTCAAGTGTTTCAATCATCATTGTTAAACAAGAACCACAAAGGATAGGATTATATGGTTTCAGGGGCATTCTTTTTGTTGGATTTTAAGCAATCTTTATTGAGATAAAATTTTTAATGACACAGTGATATTTAACTATATTATTTTCAGACCCTCTGCCATCAGAACTGGGCTACTCCTTCAAAACTATTACCAGACTCTTCCATAACCCATCACTGAAATTGGTTGGACTACTCTAGCACTCAGCTTAGATTCTTCAGATACAAGTTTTCCCTTTGCTCTCACATTCAAACCCACAATGAACAACCAAAATGTTCTCATAATTCTCTAATTCTATAAAAGTTCCTTTTCCTTTGAAGATAATTTATTTCCTCATAAAAGGCTCTGATATAATTGCTGATGGAAGGAATTAGTGAAATATTTCAAAAGAATTCAAGTTAGTCTAAAGGACCAGGAAATGAAATTAAGCCTAAAAGATAAGGAAGAAGAAAAAACTAACACATAATTAGGAAGCAATTAATTTAAAAATTATTGTACAATATTAAGTGAATTCACTTTAAGGCCTGATTATTTATTGCATTATGCATTAAGATCTCTTTGCACTTATAATCTTCCTACCTGGTACTATGCATGTGTAAAAACTATAGTTTTTTTTTATATTTTCCTTTTTTATCCTCTCTCTTGCACAATGCTAGGTACAAAGTCAGCAAGCAGTGGATAATTTGATTATACACTCATTCAATCATCTGAAGACATTTCTCATTTTAATCTTTGTTACAAAGAAAGAAACGTATTAATAATTTTCTTGCTTTACTGTTAAGAATATTGATAAATTAATTATCCTCAATTTTACGAGTTTAAGAAACACTGGTAAACTTAATTAAGCTTTTAATTCAGTTATAAAGAATAGGAATCAATCACTATAGTCTCAACAGTGGCATTAAGAAAACAAGGTGCCCATTTCACACTTTTAATGAGGCAATTACTAGTAATAGGAAAACCTCAAAAGATTCTGATTTGGCTCACGTAAGTTCCTTGAAAACTAATCCCATATAGTCATCTAAAACAGCACAAAATTGGGCAGAAGAAATTCTCTGGAAGATTGTTTGCAGTATCCATAATCGTTTAGGATAGTGTGGCTGGTTTCTAATTAACTGAATTTGGACATGTCTTCATTGAAATCTCACTGTAACACATCCATAGAAAACTGTCTATCTGGAAGCAAGTTTCTCTGCCACTCACTTGGGCCACTTTTTCCAACTCTAATTTGCAATTTGCATCTACCCTGATAGGAATACTGCCTTGAGTATGCCATTTTCAAACAACAGATTTGTTTCAATATCTAAACTAAAAATAAAAATATCATAAAATGCCATATGTCACTAAATAATAACCTTAGTAATAACCTGGATGATTGGTTGAGCATCAAGTATGTATTCAGCACTGTGCTAGTGTTTTTAAAATCCCCTAATGCTGTTAAGTAATATATTGATTTTAAGGGAGAAGCAAGAAATGATTCTTTGATACCTGGTTACTATCTTATCTAGTTTTTAATGATAAATGATTGCCCCAGCTATTTCTCATTTCCAAGAATTTGATATTTCAGTTCTTTGCAAAAGTTATCATGATGAAATTGACCATGGACATTATTATTGACCATTTAGACAGAAATGGTTTTAAAAAATGGCAAGTTTTCCTGTTAACTTTGAAGGCAAAGTGTCATTTATTTCTGAGTTTGAATCAAGCTAATTAGAATCTGCCAGAGGTTTGCGAAGCCTAATATCACTAGTAGTGCTGCTCATACAAATTACAAATTATTATCCTCTGGAGGATATCTTTGTGAACCATAGAACAGTGACAGAAGATCAGGAAGAGGAGAGAGTTCTAGAATTCATGCCCATTAAATGAATCAAAAAATGCTGTGCATTCTCATGCCAAGCTTTCTATAACCAACTCTGTCCCTACAGAAAAATTTAAATAATGCTGAAAAAGTAGCACATTATTTTAAGTATCACTACTTGGTTATCCATGATGGCTAATATATTGTATTATATATAGGAATAATTACTACCATTCTACTCATTAAAAACTATTAAATCACAAGACCATTTTAAACTGCTGTAGTAGGAGAAAAATGATCCCATTTTTACAGTATCATACTCTGGCAACCTACCAGAATAATGATGTACTGTACTGTTTGGAGGTAAAAATGCAAACATGAGTTCTTGTCTTTACATGTAGATTTCTAATTTGTGTAACAAAAGATTTTTTTTTCAGCCTTCACATTAAAAAAAAAATAGCCTACACTATGACTCTCACAATATAGAAGTCAGCCACCGGCCTGAACCACAGCCCATATGGTTGATATACATACATTTGTGAGTTTGGTATCACATGCTTTGTGTTGGAAATTTTAATTTCAATAGTCCATTAATCTTTTAAATACATTAAGCATGTCCACTACTGCTGGCAGACTCTTCTGCCCCTTTGATTCTCTTTCTTTCTAGCCAATGTTTACTCCCTAGAGTTTAAGGTTTCTGCAATACAGAGTTGACTCCTGCCAACAGGAAGATAAAGAGATTTAATTAAAATTACAAAGTTGTTTTGTAATTGCTCAAGACACCACAACTCTCTGTCTTATGTGTTCTAAAAACACAACATAAATGTATTAAAACCAGACATATCTTTTTTAACCCATGCATCTATGCCTAATTCTAATCAGCTTTCCTGGAAATAAACTCTTCCATCCTAAGCTCCCTGAGTGATGAGCCACTATGGAAATCTTACCTATAGGAATATAGCCCGCAGTTTTATATAGCAGTAGTTAACCTAAGCATGTACTAATCCCATACCTCAAAATTACCATTTTCTCAGGTTCCAGATTTTCATGTCAACCATAGTCCATCTTACATCATCTTATCAGAAGAAATATCCTGACTGCCAAGGTATTGTTATTAAATAGGACAGATGTTAGTGTTTATGGAGCATTTACTCCACACCAGGCAACACTCTCAATGTGTCACATGCATTAATTCATTTAATCCTCACAAAAAACAATGACAGAGTATTTATATGACATAAAATAAACTTGCAAAAGCAATTTTATATTTCCTTGTTTAATAAGCCTAATATCTGCTGATTTGAGATGCCCAGTACACCTTGGAACAAACATACTCAGTTTTTGTTAGATACTTGAGTATCACAGCCTTTCAGGATTTTTCTGTAGGGTTCATTTGGCCTTTCCCACCTGATATGAAGAGAATAAAGAAAGGAGCCCCGTGCAGTCAAAAAGATCTGAATTAAACCAACTAGAACCTACGTTAATTTTACTTTGTCCATCACAAATATGACCTTTAATATAGTTGCTCTGGCACATAAAAATATAAACTAAATATGTCCATGGAATAATATCCTAAAAATTCATAACAGCTTTAATTTGTACACTATTCCCTAGAGATTTCAAGTGTGTCTTTGAGTTTGTATGTGTGTGATTGTAACTAGAAAAAATGTAAGTTTTTTCTGCTTTGGACATTAGGCTCATAGGCTTAAATTAACTTTAACTCATTAACAGCTGTTCTTTATTTCCCAACCCATTGGAACTCTATCTTTTATGCTTTCTTTACCCTGTGCCTTTTAAATTCCAGGTCTCCAAATGATATGTGTATGTGTGAATTTATCACTTTGAATGTCACTATGATATATAATTACAATGTACCAATAAAAGTATTTTCAAAAAATTAAAAACAGAAGAAGGGAAGGAGTAAAAGTAAAAGCAGAAAGTATAAGCTCTTCCCAAGTGGAACATGTAAAATAGTAAAATTTAGGGTGTGAAATCGAGAAACAGAGATGACAATTTTGGAAATATAATAATAAGCAAGATAGAAATGTTGTTGTTAGTTATTAAAAACTTTCTGCATTTCAATCATTGGGCTATGTGGCTTTATTATCACATTTCAACTTCAAACAACCCTGTGAAGTGAGTACTATTATGTAAAAATTCTTCCTTTAAGTGTTGCAAAGAAAAAAATGAATTGTAGAGAAATTAAGATAGTGTTTCTGATCACACAGTTAGTAAACAGTAAAATTGGGAATGGAACCCAGATATGGCAGGATAGTAGGACAGCTTACTAGGTTAGGTCACATGCCTCTGTAAATAGACTTAAAGATGAATATTTGTGTGTGTGAGAAATCTACTAGGGAGTGCCTTCAGAAACAAACCCAAATCTGTAAAGGTAGTGGAATTAAGCAAAAGGAGAATTTGTACCATGCTGCGGTTGTAACAGAAGTTTAGGCAAATCCTGAGAGGAGCTCTGAAGCTGGAATGGCCTTTCAAGATGTTCACAATTAAGGCAGGGGGTTAAGTCTCTGCAACCCCATGTCAATCAGTCTTTGAATGTGGGGAGCCTCAGGTGAAAGAGCATAATCTAGTTCTGGGGGGAGTTCCCAGAGCGGGACTCAATTGCAAGGAGAGGCCAACCCTTGGAGCAGCAGGGGCAATGCGTTCCTCCATCCTGAGGAGATGTGGTGAGTACATCACAGCAGCCACATAGGTACACTGCATCAATTTGGGAACATCAAAACTTAAATCATTAATATCCTATTAGAATATTAAAACCACCCTGGAAAAATAGTATAGGCATCCCAAATCTACCTATTATGTTCCTGTTGAATCATCAGAAGAAATTCAGTTTTCCTATAGTTCTTATGAGTGGCCCAAATTACAAACAAATGAATGGGACAGATAGTGAACCACAGACTTCTCTCTGGTTTTGTTTTTTAATTGCAGACACTCATTTAGGATGGTTACTGCTACCTGAAGACATAAAGAAATACACCATACAGTTTATAGCCTATAAGCAAAGAATATTGATCCTAAAGCTTTAGGATCTAGATATCATAACACATAAAAAGGACGCAATGCTTTTTTCTCTTTTCTAAAATAAAGGTTAATAAGCCCATGTAGACAATATTCCAAATTGTTATGATTCTCTTTTGTGTATAAGCTAACTGCTTCTTCTGGCCAGAATCAAATAAAAACTCAACTACATTAACTGAATCAAAATCCTCTCTTCTTGGTCAGATGGGACTGTTTTAAGAATCCTGACAGCAGCTACCTCTAGGTTTTCAGTTCTTCCATCAGAACTCTCCTCCTTCCTTCAAATTGCAGGTTCAATAAATCATTCACATTGTCATCTTTTAAACTAGCTCATATAAACAGGGAAAACATGTAAACAAGCAAAATATAAAATTAGAGAAAAAAAGTAGTTATGCTGCTCTGTATATTCCTACCTCCCCTTATAACTGGATCTGCTCTTGCATATTAGTTCAATTAGGCTAGTCTGATTGCTTGGGAAGAAAGGTCATATTTAGGACAAGGATTGGCTTGCCATGGCCATCATTCACATTTGAAGTGCTACAAAGACGAAACAGCAAGACAACTCAATACAAACAGCAAAATGAGAATGCTTATTATTTTACCTGAGCAGAATATTTTCTAACCTATTGCTTCCAGTCACCCTTTACTGTGGGTGATGTCAAAAACACTTACTGTGCACGTGGAGATCTGTGTTTCCTTTGCCACAGACAATAAATCTTTAGTGTCTCCTCCTGATATGCATCACTCCCCTTGCTCTCAAGAGGCATTGATACATCTCCCTTGCCTTCCCCCTTACCTAACAAGGTCATTTCTGAGTGATGATACAATTTATTGGAGAAAAAAAAAAGATGTAGAGGCATGTACAATAATTAGTATCTACTTTTAAATACCTTGTCAGTAAATATTACAGAACTCTAAAATGATGTCTTCCCAAACATAATGTATCCATAAACGTAATTTCATAAATACAGATTTGAATAAGCCTGTGTGAAACAGATTTGTGTCCTCTCTACTCATTACTGTTATAAAATTATGCTTTATCCAGAAAAATATACACTTGAGAAATCAATTTTAACTCTAAGAAATCATATTTCCATTGAAAAATAATCTGGGAGCTAAGGAAAACGGATTACTAGTCGACTGTGCTCACTTCTAGCTTGCAAAGTCAAAGCTTTTTCTCAATTAGTGAGAAAAATAATGACACAAAGTTACAAGGTAGGAAATTTGTTTTATCCTCACTGACCTTTTTCAAACAAGGTTCCATGAGTGCATTAAGATTTAATGCTCAAAGATGTCCATTGTATATGACAAAATAACTTCCCAAACTTTTTGCTGATTAACCAGCATCCTTAAGAGATTGAGAAAATAGTTCCTTAAATTATTTTCTCTGTTTTGTAGTTCAGATAAGAAGCCTCAGTTGGAGAAAAAAAAAAAAAAAACCTGCTAAAATCAAAACAAAAAAGGGCTCAGCAAGATTATATAACTTGTTCAAGACCTATCAGATAATAAATTAAAAAGCTGATATATGAATCTGAGCTCTTGAAAATAAAGCTGGAGTAAATCATATAATACTTACAAAGTATGTGTTATTCTAAATTTCAGGCATGACTTATTTTGTTTTCTTAAAGTGTCAAATTAAGATACACAGAAATTCAGAAGCACATTTTAGATTAACTCCCCTAAATAAAATAAACCATAACAGATGCCTATGAATAGGGTCTTAAGCAAAACAAAGATTACACAAGTCTAAAAAGGATTTAAATCTTCAATCTTGGAGACAAAGGAATTTCTAAACCCATTCAATAAATATACATTATGATGTCTTTAATTCATGACTAAAACCAGAAAGAAGGTTTCTTCATTTCCATTTCAGTAATTGAATGAATCCCCCATTCTTCTTTCAAACTAAATGCAAAGAAAAAAAAAAAGGCCTCCAGAATTAACAGAGATCTTTGAATTAAAGCAAAGCTTTTCATGTAGACATTATAATAAATACTCCTTGTACATGATTTGCACCTTTTGGAGTTCATCAGATACTTGAGTCAGCATTTTTATTACTTTCTCTGATTTCTCCTTTAACTCACTAGTATTTTTCTTAGCAGGATAAAAAGAGACTCTAAATCCACTGGCCATGCTTTATGTTCAGAAAATATTACCCCTTAATAAATGTCTATTATTTAAAAACTTAGAAGAAGAACCTGTCATATGAATGACAGGATGAAAATTCATCAATTTAGCTATAAAATTGATTTAAACATTATGAGAAAAAAGAAAAGACATAGAACATAAGTACCCACAAAAGGGATGAGAACACAGGAAGGAACAGGTTTTGGTGCACTATCACAAGATGCTTATATGTCTGGAATGACTAAGAGCTGTCTACTAAGTAGAGGTATATGATGGGTTGGACATGGAATGTCCTCCAGGAAAGCTCATGTGTTGGCAATGCAGAAATAATTACAGGTAAAATAATTAAATCAGGGGACTAACATCATCGGTGGACAAGTCCAATGACAGTTAATAATCTGAATGAACTTATTGGATGGCAACTATAAGCAGGTAGGGTGTGGCTGGAGAAGGTAGGTCATAGGAAAAACATGGACTGGGTACAACATCTGTACCTGATTAGTTCTCTCTTGTTCTTCTCTTTCTCTCCTTTCTCCTCCCCCCTCACCTCCCCCCCCCCCTGTATGTTTGTTTTCCAGTTGCTTTGAGCTGAGTGGCTTTCCTCTACCATACTCTGCCACCATGGATATTTCTGACTTGGAGCCGGCTGACCATGGACTGAACCTCTGAAAGCATAAACCTAAATAAATCTTTTATTCTGTAAGTTGTTCTCATCAGGTATGTTGGTTACAGCAACACAGCTAACTAATACAGAGTAATGTCAGTAATTACTCTAATGCCATACATATGTACTAAACAAGGATGAACAGTATAAAATATTAAATGCAGGTCTTTAATAATGAATAGGGAGGTCTTCCTAGGAAAGTGTAGGCTAAAACTACAGTTTGAAAAAAGTATAAATGATAAATATTGTATACAGAAACATGCATATAAAATCTCAGTGACCACAACACCCTAAAATTTGCTTCTTAGTAGATTATAAATTATTAATTCCATTGTAAGTGAAAGTTGTGGTGTCAAGAAACACTAAACTTAAACTTCACCATTGACCAGTTCTTTTAACCTCCCATATGCAAATGGAAGCCTCTTTTTTATGAGGATTGAAAGGAATGTAACATAGCTGGCACATTGAAGGTATGGAATAAATTTATGATCTCTCCTGAACAAATTGATCACATCTAGATTAAAATACCAGCTTGTACTTAACAAAGATGTATGATTACAATGCACCAATAAAAAAAAATTGCTGTTAGTAAACACAAGTCCTTCTTACAAAGTTTTGCTAAAAACACATCCATTTGCAAACACTATAATTTGTAAATTATCTAATATTTTAAAAATGAGATGCCAAAGTGATTATTATACTCAAAATTTTGCAATTAAGAAGAGACAAAAATAACTATTGTATCAGTGTTATCCTCTTTGAATATCCATGGTTTCAATTAAGTTTATAAAACTACTATCCTTAGAAGTTCTCACTCAAGATTTCATTTCTTTCTTCACTCTTTTAACTATCCTAGGACTATCCTAGGACTATTTCATTTTTAATCCTGGAAACAAAGAAATACAGCCTCAAACTCCTTTATCATATCTATACTTATACTTTTTTCCCAGTCTATTTATGATTTCTATAGTTACTATTGGCAGTATTCCTTGGAAACTATCCATTTTCACTCTTTAACATCCATTTTTAGGTACAATTGCTCATTTGACCCAGCAGACCCTCATCTCTTAGTAATGACCCTCATCAAACTATAAACTCCTTTACTCTCTTAGAAGGAAAGAAAGGCCACATCTTCAGCAGTGCACATCTACATTTCTTGAAAGAATGAAGTTGCTGAAGATAGCTGTAGCAAGTAAATAGCTTCAAAACTTTCCAATCCAAAGTATTCTTCTATTCTCTCCCTAATTCCATTGCAGATTATTCAAATACCTCAGTTTTTATATGTTTTGTTTTATCAAAACTAGAAAGGAACATTATTGGGAAATAAGAACATTATGCCAAGGAGAGTTAGAGATAATAAGTTTACAAAAATTAAAACAAATTCTTCTTTTTACCCACAAGAGAGAAAGTATCTGATATTAAAGTAAGGAGAGCTGATCCTCCATCCCTAAAGCACTTCCACAGATGCAGTGATATAAGGCGCCTCCTCTCTCATTTGCATGTGCAGGCCTGACTTTTCTTCCTACCTAGCATTTCCAACTTCTTCTTTCTCTTTTTTTTAATATAATTAATTTATTTTGGTATTGGGGACTGAACCCAGAGGCATTCTACCTCCAAGTTATACCCCCAGTCTGATTTTATTTCTTATTTGGAAACAGGGTCTCACTAAGTTGCAGAGGGCCTCAATAAGTTGCTGAGGCTGGCTTCGAAACTGAGATCCTCCTGTCTCAGCCTTCCAAGTACTGTGAATACAAGTGTGTGCCACCATACCTGGCTCCAAGTTCTTTCAAGCTCAAGTGCATCTTCAATTTGTGTTTTGCCTGTTCTGCTTTAGATTATAATTTTTGAGTCTTAACTTTATCCCTCGCCCTAACTGGGTGGTGCTTACATCAGCCTGGATTTCTTCTGGTTTTGCCTTCAATCTTTCCAAAAGTATATGGCCTATAGCCAAGCTAATACTTAAAAACAAACCAAGCTGGGTGTGGTGGTGTACACTTGTAATCCCAGCATTTGGGAGGCTGAAACTGGAGGATCCGGGTTCGCAGCCAGCCTCAGCTACCTAGTGAGGCCTTCCACAACTTAGGGAGACCCTGTTTCAAAATAAAGAATAAAAAATAGGGCTGGGGGTTTAGCACGGTGGTAGAATGCCCCTGAGTTCAATCCCCAGTACCAAAACCAAAACAAAACAAAAACAAAAACTAAAAACAAAACCTGCTTTCATAATGTCCTAATACAAAATTAGAAAAAACAGAATTTAATAAAATCTTTTTGCCTAGTAAGACACAGGCTTTTTTTTTTAACTTTAAGCTTGAGAAACAATGCAGTAAATATTTGTTAGGTGTTCATTGGTGAGTTCAATATATAGTATATTAAATATATACATACACAAATATATTATTCTCTAAGGATATACGAGTATATTAGATATATATCTAACTATATAACTTAGAGTCCAGAACTGGGTAAGACTTAAATTTATTCTCTATTCTTTCACCACAGTTAGTCAAAAGTTGGTAAAGAAAATAACTAAATCATTGCCTTAAATGAAAAAATTCCTACCTTTTCTACCTGCACAAATACATCACGATTAACTAAACTTCCTCTTCCTCTGTGAGCTGTCACCTCACCTTCTGGTCTGAAGTTATCTTCAATAATAACTCAAATAGCAGTTCATTCCTAGATCATTCATTTGAAAATTAATTAGAGAACACTTTCTTGAAATCTCATGTTATTCCGTTGAATGAATATTTAAAATAGTTAATAATTTTATCTTCTCTATGTAGATTTTTGGTCCTTTTAGTAGACTACAAACTTTTTGATGACTGCATGCTAAATATTTCAGGGTCTCAAAGACTTCCTGAAAATAGTGGGTGCGCAAGAAGAAATGGTTACTTTCATTTCTATGCCTTTCATGTCCTAATTTTAGCACAGTTTTTAAAAACAACCAATTATTTGACATGGAATTGTGGCACTTTCACATATGTATATGTATAGACACACAACTTTTATACTATTCTTTGCCTTATATATTATGGACTAACTGTAATCCATTCACATATATTACTAAGAATTAATATCCTGCAAAAATATTTCATTTCTTCAAAATAAAGTATAACTAGCAGTGTCATTATAGATTTCAAGTCCATTAAGTATTGAAGAATTGAATTAGAAAGTAGAATTCATCTTGACTTTTTAATTGTCTGTATTTTTGTTTTTATTTATTAATTAAATTTTGCTTGTTCTACTTTGGATTATAATTTTTGTGGCTTTACTTCACCCCCTTCCCAAAGATTTCATAATAAATTCCTAGGAAGTAGGGATCATCTAGTCATTATTAAGTTTTTTTAAAGTATTTCTCTTACATAAGAGTCAATTAATAACTTATAGCTCATTATTCTAATTTCACTCAAAAATTTTTGATGAAAAAAATTTAGAAAAGTCAAGTCAGAAATGGTTTTCATGGTCATATTTTCAAACATGCCAAAAAGAAAACTTGTAGCAATCACATAATTTTAATATTTTAAGTGACCTATAGTGATCCTATAGATCCTATAGATCATATAACCCTTACATTATATTTTCGTTAATAATATTAATTAACACCAAGTTTTGTTTCTTATTCCTAAAAACATTTGCAAAAGACAACAGTAGCCGGGCGTGGTGGCACACGCTTGTAATCCCAGCATTTGGGAGGCTAAGACCGGAGGATCCAGGTTCGAGGCCAGCCTCAGCTACCTAGTGAGGCACTCGGAAACTTAGTGAGACCCGGTTTCAAAATAAAGAATACAAAATAGGGCTGGGGGTATAGCTCGGAGGTAGATGCCCCTGAGTTCAATCCCCAGTACCGAAAAAAAAAAAAGACAACAGTAATTTTTCATATATGTGAAACATACTTTTATATATATGTGTATATATATGAAACATATTTTTAGTGTTGCATTGTAGTCTCACATCAACATACTTTTATTGGTGCATTGTAGTCTAACATCATAATGTAGTTCAGAGTGATAGTGGCATACATGCACAGAGCACTTAGTGAGCTCCCTCCTTTCCTCTCCCTCTCCCCTCCATCCCCTTCTCCATATATGATACTGAGATTGGCATTGGAATTCTCACATATCTATATAATGTCAATGGAGGTGCCTCCTTTGTTAATTCTCCCTCCCCCCACCATTACTCTCCCCTGGACCACTTCCCTTGCTCCACTAGGGTTTCTCCTTCATTATCTAAAGTCCTTATATCTCGACTACTTCCTAGCTTCTACATATGAGAGAAAACATATGACTTTTCATTTTCTGTGACTGGCTAATCTTACTTAACATAATGTTGTCCAGGTCCACCCATATTCCTGAAAATGACATAATTTTGTTCTTCTTTATTGCTGAGTAGAATTCCATTGTGTGTATATCCAATAACTTTGTAATCTATTCATCTGTTGATAGACACCTAGGTTTGTTGCATAATTTTTGAATTATGTTGCTATAGACATGGATATGCATGTATCACTATAATAGTATGATTTCAGGCCCTTTGGAAAGTGAATGTATAAATTATTAGAAAAATTGTTTACTATGAGTAACTTTAGCTTTAAAATATAGCTTATATAGATATTTTTCTTATGTCTTCATTTACAGAAATTGTCTTATTATCACTATTAATAACACTAAGACATGAGGAAGTACATAGAATGATACCCTTGGAACATGAGATCTACTATTTCTTATAATTTGATAAAGAGGTATTTTCTCAGCAAAATAATAACAGTGACAACAATAATGTTAGTACGCCATGACCTAGTTGTCTTTTAAGGTATCTCTATCAAAATAATAGCTTCTAAAACAATTCCCTCATGAGGAGCCATTGGCCCTCCCACATGAAATGTTAGGCACACAGGACTGAGGTACACACCATAGGATGAACTGTTACAATCTTCAAATAGGCAACACCAGTTCCCACTATGCACATTCTAGGGATTTGTCTTAAGGAGAATGGCTGGCAGCCAGCTTGCCTCAATTCTCACTAACATACCTCAAGAGATACTTTAAAAAACAATTTAGGGTTGTATTTTTGGAGGATGATGTTGGGCACACTATTTTCAGATAGATCAAGGGATAAATTTGACAAGTGGAATCAGTTGCTCCATAGATCAAAATGAGAGCTCACACTCTCAAATGATCTGGGAAATAAACAGTAAATTCAATATAAATTTAACTGAAGTCTGAAATGATGGTGAAATGTTCCCAAAACTAGATTTTAAGGGGGAATTATAGACAATAAATTATATGACTGTGCCAACATATCCTAAGCTAAAAAAATATATATTATTTTTCTGTAGTGACTCTGAGAGCTTTGATATTTGAAAAATGGAATTAGGGATTGTGTTATAATCTTAGGTTTCAGATAGACAGGTCCTTTTGGTTTTGTTTTCTAGATTGCAAAGAATGAACACTTTTAAAAGCTTAATTTTAAGAATAAACCATTGATTTAATTTCTACTACCACTAAGAATAACAATAACAATAATAATAATAAATTTCTTTTTTTTTGGTGGTGATGGTATTAGGGATTGTACTCAGAGGTGGTCTACCTCCAAGCTACACCTCCAGCACTTTTTATTTTTTGTTTGGAAACAGGGTCTCACTAGATTTATAAGAGTCTCATTACATTGCTGAGGTTATCCTCAAACCTGCAAATCCTCCTATCTCAGCCTCCCAAGTACTGAGATTACAGGCACGCATCACCACACTTAGCTTGCATTCCTCTTTTTAAGGAAAGTATATAAGCTTTATAATTGTTCATAAGCCTTGGCCCTAGAATAATATCTGTAGGTACCCCCAAAATGTCCACAAATATTTTCTGATCTGAATATTTACAGTAATGTAATTGATGAAAATACTTAATATTTATGATTTGGATATTTTGTATTTAGATAATCACTAGGGACTTCTTTGTTACTTACATAGTTATATATAGAACTTTTTATTTAATTTCATTGTTATAATTTTCTCAAATGCATGGGGCTATAAATTACAATTAAAACACTGAATTCTAAAGTGCTCTGAATTTTCTGTATAATTGATCAATAAATTTTGAAACATAAAGCAGAATTTACATAGTAAACTACATTTTTCAATACAACTTGCTACTTACCTATCTATATACTTTGGCTAGTTACACGACCTTCCCAAACTTCAGTTTCCTTATCTTTAAAATAAGAAAAATATTTTGCAAGGAGTGTTTTGAGAATTAGAGTAACACATGTAAGGTCCCTAGAACAGCATCTGGGACATAGCTGCACACTATAGGTTATGATTATTTTTTGTATTTATGATGATAAGGATGGCAATATGTGCTAACTTCCTTAGAACTACATTTTGAGACAATTTGTTGGGTAAGTAATCTAGTTTTGAGTTCCAATCTCAGCCTTCACAGTTTAGACACTGCCTGACATCAATATGATTATCTAATGCATGCTACATGGGGATCTTTTCTGATCTAAAAAAAAAAAAACAACTTTTCCTGTTTTAAAAATAAAATTAACATTTTCTATGTCTTGCTAGATCCTTATATTTCCTCCCAACCATTTTGCTATTTCTATCCACATTCTCTTCTTAATGAACTGTTCTTATCATATATTTGAAATATTAAGGACTCAAGAATTTGTGATTTAAATTATATTATTTAGGATTCTCTTCTATTTGTAAACAATATCTAACACATGCTTTCATCTAATTCATCTAATTGACCAAGAGTAAAATAAGTTTGATATAAGAATAAAATCTGGATCAAACCATGTTCCTCAGGAAAGGTTTGTTAAAAGCATTCAGAGACTGGAAGCCAGAGACTAGACAAATGTTATTTGCCTTCTAGTTAGCTGTAAGGAAAAAGACCATTTAATAAACAGGAGTGTGTTTTGCTGACTTGAATCAAAATGATTGATTTTCACTTAACATTTGTCCACTATTGTTAGCCCAAGTTGGAAAATCAATTTCAGTGTGACCCAATGGGAAAATAGTTCCATGTATCTCTATATATTTTATGACAGTATCACATTAGTACTCCTTTGCTTATCATAGTATTAAATAGGAAAGCTTGTGCTTAAACAATTTTGCAGTTGTGACACAAGGCAGCAAAGTATAACATATCAAAATGACAATGGAGCCGGGCGTGGTGGCGCACGCTTGTAATCCCAGCATTTGGGAGGCTGCGACTGGAGGATCCGGGTTCGCGGCCAGCCTCAGCTACCTAGTGAGGCACTCTGCAACTTAGTGAGACTCAGTTTCAAAATAAAGAATAAAAAAAAAAAATAGGGCTGGGGGTATAGCTCGGGGGTAGAATTCCCCTGGGTTCAATCCCAGTACTGCAAAAAAAAAAAAAAAAAACCCAAAAACCAAAAATCAAAATGACAATGGAAATAATCTGGTATCTCATTAATATATCTTCTTTTGAAAGAAGAAAATCATCAAGAAATGGAGACATAAAGTCAGAATACTGTCATAAAATTTAAATATTTTGATCTCTTAAATTTGTATCCTCTTTGATCTTTTCCATATGCAGTTTTTTTTTTTATTTTAAAGCATAAGAGTAACAAAATACCCATTATGGATCTAAAATTGTGGCACTATTAAAGTCATTCTAACATGTTTCAGAATATTGTGAGGAATACATGCCACTTTTTCAGTCTTATGGTAATTTGAAAATTGTTCATACATATATTTATTATTGGTGGTCTCATAAAATGTCTGTTATAAAGGTATGAATTAATTAAACATATTTATAAATAGTAAATGGGTTTTTACCAGTACGAATTCTTTCCTTCATCAAAAATTATTAACACCTGCTCTCTGAGAGCTGATGTGCAGAGTCCAGGGATTGATACCCTTATGAATGTGATGGGGAAAGTTGCATTTTCATAAACTATCTTGGTTGGAATTTGACAAGATGGCAAGACTTTTAGACTTCAATAATATCTTTGTGATAATTTTTGTCTTTATATCTAAGAAAACTAAGGACCAGAAGTATTAAGAAATTTGTGCCAAGTTGAAGCTAACCAATGACAGTATAGAGACTTGACGCCCCCTGAACCCAGTGCAGTATCCTTTCCAATACACCGGGAATTGTTTTATTTCTGCCTTTGTTATGCAATTCACATCTCTGACTCCCAATCTCTTGATCCAGCCTAGAAAACAACCTGCAATTCCTGGAACATATTAGTAATTTCATCTCTCTTGTGCATTTGAACATTATTTTCCTCCCAAGGCACAACATTGATGGGGATGGAAGTTGCAGGATAGGAAAAGGTTGAGTTGTGCAATGTCCAAGATAGATTTTGATCCAAATATCCCTTCTTCTGCGCAGCCTTTGAACTTTCTGTGAAGTTTATTTCCACTTCTAAAGATCAAATTTTATGTATACATGTATGCAAAATTAAATATGTATATCATAGGGCAATATAAATGCATTCTGTCAGTGATTCACAATAATAAAGTATTGTGCTGTAAGTGACAGACTGGAATAATGCAACATTCACTAGAATAGAAATGAAACATCTAAGTTTGAATCTAGGCTCTGCTACTTTTCAGCAATGCAATCTTGAGGCATTCACTAAACACCTCTGGGTCTCATATTCTTCATCAGTAAAATGGGAATAATATGACACATAACTCTTAGTCTGCCAAGACAAAAATGAGATATTACTGAACATACTAAGGACAGAGCAGGCTTAGTTAAATTTGAGTTCTGAATATTTCATATGAAAAGAAAGTCCTTTTACTAAATTTATGAATTCCCTCAACAATTACAGTGCCCTGACACCTCACCTTAGACACATAAAAACCCCTCCACAAATACACACACACACATACACACACACACACACACACACACACACACACACACACACACAATTATCAGTATTGGAACTCTGAGCCTCAGAGACCTACCTAAATAGTCCTGAGAAGCAAGGAAGAGGGGCTCTGACAAATTAAAAAAAAAAACTCGAAGCCATAAGTCCTTGACTATTCTGTAGTTAATGAACATAAATTAGTGTTCTAAAAAAAAAAAAAAAGAGGAAGATTTTATTGGAAAAAGTGCTTTAATTCGAAAATCCACTTGACCACTGAATCCAGCAGAACTGCTATATCATATTTTTATTTAATTCCTTTTATGTCTCATGATGAAATGCTATATACAAAAATAGAAACATTGCTATAGAGCTAACCCATACAGAAAAACACATTATCTCCACTCCAGTCACAAATTTACTTGAGAAGTTTCTAGAGCCTAATTATAATTTCCTTTGAATTATGTAATTGCCCAGTCAAAATTTTTACTGGCTCTTCATGGCCTATAAATTAAAATCTCAATTTTTGACATCTGCAGACTTTTGCATCTTCAATAACTAGTGACTATGTACAAAAATAACTAGCTATAAAAATAAAACAAAGACTGTTTTGTCTTTATGTTCTTCCTCCTTACATCTAAAGCAAATTATACAAGGAAGAAAACACTACTGCAAAAAAGGAACATATCTCAAAGCCAAATTTGTGATTTTTAAATTTGCAGACAATTTAATAATACCAAAGTCACTGACCATACCTTATTGCTGAGATTTAGTTCACTGTCATCAGAAGTAAGAAATATGTGTACAAACTAACATAATTTAGTGTGCTGCATGCTATCATTACTGAGCTTTTGCTGTGTGTGTGTATGTGTTCAACTGTGCAAACAACATAAGCTATAATCCTGAAAATGTATTTGTAAGGTTTTGAGCCTTATCTGCTTTTTAAAAGATTTTCTCTTACAGAACTAAAAGCTGGTTTTGGTGACAAAAATACTCACATTTAATATAATTAGTGACAATTACATATTGATAAGTATTACAGAATACTACCATAGACTTATAATAGAACAAAATTACTGATAAACATCAGTAGGACAGCTATAGGGAGAGAAAAAGAAGATTTTGAGCAGATTAAAAACTTAATCTGCTTATTTCTGAGTGACTGGAATATAGTAGTGGGATATGCACCCTGAAAAACAGATCATTTTTAGTTTATTATTTAAATACTTCATGTTCCCATTGCCTGCAAATTTTTCAGACAAATAATATCCTTCCTATTCTTCATGATTTTTTTTCCTTTTTTTTATTCTAGGTCTTGGTTCTCCTCCTTCTATTTCACCCCATACTCTGACATCATCTTTTCAGTGAAGTATTTTGTGTGCTGGTAAACATGAAAGTAATATTATTCAGATTTACTGCTACTGCTATATCTAGAGAATCTATTTGGATTTATTGTTACTTGTCTACCATTTCTAACTGCCCTACAGTAACTATCAAAAGGTGAAGGCCTGGATATTAACCCAGAGGAATGTTTAAAATATATAAATTAAAATATTTATGTAAGAGAAACACACACAACTTCCCTTCCTCTTAAAATTCTTATCTCAGGAGAGACCATCGGAAGCCACAGCATGAGCAGTTACTAAAGTCTTAACTGCAGTATTAATAACTCGAATTTAAAACTCTTGGCAATTAGGATTAATGACAGAAGTCATCAAGTCACTCCCTTACCCAGTGTAACACTTCCTCACATCTTTCCATTCCCCTCTTCTATTGACCCTTTCATGCTCTTTTTTTTTAGGCTGTGAAAGTGGGGGTCCTGAGACTGTGATCCTGTTATCTGCTGCTTTTTGTATCTGGGATTAATGAAGGAGACATTGACAGATTTACTACCAACAGCTCAGACAGAAGTCCTACTTTAAGCTGTTGATATAAAAGGAACTAATTTAGTTAAGAGTATGGGACTAGTTCATAAATCTGGATTCAGAGGGCAGTTAAAATGCTCATATCTCTTAGAGAACAGGATCTGAATTAAATTGTGAGCCTTTACACTGTTGAAAAGAGCCAGCATTTCTGATGGATGGATGGATGGATGGATGGATGGATGGATGGATGGATGGATGGATGGCTCAGAGTTAACATAAGCCACATTCAGGCCAGCAGGGTAGATGATTAGGCAAGAGACTGTTTGGGACATTCAACTATATGATTTAGCTGGGACAGTTCTCAGAATTCTAGTCACTGAAAACATTTTCCTTAGATGAAATCTGAAACAAAGATAAAATATGCTTTAGAAAAAAAAAAAAAGAAATGAAACTTCAAGCAAAACATAAATAAAATAAAATAAATAGAGCCGGGCGTGGTGGCACACGCTTGTAATCCCAGCATTCGGGAGGCTGAAACTGGAGGATCCGGGTTCGCGGCCAGCCTCAGCTACCTAGTGAGGAACTCCGCAACTTAGTGAGACTCGGTTTCAAAAAATAAAGAATAAAAAATAGGGCTGAGAGTATAGCTCGGAGGTAGAATGCCCCTGAGTTCAATCCCCAGTATCGCAAAAATAAATAAATAAATAAATAAATAAATAAATAAATAAATAAATATATTCCAATGAAGAGAATTAATAGTAATTATAAGCCTCTATCTATTTAGAATTCAACCTAAAGGAAAACAATGTCATGCTTTTATAACTCAGAAAAATGCTTAGTATATTTAATTATAAATTAAAAATTGTCATCCTAAAATGACAAATTTTAACTCCATATAAATAACATTTTATGATTAGCATTCTCTGTCATATCTTAATAGCAAATAATTCAAACTTCTCAAATTTTAGAATCTTTTTGCCTTGATTTTCTCAGTAGCTTAGTTTAAGGAAAAAATCATGAGAGTAAAATAATAATAGAAATTTTAAAATTCTACAAAGTCAAAGGAGGTATCTCTTACATATCACCAGAATCTAATGCATATACTCAGCAATAGCTCATTTTTATTCTTAATTATAATAAATCTAAAAGGGACATTACTAAACATAATTCAGTTCCTTGACTATTACAGGGTAATGATGCTATTTGGTGGCACAGGATACTACCCAGAATTAGAATGTTAAAATCTTGACCTTGCTCAAGGAGTCGTGGGAACCACAGTGATGTGCTTCTGTCTACCCCGCCTCAGCTCAGAACCATCAGGTAAAAAAAAGAGCATATGACTGAGAAAAGCATTACATAACTAAAACTTGAAAGCTATCCATGAGGAATATGGTTAAGTCCAGTTAATTACAGATAATGTCCTGACAACAGGGCATCCAAGTGGAAAATTTACATAATCTCTCAGAAACATCCACGTGAAAGTCAGGAGGGAGGGCAGGATTGGCTAAGAAAGATGGGCCCAGTGATGATCACCAAGCCAGGAAAGGCTCCATGCTTACCAGGAAAAAGTCGGATGGTAGAAAAACAGATCATTAGACCTTAGGAATGGATCAATGTTACGAGATAAGAAAGAGAAGGGAGAGAAATGAAAGAAAAAGATTACTAGGAAGTAGTCTCTCTTTACAACTTTTATCTGTATCCATGCTCAAACTGTGAAAAACTAGCCCAACTTCACGATTTTGTAAAAGCATAAGGAAAAAAAGAAAAGTCCTTATAATCCTCTGAAATTAAAAAAATGATTTTTAATCCAAAGTTAGTAAAAATAAAATGGTAACAATGAATGTCCTGTTATATGTGTATATATTTACAAAGTTTGAAAAATTAATTTTACTTTATACTTCAAAATAATATCAGTTCCAACAATCTCAAATATTACAGGCTGTGATTTGATTCAAAGTAAAAATAGTAGAAAATATAAATGGGATATATAAAGCAATTTTAAAGAGGAATTACTTATGGATTATAATATAGATTATAAAAATCCTGGTGTTTTATTTACAAAAAGCAATATGAAAAATATTTAGCAAAATAGAAAGGCATTTATCCTTAGAAGTATATATTTGTATAATGTATTAATATAAGAAATGTTAAGATTAAGGGAGAAATAAACACTACCTACTCAAGTCAGTATCACTGTTATAAAGCTTTTCTTACATTAAACTTTTGTCTGTGTATGTGGTGGTGGGGATTGAACCCAGGTATGTTCTACCTCAGAGCTACACCCTCAGCCCTATTATGTTTTTTTCTTTGGAAACAGGATCTCACTAAGTTGCTGAGAGCCTCGCCAAGTTGATGAACTGGTTTTCAATCTACAATCCTCCTATCTCAGCTTCCGAAGTACTAGAATTATAGGAGTGTGCCACTACACCTAGCTTCCTTACATTAAACTTACAACTGGGTGTCTGGTAAACATAAAGGCACCATCATAATGCAGTCTGTCAAATAAACTGTCCACCAAAAATGTACATTTTTTTTTCTTAGATTGGGTTCGCTGAGATCCAAACTAAAAACTAAATATTTAAAATATGCAGAATTATACAACTTTTATAAATGATTAAAACCTGCTATGCCAGGTGTACTGGTGCATGTCTGAAATCCCAGTACGTGGGAGGACGAGACAGGAGGATAGAAGGTTTAAGGCCAGCCTCAGCAACTTAATGAGACCCAGTTTCAAAGTAAAATAATAGGATTGGGGGGTGTCGTTCAGTGGTAGAGCTCCCTGCATTCAATCCCCAGTACCACAGACAAAAAAAAAAAAAAAAAGTGATTGATTTAAAAATAAACTTAATCTTTTCTAATAAAAATATATAAAGACTGAACATAAAATATTAAAAAAAAGAAAAAAGCTTAAAAATTGTATCTGTGGAGCTGGGCATGGTGGCTCATGCTTGTAATCCCAGTACTTGGGAGGCTGAGACAGGAGGATCTGGGTTCACAGCCAGCCTCAGCTACTTAGTGAGGCCCTCTGCAACTTAGTGAGACCCTGTTTCAAAATAAAGAATAAAAAATAGGACTGGGAGTATAACTAGGAGATGAATGCCTGAGTTCAATCCCCAGTACTGCCTCCCCCCCCAAAGAAGTATCTGTGTTGATATTTCTGTTCCCAACCAGATGATTTCAATTGATGTCTTCAAGATGCTCCATATCAATGCTGTACATTAAGCCTAAGAAAACAATGTGTTCAGTCCTGGACAACTAATGTTAACTCTTGGTATTTTTTAAAGTATTCTTTCAGTACACCACAGCTCACTGGTGATGAAAATAATGTTATGTTTCTAAAATCAGTGCATTAATCTAAGAAGGGATAATTATACAAATAAAATAATTTTTATTTTTTATTATACAAATGTTGCCAATCAATTTTAATCAAGATATATTTCTACCAAATTTCTAAGTTAATACATAAAATGTTGTGTGATGCTAATAAATAACAAATAATGTCTCGACAGGGCAAAAGCCAATTAAGAATCCAAGTTCTATTTATATGTTCTTATAAAACACTAATCTTGAACGGTGTGGTAGAACATCCCTGTAATTCCAGCAGTTCAGAAGGATGAAGCAGGAGGACTGCAAATTTTAGGCCAGTCTGGGCAATTTAGCAAGACCTTATCTCTAAGTTAACTAATAAATAGGGCTGGAGATACAGCTCAATGGTAGTGCACCCCTGGGTTTAATCCCTAGTACTGCAAACAAAACAAAATCAATCTTTTTTGTAATATAAAAAAATCAAGTTTTGCAGAATCCTCATTTCAGGTGGGGGAACCAGACTGAGTTAACACTTTTTCCAGCTCACATACGTAATTATGAGATGGTTTTATTCAAGCTAAGAAATGTAGTTAAAGTAGCATGTTCATGACACAGGTTGTTCTAGTAAAAATTTTATCTTTCAAATATGTATAAACCAAAGTTAATTACTTATATGAAACAGGATATAATTGTATTATAAGGATACCTGAAATTTCAAGGCAAGAGATAATAAAAATGAAAGATATCATAAAGGGAAGATAATATGAAGAAAGATATTATAAAGGTAAAGATAATATAAAGGGTAGAAAAGTCCACTGGTATTCTTCCCCAGCATTGTAACATCATAATTGACTTAAAAGACTATAATAAGGTTCAGATCTAAAAGGTAAATAATCAGCTTACAGTTTTAAAGCCAATTAATTTGTATTGATATTTCAAAATGCATTTTTAAGACAAATGCAGTCATTAAGAGTATAATTTCAGCTATTGAAAACATTTGAAATCTCAATATTTGAGCAAAAGACCCACAGGTGTTTTATACTTTGCAGATGTAATAGGGAACAGCAAAGCAGGGGATGCAAAGCCTCTGGTATCAAGTTGCTTAATCAGTCTGAAGGTGAAGTGGTTTAACAGCACTGTGCAATGGCTGATTTGCAAACATCAAGGAGTTCAGAGTGATCCTTGCAGAGGTTGGAATCATGAAGTCATAGCCATCAGAAAAGGAGAGGCCACACTGGGCTGGCGGCTCAGGCCTGTAACACCTGTACTCCCAGTATTTAGGAAGCTGAGACAGGAAGATTGATTGCAGGCTTGAGATTAGCCTTAGCAACTTAGCAAGGCGCTCCAAATCTTAGTGAGATCCTGTTTCAAAATAAAAATATAAACTAGGGCTAGGAGTATAACTCAGAGGTAGAATAAGTCTGAGTTAATCCTCAGTACAAAAAAAAAAAAAAAAAAAAGAAAGAAAGAAAGAGAGGTAGAGGAAAGGAGAGAAGAGGGGAGAGGGCAGGGGAAAGAGGAGAAGGAGGAGGAGGAAAGGATGAGGCCCATGTGTTCTGAGAATTCAAAAGTAAGACTGGCAGAGGCATGAACATAAATCTGGAACTGGAGATACAGACCACAGGGAGGGTCCAAATCATTTGCCGTTGAGATTTTCAGGCTTCTCTGCTACCTTTTGAATGAATTTCTGCCACCTATATTCTCTGAGTTGATTTGATTTGATGTAGCCTTTTAAATACTGGAGGACTATTTTTTTTTTTTTTAAAGTAGATGCCATCATCGGTCATTTCAAAGTATGAAAAGCACATCTGCATAATGAATGGAAGTCCTCCCAACATAATATGTTAAGTTAATTGAAAACTCACTGTGTATTTCTGGTGCTTATTTCACCACTGACTGATGAAAACTTTGCCACACACACACATCTGTCCCCAGGCCATTGCTGCCTGGCTATCATCCTTCTCTGAAGGAGACCTGTGAGCCAGCAGCTCCCCTTTACCTCACAGTGCTCATGCAGCTATTTCTTCGGATGAGGGAGCCTACATCTTACAAATGACAGCATTTCCATAGAATCTTTATTATCTTACCATACCCTGCAGCTCTTACTTGCTAGTCTAGTATTTTAACCAATTCTATCTTGATATATACGTATATATCAACAGAGTCAAACTGCATTAGATCTTTTATTTGTGCCTAAGGCAAGTTTGGAGTGTGTGTGTGTGTGTGTGTGTGTGTGTACACAATTATGAGTTTTTGAAAGATTTTCAGTGAAAATTTAATAAATTCCTGATTTATTTTCTGGCTTAATGTAGAGAGTACAGGGGGGGAACCCCCCAAAAGAAAACTGCTTGCTTATGTTGGTTTATAATTTTATTTTAAATATCCAACTACGGATAGGAAGCGAATGCAATTTTCTAGATCTTTGTTTTACTAAAAAAAAAAAAATCCAATTTTTATCTGGAAAAAATCTAATTTAATTTAATCTCTATTGTAAAAAAGAAATCCTAGATATTTAAAAACAAATAGTGGGTTACTTCACCCATGGTACTAAGAACTGCTGTCTGAAGGTTAACATAACCTCGGTTACAGCCAAGAAGCTCTTTGGGGATTTAATTGGTTTGTGGAATAACTCCAAAACTTGTGCTGTGCTTTCTTCTTTCTTTGCCTTTCTGCTTCTCTAACTCTCTCTTTTCAAATAAAAAAGAGAATGAATGTTAATGCATCATTTATAAATTACCTTGTTAATGAAAAAAAAAAAAACCCACAAAACATTGCTTTGAAAACCAAACAAACTCCTGCTGCGGACTCGCGCATGTTTGATGGAGGCCCTTCAAAAGAGTCCATGGCTTAATGGAGGCTGTTTATGTGGAGACTTCGATCTGTACCTGCTGTCCCCTGTCACTCCCTGGAAACTTGGCGGCAGATGTTGCAGCGCTAAGTTGTCTCTGAAGTGGCTTTCTGTCCTGTCTCCCCACCGCAACCGAGTCAAACTGCATTAGATCTTTTATTTGTGCCTAAGGCAAGTTTGGGAGTGCAGCTGTGTCCACCCCCGCTCCTACCTTTGGTGTTTCGGGCCTCCAGGCTGCGAGTGCGAGACCAAAACGGTTCTGCCGCTCTCAACTACCTCCGCTGACAATCGGCCCGCTCGCTGCGGGCTGGGGAGGCCGCTGCAAACAGATGGCGACAACCTGCTAGCGCACACCTGGACGCGCGGCCCCAACCTCCGCGTCGCGCACTGAAACATTCATGACTCGGAGGAGTTGCCGCCACCATCAAAGCCTGCGCGTCTCGGCCCGAGCCCGCCGACCCGGCCACCTCGGCGGGAGCGAGGCACCGACCCAGAGACTTCTCGCGCCGCTTTGATACTCGATGCCCGAACTTCAATTACTTGATCAAGGACTCCAATTCAGCAGTGAATTCTTCCGCAAACGAGCCGGGTGCGGCCTCGGAGCCATAAAAGGCAAGCATTTGGCTGCAAATCCACCGTGACTGGCCTTGCCTAGGAAATGTGCCTGACGCCAGGTTTAGTTCTAAGTACACTGATTTGTTAAAGCTAAACTCTCGAGAAGCAGAATCTGCAGTAAACAATTTATAAATAAATGATGAATGTTTTCCAAAATGGAAAACATGCTGTGGACCAGGTAGACGTGGTTATTTGGAACCCTTAGTCACAACCTTAAAACAATTGTTCTGCTGCCTCTCAATAGAAAATAAGCTTATCTTTCCTTTTTTAAGGAAAAACAGGTGACTATCACTTCCTTTAGAATTAAGATATGAGATAATATTAGGATATAGAATAATATTCACATTTATTTATTGATAATGTGGAACTGATTCCACTTCTAACAACTAGAAAGTTTCCAAAAGTCTTCCCAATGTTTACAATGTACAAATTATTTTATAATTACACACTCGACTCTTATACCAATGCAAATGCTTACTTCATAAGGAGGATAAAATTAATGTAAAAATTATACACACACACAAAGACTTTTATGAGCACAGGAAAAATAGGAAAATAAACTTATTTGCAAAATATATTCACCAATTTATATGTTGCTAAGAACATTATTTTATAAAGAATTGACCTTAATAGCTAATAACATTTGTTCCAATGAATTATTTGCCATGCATAGACAAACCTTTCTGAAGGGAATCAATATATGTAATCCAAGATGACACAATACTTTTAGGATAATTTACTGGGAAAATGAATTTGTCGATAAAAAATAGATAAGCAAAAAACAACGAACATCTCGCATACATGAAATCCTTCATGAAATAGTCTGACTTCAATGTTTAATTGGTTTAATAAAGTACTGATAGGGAAGTAAGTTTGCAAATAACAAGATTTTACCATTCCTTATTCACTGGAGCCCAATTACAGGTGGATATGATGTCTAAACCTAAGAAAACAACTCCAGGACTAATTTTTCTCTATCAGTTATTATGTCCTGACATTCCTAAAACACACACACACACACACACACACACACACACACACACACACACTTTAGAGCTCAATTCATTTTTCTTTTTCTAGCAACTACAAATATAGAATAACCAAGAAAGTAGAGGATGCTTCCACTTGGACATCTTAGTCTCCTAAATTTTAATTTTCTCTACTCCATATAATCCTATGAGATAAGCCATGTCTATATAAACTAAATTAGTAAAACCTATAAAGGTTTATCACTTTACTTTTTGAGGGCTTAACTAGCCATGATAAGTAGACAGCAAGAGTGACCCATTCTTTTCTTTTTACACATAGATAAAGCATTACTTAAGTTGATTATCACATTTTAATATCATGCTTTAAAATCAGCTACACCAAATATACTCTAAATCTCTGATACTCTTTGGGTTAACATTTTCTTACTAGGCAAATAAAATTCCCAAAATAAAAGCTACTCTAAAATGAAAAAGAGCTGGGATTTAAGCAATATTATTTGCTTTTTATATAAAATAAAAGTAAAATTAGGACTGTGGCTATAGTTTGATGGTAGAGCATGTGCCAGGTCCTGGGTTCAAACCCCAATACCTCACACACAAAATAAAATGTGTGTGATGTTAGAGTCTCAGTAAAGCTTATGTCAGAGCACCATACAAATATGATCTATTTAAACAAATAAATATTATTTTCTTGGATAGTAATATTTGTATTTCAGATACTATAGAGACTTTCAAATAAAATCCACTGAAATGTTTATCATGCTTAAGTCATGTTTATAAATCATGTTCATCATGATTGGTGCAGATTCTTTTAGGCACAAGCATTGCAGTCATATCATTGCCTTTGACAATAAAGACATTTACTGTAATCCTCAAGATAAGAATAGAGCAACTGACGTTTTCATTCATTCAAAGAAGCCATCTGAAAATTAGTATAATATTTAAGAAATGTATGAACAGGTATAACAAAGTAGCAAAGCTGAAAGTGGAATAGTGGCTATAAATGTATTTATGAAGAAACAGAGAAGATAAAAAGAGGAAAGAATTTATTATTATAACTGTAAGCTTGACATAAAACCTTGCTCTAAAAAAAAAAAAGTATTATAAAGGAGCACTGGCAAGAAACACAGGAGAAAAAGAGCAAATTGTGCAAAATTAAAGTGATATCCATGAACAAATAACTTTGTGTGACTTGGTTTGGTTGGATGGGAGAACAAAGTTATGTATTAAATTCAGCAAGGAATTTAACAAAATATATTAATATCTTGTGAATATGGTATACTGAGGTTATAGAGTTGGGTGGGTTCTTATTTTTACTGTAATAATGCCAATTAACCATGGCATGCCAGTTGGGGGTAAAGATTCATAAAGTATCACACTGAGATTTTAATAGTGGCTTGAATTAAGTGACAAAAAAATTTAGGTGGCAAAATGTTGGAAGCAGTAAAGCTAAAAAAATGAACAGGCATGATGGTGGAAGATGGAATCACCCTGCCTCGTAATACACATTCCATGAAAAACAAGTTGATCAATTGAACCAACAATTAATGCTTACTAAGATTAATGTTTGCATTCAAGTAAAAACAAACAGAAAATGTACACAGGTAGAGTGGGAAAATGAGATTTTAGTAAATCTCACACAATAAAGGTCTTCCCTTTTTTATCTGTAACTCTGAACTCCAAAATCTTTGAAAACTGAAAATGTTGTACCAAGTTTGTCACCAAAATATGTTTGGAAGCAAAACTGGAGACTACTTATAGTCTCTATTTTTCCACTTGTAATAATTAATATATTAATATTAATATATGATAGTAAAATGTTTGAATAATGTGATTAGGAAAGGCTGTTTTATATAAGATATGATACAAAGACCATATCAGATTCCTAAAATCTGAAAAATTCAGGATTTTCAATAATCTCAAGACAATTAAATGGTTTGGAGTTATCTCAGACAGAAGTGTAAGTAAATTGCTGAAAAACAAAGAAAATCTTGGCCAAAATAGTGAAAAAGGAAGCATTATTTATCAATCATGGAAAAACAAATTACAATTTAATCTGCTTGAGCAACATGTGGAACATTCTAGCACTATAATTTAAATACTAAATTTATCTGGTGTCTAACAAAGTGCCTGGCATATATTAGTCACTAGATAAATATCTACTGAATGGATGAATGAATAATCATAATGCATCATTTGAAAAAACAAATATGCCAATTATCCAAATTCAAATTTATTCTATTTGTAGTCCATCTTTCTGGTTTTTAACCTCCAACCCCCAGGCTATCTAGCAATCCACAAATTTTAGTGTCCTGAACTGTCTCAGTGACTTTGCTTATAATACTTTATGGAAATCTTCCTTCTATCATTATCCACCTGTTGAAATCCTAGCCATTTTCAAAAATAGAGGAACTATGATTTCTAAAGTAGCTTTTTCTAATCCCTCCAGGGAGACCTAATCTCTCCCTCTACACACTCAAATATACTCAGCTCACTTTCTAAAATAAATCATATTTCTATATATGTCTAGCTTCCCAACCAAATTTTAGATTTCTTAAGAGCAAAGACTAATTTTTTACCCACCGCTCAGTATTACCTGATGTCATTACTTATGCCTATTTATAATCCAAAAATGACTAACACAAATCAAAATTAGTAGGAAAGATGAAAGACTAAAAACTAAGTTTTAATCATGATATATATATATATATATATATATATATTTTTTTTTTTTTTTTTTTTTTTTTTTTTTTTTTTTTTTTTTTTTTTTTTTTTTTTTTTTTTTTTTTTGCGGTACTAGGGATTGAACTCAAGGGCATTCTACCTCCGAGCTATACCCCCATCCCTATTTTTTATTCTTTATTTTGAAACCGAGTCTCACTAAGTTGCGGAGTGCCTCACTAGGTAGCTGAGGCTGGCCGCGAACCCGGATCCTCCGGTCTCAGCCTCCCGAATGCTGGGATTACAAGCGTGCGCCACCACGCCCGGCTTAATCATGATATTTTAAAAAAATCAAATATTAGCAAGAGAGCTGGGAACTGCTACTGTCTATTGTTGCTGACTAATAGATCTTCAGTGCTAGGTTAATACTCAGCATGCCATATAAAGGAAATTATATTGCAAATGAACTAGCATCTAACCTGGGGAGAGAAATCATAGATGATGTATGAAAACAATGTTAAAATACATGAAATCTACCATGTGCAAGAGGAAGAAGAGCTGATATATGTTTCTCCAAAACGATAACTCCAGATCACAAATGAATTTAAACAGAGTCATGAATGTCATTATATAAAAAGTTTCAGTTAGGAACCACTGTGAATCAACAGTCTAATAATGAAAGAGGCTGCAACATACACCAACTAATTCTCTCTTATTATGGTCCCATGGCAAATGATGGTCTGTTGGGAAATTTTCAGGAATATTTTCTCCAACTGGACTTCCTAAATGGTTAAATTCAGATGTTTTTGAAAGTCTCCCCATTTGATAAAAGTAAAATTTTAAGATGTACACACTTTGTATATTTAAAGCACCAAGCTAAAACTATGTAACAGTAAATATATTTGGCACTGTAAGATAAATACTAAATTTATCAGTTATTTCATCATTTAAAATAGCATATCCGATCTGAATAAAGCTTAAAGTTCTCTGCAGCTAACGTGCATGGAGTTCACTCTCTTGTCAACAGAATAAGGATCATGACATACAATGAACCCATCCTAAAAGTATGAACTCTATCGTGTCTCTGAACCAAATCTGCCCATTGTTACACATGAAAAGGTTTTGAACAATTTCTCCTACACTGATACATTAGGAACTAGTGTAAATTATTAAAGAAATTATAAAACTAGAATAATTATAGCCAAATTTCCAAAACAAGCCTTAAATAGTCTTCCTTGGTGGGGAAAATACATATGTATTTTACGTCTTATATAATGTATGACACAAAGGCAGTATCAGATTTCTAAAATCTAAAAAAATTAGAGTTTTGACAAATATACATATATGTACATATATAAATACACATGTACATGTGTGTCTATCACAATTACAGATTTCTATAATGCTGTATAACTTTAGAAGCACTCTCACATATTCAAGAAATTAGATTACATCAACCGTTGAAAGCAAGGAGCATATTTATACCAAAAGAAACTGGTTTGGGGTCATTTCCCGAGATCTCATTGCTACTAAATGCTAAAGAAAGTCTTCAAGTCTTCACTCTCTGTGTTCCCACCAGATAGAAACTCAAAGCACGATGTCTCAAAAGTCAAAAGCTGAAGCCATTTATGTGCTTATTAAAGTATGTGCACACATGATCATAATGTGTAGGAACTACTTGAAAAGTAACTAATGTGGAATGGTAGCTTGAAGATGCATTCCAACAATGATTTATTAAACATCCTATGTAATAGGAACTTGTACTAGGGGATAAGTGTAATAGGGGCTTCAAAATTTGTTTGGAGTAGTAGTTCACTACTTGCATTCTACTGACCCGGCTCTTTCCCAACATAACCCCAAACACAAACCTCGTCTCCTTCCTGAGGTCGCATCAAGGAAACCCGGTCATACTGACGCCGCAACAAAGCCCAGAGTGCGTCAAGACGACCCTAAAGGAAGATGGGATTTGTCAGTTCTCGGGGAATGTACTCAAGCTCTACTTACTGAATGAGTGAAGAGGCAAAACAGAAAAAGGTCAAGTTTTCTTCTCTACTTTCATTTCTTTCATAAATTATACAAGAAACTTGGAGGTTCTTATGCTGAGTTTTCAGCTGTTAGTGGAAACTGAGTGTCTGGTATTTGATCTTTTGATCTACCTCAATCCTCTTTCAAATGGGGGAAGTGGGGAACTATAAACAGTTTTTGGGGTTTTTTTTTCTGTGAGCTTTAAGTTAAATTACACAAAATTTGGCCAGGTACCTTAATTGGTGTGTACCACTTTGTCTGAGGAGGCTGGTAAGTGGGTTTGGGCCTAGGAGGTCTAGGCCTGACAGGTTCCTCTTCTTCAGGAATTGTCACCACAGCATTTTTGGCTTTCTCCAACCTGGCACCTTCCTCTGTAGATCCTTTATCACCCCAGCGAACCTGGAAAACAAAGGGGACAACTGCAGTCAGACAGAGCGTGTCCTAGAGGAGCAAGCTCTCATGTAGCCAGCTGGGAGTAAAAAGAGTGGAAGCCAGGAGTCGTGGCACATGTCTGTTGTAATCCCAGTGCTTGGGAGGCTGAGACAGGAAGATCGCAGGTTTGAGGCCAGGCTCAGCAAATTAGCAAAGTCCTGTTAAAAAAATAAAAATAAAAAGGGCTGGAGTGTAGCTCAAAGTTAGAATGGCCCTGGGTTCAATCCCCTGTACACCACACACACACACACACACACACACACACACACAGATGCATATATATACTAACTCCTATTTTAATAGGTATCTCATAACTTCTCATTGTATTTTATATTAAGATTCTAGAAAAAATATTATATTTTTCTTTAAAATCTGACATTGATTAAATTTGACACAACTATTTCACGATATTTTCAAATAAGGAGTCAATTCATGGTTTATATAGGAATGCATGACAGCGTGTATTTCTTTTCTATAATCAGGTATGTTAGATGACAACCATGGTAGTTAGCATCTACTGAAATATTACTATATTTCACACTGCATTGCATCCACACAAAAGAGTAATGATATAGACACACTCCTTTTTCCTTCCAGATGAGGGAACCGTGGCATAGACAGGTTAAGAGATGTGCGTGAAATCACACAGCTGGTAAGTAGTAGAGCAGGGATTTAAAGAAAGGCAATCTGAAATGGGCTGATACATTTTAAGTCGGTTTGAATTTTACAAGTGTATTTTACACAGAGGAGTTGCTTATTCAAAATTTTTCATCAAGTTTGATTAAAGCAAAAAATATGGTTTAAATATCCCGCTTTTAGAAGCAAAATAATTATAAAATAATTATATGTTAGATTGCTTTTATAAAGTTTTGCTTGGTGAAGTACTTTCAGTCTTTAGTTCCCATGCTCATCTGAGGATAGTTATTTGACAAGTGAATTTTTCAGTGAGAAGGACAAACTGGAAAGTCTCTGCTCTGAAGAGAAAAATTTAGGGACACCAGTGAATGTTACAAATTTTAGGGAATTTCCTGCTCTGAAAATTCTTGACCATAAAAAACTATGGGATCAAAATATTATTTTCTTTGTTTTTCAGCGAATGGGATTTTTTTTTTCAATTAAGGGATAAATCTGGACCAAAGTAGGCAAATGCGTAGAGTGTGGCCCCTCAGAAGGGCTTTGTCCAACCCAGAGCAGTATAAAAGTCCTACAAAACCAAAGACAGTACCAAAGAGAACAAAGATAAGACAAGCAAAGCTCTAAAACAAAATACCAAGGGCTAAGGATATATCTCAGTGATACAGCGGTTGCCTAGCATGTGTGAGGCCCTGGGTTTGATCCCTGGTATTATAAAACTAAAAATTAAAAAGAAATAGAAAGATCTATTCAGGGCACACTAGGATATACCACAATTATGTGATTCCTAGAAAGGAAAAAAGTAAAGCCTTTTAAAAGATTTTAGTTGAATTAGTAGGTAGGGAGACAGATGATTACTATTCAAAGAAAGAACTATTCATTGCTTTTTGATAAGGCTTACTTAGATGTTTTTACCCTTTTTTTTTTTACTACAATTTTAGAATGGGCTTTCAATTTCGAGTGGACTCTGTTGAGTCATTAAAATGTATCTGTATCTTTCAGTGTGATCAATGATACTAGAATGTTCTTTATGAGGTTGTTAAAATTGTTTTAAACACCATTAAACCTTGAGAGCTAGATAGTTGGCTTTCTTTCCAGAGAAATGACCTTCTCTTTCAATTTGCAGTATTTTCATCTAGGTAAACAACACTTTTTTAAAAAATTTTTTATTGTAGTAATTCGTGCAATATAGCATACATCTTTGTTAAGTACAAGTTGTTAACAACATATTTGCACACACTTCTCATTTGACCCCTTCCCCAATTCCCTCCTTATTCCCTCCCCCTCCCTCTCCCTCAGGTTCACTTCAGTGAGTGACCTTGATATGATTGTGTAAGTACATCATGTGCCTTAGGGTGTCCCTCTGCCCCATGCACCCACTACAATTCAATCAACTTCTTTGCTTATTGAGGATCTCTCCATTTCATCTGGAGACCCTCCTATGCCCCATCTTCTCCCTAGCATCCACATATTAGGGAGAACATATGCTTCTTAACTCTTGGTAAACAACACTTATAAAATCTTTAGATACAGGTAAATTAAATTAAAAACTCTAAAACCAGGGCATATTCCTTGTAGTTGCTAAGTCTCCATTTTAAGAAAGATACTTAAAATAAAAATTAAAAACTGAAAAAAAAGGAGTTACACAAGTAAACATAGGACTGTTAAAATTCAGGGAAGTAATTCAGAATAGAAACTAAAATTTAAATTAATTCAGAAGTGATAGATTTTAACATACACAGCTCCCTAGTTTATCCTTCATAGTTATCATAGAGGTCACGATAGATTCTTCCTTCGAGTATTACTAGTACCAAACTTAGGTAAAAAAATTGAAGCTAGTTGAACTAAAGTTCTGTACCAATGTGGCATTTCTAGGGTCTCACTATCAAAGGACTATATGATGCATAGCCACAGCTGAGGTCCAAGGAGATGAATCAGACAAATGAATTAGCTTCAGTTCACAAAGAAGCTGCCTCATCATTGCCATCATCACTGCCACCACAAAGGATTCTCATTCAATCTCAAGGTCTAAAACTAGGAAATACTTTGTAGAGGCATCCTACAATTCTTAAAAGCAATGATACACATACACACACACACACACACACACACACACACACAAATGTATGTATGTCTAAATTTTAACATTTTAATTTAGTCACATTGGGAGATAATTTAAAATGCAAAGGAATAGTAAGAATAGATTGCTGAAGCAAGCTTAGGGTCATTAATCTAGGATTTTTATTATGGGAAAATAATAGATATAAGCTTGATAGCTAAGTTCTTTCAATTCCACTTGACTTTTATTAGAAAAAATGAAATTCCATAATTTCCACAGCATATTTGGAGATTAGGAGGTTACATCATAGAAGAGCATCATTTCAGAATTGAGAAAAGAAATAAAGTAGTTCCATGAGGAATTGGCAAAACACTCATTTAAAATCATTAGGTATTGCGGATCAGTTGTGCTAATAGCTTTATTAACATCTGCTCCGTTCTGAAAAAATGCAAATCCTCATTATCATGGTATTTAAATAAATACTTAATTTAAAAGAGAAGACTTACAAATTCTAGACAATTTATAATAGTTTAAAACAACCTTAGTTATAAAAATTTGTTCTCTAATTCATATGGTCTCATAATTTCTGTAATTCATTTTACTTTCTCCAGTTTAAGATACTTTTTAAAGAGAAGTATTTTCAAGGTTTGAAGAGGTATGCTTTGAAAGAAGTTATGTTTTCAATTTTCCCTTTCCAAGTTTTAAATAAGTTCATGTTTGAGAAATTTACTGATGCTTAATTTTTAGTTAATTTTTATGTGCCTTTATTGGTGTACTATAGTCTCACATCATAATGTAAATAATGTATGATAATGACATACATGCACACAGCACTTGAGGGGCCCCCATCCACCTCCCCATTTCCCCCCTTCCTGATACAGAGTACTGAGACTGACATTGGTACATTCATATATGCACACATAGTCGATGATAGTATTTCCATTAATAAGCCTCACTCTTCCTCCTCTGCTTCCCTTAGACCACTTCCCTGGCTCCACTGAGGTTTTTCCTCCATTATCTGGAGTCCTTCTGTTATCCCAATTATCCCCTAGCTTATATATATTAGAGAAAACATATGCGTCTTCCCTTTCTATGACTGGCTAATCTCATTTAACATAATATTCTCGAAATCCTTCCATTTTCTTGCAAATGACATAATTTTGTTCTTTTTTTATGGCTGCATAGAATTCCATTGCGTGTGTTTCCTTTAATTTTGTAATCCATTCATCTGTTGATGGACACCTAGGTTGGTTCCATAATTTGGCTATTGTGAATTGTGCTGCTTTGAACATGGGTGTGCATAAATTACTGTACCACTCCTGGCTATCTTTCCAAAGAGGTAGTTCAGTTTTTAGTATGTATGTTATATATTGTTTTTCCTCTCTCTAACACTGGCATTTGCTTTACCTTTTTTCCCTCTGTTTACTAATTCTCATTCCTATTTATATCTCATCAATGGAAAACTCCATATGATATACTCAAAACTACCCAAAGCTAAAATAGATCCAGATTCATTAAATTTGGCTGAATACTTTCAAAATTTTTCTTCAAGTAAAAAGGATGTGTAGGCAATATAATTCCACAACTTATAAAAAAAAAAAAAAAAGTCAACAACTCTTGAAATGAGTTATGGGACACACAGGAATGAGCATGTTCTCTTGTCTCTTAAATTTAAACGTACTGCTATAGTTTGGATCTGGAATATGTTGAAGGATTGGTGCTCAGCTCAGTGCTATTGGAAGGCAATTGAAACCATTAAGTGGTGGATCCTAGTCAGAGGTCTCGGATCATTTGGAATGTGCTTTCCAAGGAGGTTGTGGGATGCTGTCTCTTCCTCTCTCTCTCTTTTTGCTTCCTAGAAGCCATGAGATAAACAGCTTGCTTTACTCTTACATGATCCTTGCCATGATATTCTGCCTCAGCACAGGCCCAAAAGTAAAGGGCCTATGGACTTTTTTTTTTTTTTTTTTTGCGGTACTGGGGATTGAACTCAGGGGCATTCTACCTCCGGGCTACACCCCCAGCCCTATTTTTTATTCTTTATTTTGAAACCGAGTCTCTTTAAGTTGCGGAATGCCTCACTAGGTAGCTGAGGCTGGCCGCGAACCCGGATCCTCCGGTCTCAGCCTCCCGAGTGCTGGGATTACAAGCGTGCGCCACCACGCCCGGCAGGCCTATGGACTTTTAAACCTCTGAAACTGTGAGCCAACATAAACCTGTTCTCTTTTTAAGTTGCTTTATCTCAAGTATTTGTTATAGTAACAGAAAGCTAACATAGAAAATACTGTTCCTTCTCACCCAGGATCCATTCAGGGGCTCACACATGCTATTTTATTTTCTCTAGAAAGAGATCTCAATCTTTGGAACATTGGAATACTGGACTAACAAAAATCTAATATTCCTAGTGTCTTCAGCAAGAACACTATTAATTTAATTAAGGCTCACATACTAATATATCCTTACCTCATTCTCATGTGGTATGTTACATATGTGGATTTCAACATAGATTAAGTTTTTATTATGAAAACAAAATAGTACATGCTCATTGTTAAACAAATTATAAAAATTGGGAAATATATATCACAGATTGAAATTTATTACATCTGGAGACACCTACTTTCATTTTTTGGTGTATCTATCAAACTTCACTCCTCTTGCAACATCTTTTAACATACATATCTTGGAAAAAAGGCTAAATAAACTAAAAGAAGTTTTGTGATGGATCAGCTTTGAATATTTATATCTAAAATTATATTTACAAGTATATTTTTACACACATAGAAACAGTCAGTCTACTCTTGCCCCCTTGCTCCATCCCTAGAATGATACAACACAGACAAGAGGAAGGAAAATAGTTTTCCTTCTGTATCAAAGTACAAGAAGTAGCCTGATCATGTTCTCTTGGGCTGCTAAGATTTCCTATCATCTACATGCAAGCATGTATGCAGTATACTCTCCCAAAGACCAGCTTAATACCTCCAACACCTGCCTTTTACTGTGGCTTATTGGCATGAGGCATTATTGGCCTCAAAGGATATTTTAGCAATAAGTAGAAAGCAACCAGGGAAAAATGCTTTGTTTTAACATCTAGTGTGGTTGAGAAATTGAGAATCATTGTCAGCTGACTTAAATAATCCTGAAAAGGGAAAATTCTCTTTGGGAATCTAAATTTTATAAAAATTTTTGGGGTTGTTAATTATCTTACTGATTTTTGCTGGCTGTAATGGGACAAAGCAGATATGACAACAGGAGACAGATGCAATTAAGGAAAATCAAAAAATCCTCTTATCAAGAAGTAAAATTAAAGGATAACTCATAAGGAAAGAAAACACTGATTCGTGTTTAAAATAAAGCCATTGTATCAATGAGAAAGTTCCACAGCTTGCTCTTTGGGATAGGATGCTGGCCTGTCTATACTGTAGTTATATGCTCAATCCTAGCAATAATTGCTTCTTATTAACTAATCTATAACTTTGAAAAATATTTCATGGTGGCAAGAGAATCTCATTTGATTTTTAAGATAAAATATTAAAGTTTAATTTTAATCCACATTTTGAGCTATTCTGAAAATTCAATACATTTTATAAATGGCATGTAATATTAATTAAGACAATTCATAAGTGGTAACTAAAGCTGTTATAAGTTTTAAATGTAATTTTTCTATTTTTAGGATGGTCATACCATGCTATTGAATATTTTAGCATTTTATCCTCAAATAGTACACAACTATTGGAGCTTTTCAAAGAAGAGCATTGTTGCAACTCTCAGTGGCTGGCTTCTTCAAAGTTGGTGCTCCCATGCAGTAATTTTTTCCAAAATAGTGAGAAAACCCTAGCTTTTCTTGTTCTTTAGAATTCAGAGACCTTATCAATGCAATCCTTTGACTAATGAAACTAGTTCTTGGATAGTTTTGAATTGACTAGGATGATTCCATAGAGAAAAAAAAAATACCCAGAAAAGACCCAGTGTTAAGTAAAAATGAATGATATTCTGATATTTAATTATGGAAAGCACAATTTCCATGGCTTAATAGTCCTAGAAATTCATCTTCTAGATTAGCAGCTTCTAGTTTTCTTAAGATACAAACCTCCATTCTTTTAATTCCTCCAACCCCTCGACCACCATAATAGGAAGCATCCACCGTTGGCCACTTCTTGTTGGGCAGAGGTTCTTCTTCCTCCTATGGAGATACAATTTTTTAAAAAATAGGTTTCACTAATTTCTTAAAATATTGTTTCTCAGAACTTATATTTAAACATTGTATTTAAACTTGTATTTAAACTTATATTTAAACTTGTATTTAAACATCTTAATAATGCTATTGTCATGGAAAAAATGTAAAAGAATATATATACTTATATGTATGTGTGTAGTTACATTTATGTACATTAATTTCAAGTGGTGTTCTAAAGATTATGAAGACTTCCTCCTTTCCTTAAAATTTGGGTATCTCCCCATCTCAACCCTAAGTTATGAGAAGTTGCTCTTTAGCCATGAGCATAATTTTTTTATTACAAATCTATTTGTCAATTCATACTTTAAAAGATAAAACATTAAACTTAGTACAGCATGTTAATAATCATTTAAACATATATATGCATATTTGAACTGTCTGAAATTTGTAGTGGAAAGATAGATAGTTGAGAAGCTTTAAAAATATAATCAGTACATTATCTATTTTTTGTTGCTAATATGGTTTTGGCTAACAGAGTAATATAAAAGCAATAATCACTGAAGTAAGTAATGACATCTTTAAACTGACATCTTAGATCTTCTGACTTATTGTAAATAAAATAAGTAACATCAGGACTATTAATATATTGCTATATGAAATCTCCACCTGATGACCACTTTATGTCTAGTGAATGTATGGAAGTCCCATTCCTCTAGCACATGAAAGAAACCGTGATATGAAAAATAGCAATTGTTTCATAAAGTAAAAAGTCAATACTTAGGTATCATAGTTTTTTAAATAGCAAATGGAATTGTTCAGATTTGTGGATGATATCTACATATGGAAAAACATTCATTATCACTTTACTAGGCACTTATTTACCTCTTTTGGTGCAGGAGGTGGTGGAGGAGGAGGATCCTTGATAACCTATTGAGAAATAAAATAAAATGTAAAAAGTTCCAAGGCATAGGGATGAGATAGTAATTATGTGTAAAAATAAGTAGATCAATCCAAAGATGTCCCCAATGAGTTTTGCCTCTAAGTATAGATGCCCTTCCCTTAAATGTGGGCTTGTCCATACTTAGGTATTGACCAATAAGATCAGGTAGGAGAGGTACCAGAGGACATCAGAGGCTAAATCACAAGGAACTTTTCAACTTCCCCTCCTGCCCTTGAAACACTCCCTTGGGGGGAATTCTACTGTCAGAAGTCTACCCTAAGACCATCAGGTTGTTAGGAAGCTCATGATAATCTTGCAGAAAGCTGCCTGGTGTTGGACAGACAGTGGCTAGCCCCCAGCTGCTGTAGTCATTTCAGTTGGCGAGCCAGACATGTGAGAGAAGAATCCAAACACGTTGAGCTTTCAGATGAATCCAGTCCAACTGACCCCTAACTTCAATGATAAGAGATTCTAAGTGAGACTCTCCTATACACAGAACTTCAAGGATGCTACGTAGTTGGTTGAAGCTATTTTCAACAAATCAACTTTTTAGCCAAGATCCTTTCCTTTAAATCATTACTCATAAAGCCTTACATGGTTAATTCTTCATGTGAGAGGAACAAGGTCTAAGGCCTAATTTGAAATAACCTTTACCCATCAGGTATATCTGGACTCTCAGCCCATCACATAGAAAATCTTTGACCAACTGCCAATGGCTTCTCATAATCCAGGAACATATCTATGCACTAAGGGAAAAAACTGAAAATATTGTTGCTTCTCCTCATTTACTGTCAAATATTTTAATTACATTATAAAGTTTTTAAAGATTTAAACAATAGTAACTTTGAAAATGAGGTTTTACTTTTATCCCATCAAGGAATTATTATTACTATTTAATATATTAGTATTTATTGTGGCAATGTTTTTAAAAGACTAATTCTCAGCCAGGCATGGTGGCACACGCTTGTAATCCCAGTACTTGGGAGGCTGAGACAGGTGGATCCAGGTTCATAGTCAGCCTTAGCTTAGTGAGGCCCTCCACAACTTAGTGAGACCCAGTTTCAAAACAAAGAATAAAATAGGGCTGGGGGTTTAGCTCAGGGGTAGAATGTTCCTGGGCTCAATCCTCAGTACCAAAAAAACAAAAAGAGAGCGAAAAAGACTAATATCTAATATGCACACATATTTCCAGGGTAAATGGTATGATTCTGATACTTTCATCAAAATAATTTGGGCTGGAGAAGTAGATGGGGGTATAGATGCAATAAGTCTGACAATAAATTGAGAATCCTTGAGGCTGGATAATGAAAATATGAGGATTTATTTTATTAGTCTCAATCTCTTTGCAAATGTTTGAAATTTTACATTATGAAGGGGTTTTTAAATTGTAATATTATTCACAATTTTCATTGGTCCATTATGTTCAGTATATATATATAATTTTTCTCATCATTGAAATTTCAGATTAGATCTAAACCTCAGAAAAATAGACAGTAATTACAATTACATAAAAATAACTGGATAGTAATTAAAGTTAAGTGAATCTCCTTTTGAATCCTATGAGAAATGTTATTATTTCTATTTAATCCTTTTATTTAATTCAACTTCATTCTATCAATAAACATAAAATTCTAGTTTTTCTCAGTAAAATTGAAAGATAAAAATCAGTGTTTTAGAGTTAATCAAGAAATGAATGCTAGTAGAGAATTAAGATCCAAAATAACATTGTAGTCAAACAAAATAAATTTAAAGTTATCAAGCTACAGACACATTTCCTTTACTAAAAGAAGTATTTTATATCTTTATCAAACTTCATGTCCAAAACAAGCATGAAAACCAGTCAGCATTTCACAGTCAACAAAGTGAAAACCAACCCAATCATCTTCATTTAAAAGCCAACTCTCCTTTCCAGCTTTCCTGTCGCTTTCAAATTGGTCACTCTTTCCAATTCCAGCCTCAAGATGTTGGCATAATCCACAATCTCTTTCTCATTTCTAAATGACTTCACCAAATCATTTCTATGTCCAATCAATTCTTTGAAATCTTCCTGTCTCGATAAGAATTTTCAATCTTCTCAAAACCAATCAATATACTCTTGATATGCACAGATAACTCTTTGTTCTTCCCCAGCCCTTATCAGACTTCCTAATTTTATCAAGCTCCAAAAGCCTGTAAGTTCCATGAGAGCAGGTTTTATATTGGCCTCACTGCATTTCCAGTACTTAGTAGATTGCCTGGCACAACTTTCAAGGAAGTAAGACAGAAAGGAAAAGGGGAAGGTAGGAAGAGAGAAAAAGAAGGAAGGTTAAAAGAGGAAGGAAACGGGGTGGGGAAGAAAAGAAGGAAAGAGGGAAGGAAGGAGATAGACTGCAGAGAGGACGAGAAGAAAGGATTCTTATTCCATGTACACTGTTACTACCTAAAATCACGAACTCAGGATTCTCCAAACCTTAAAAGTATCTATATCTTTTCAACCCTTCCAATGCACACACAACCCAAACTATAGTATTCTGAAAAATTCCCACCAAGTAAAGTCCAACTATGTTTGGACTGCTGCAATAAAAATAAATTCACTACCTCCCAAGCAATTCATTCCATTGGCAAGGAACTCATCATTTGAAAGATTTTCCCCCCAAAGAAGCCAAAGTTTCTCTCTCTGCATCATTTTCCATTCTTTATTTCTAGTCCAACAGTCTAGAAACACACACACACACACACACACAGAGTTTTCTTCTAGAGAAAATAAACTTTTTTTTTTAATGCTAGAACAATTACCGTGTTGATATTGAGTCTACCCAATTTGGAAGCCAAATATGTCAACCATTTCTCAAGAAATGTTTCTGAGTTATCTGGTAATCTCAGTCAGTTTCTCCAGTAGGTATTCATTTAGTTAATATCTTAACTGTGATTTTCAGACTGATAATAGCATTTTAAGGATGACTATGCCATTATATAACTAAATGAATGGTGCTCAGGCCAAATGGATGCAACCTAATCATACTCACTTCTCCTACTTGAAACATTTAACTAATAATACTGATAAAAGCGATTGATCATCTATAATTATCATAGGTGCTTTTTATCAATGGCTACATGTTACACTTGTAGTTAAACAATTAGCTTGTTTCTCTCTCTCTAACCTATCTCTCGTCCTAACCTATGTAGCTAGGTCAATATTCTTCTTAACAGAAGCTTAACCAATTACTTCCTTATTCAAAATGGATTAATGGTTCTAATCCCCACAACTGAGATCAATGAATTACTGAACATTTCTGAAAGGGCCTTATAAATCATGCTTCCCCTCTAAGTTTTGTGAATTGTCATGAAGTGCTCTCTAGAGTTTTCTCTCTAGAGTAAGATAAAGGTACGTTCTTCCATTCCACTAAATTGGAGCATAATAGATCTGAACTCATTTTCATTTCATTTTGAGGATTTCAAATTTACCCTGCTTGTCCCGTGTATATCTTGCACTGATACGTAAAGCTGAGGACACAAATGGTATTCCTGGCCCTGTTCTACATTATATCCTCCTGATAATTATTTAATATCCCACTCCATAACTTTACCCTTTTTATGCCATACTCATTATCATGTATAGTATCTAGCTTAGCATTGATATGGGAAAATTGTTTCAATTTAAAATCCTCATATATCCACTTCTGTCAAACTCACAACAGGACACAAAAAGCATCTTTGTATTCTTTCCCTTTACTAGAAAGTCTTTACATAGTTTATAGATTATAACCTGGAAAACCAAAGCCCCCTTTTCAGTATATGAGCATGATCTAGCTCTTCTGTTCTCATTGTTCAAAAGTCTCACCATGGTATTATCAGCTTTTACACAATTCAGCCTTAACATCCTGTTTACAAACATTTCTCTACATGCACTCCAACTAGACTCTTGACCCCTCTCCTTCCCTCAAATATAATGACCATTTACCTGTTAAGTTTTATCTAGCCTCCACAGATTCATCCACGAATACTCTTTTGCTTTGTCTTGAAGCCTTAAAACTTCTAAAAATATATACATATATGTTACAGCACAGTTGAACCATTCAACTGTGGATTTATGTTTATTTTATAATTTTCAAATGTAGACTTTTTTCTTTTCTGTACTGATGAGGACTGAACCCAGGGACTCACACATGCTAGGCAAGTGTTCTACTACTGAGCTACACCCTCAGCCCTAGGTATAGTTTTTTTACGGGCAATACTCATTTCTGCTTCTTTATAAATACCATGAGCGCCTAATAAAGTGCTCTACAGAGAGCAGATACTAAAACTATGATTACAAGAAAGCTGAGGGAACTAAAAATGTTCATAAAGGATCATAATCAATATCCAAATTTATAAAGAAGATATTGAGGACTATATGTATATATGATAAATATAGATTTCCATGAAGATAAAATATTGATAGTTTCAAAGAAATTGAAGCATCAAATTTCTCTCTCAACCAGGAAGGTCAGAAAACTAATTAACTCAATGGCAATTGGGCAGACATAGAACATCCAAAATTTCTTTATCTGGGAAATAGAAAAGTTTAATTGTAGATTCTTTCCAAATTTAAAATTCTGATAAAGTAATAAAAATAACATATCACAATATTTCCACCAGTCTTTTGCTTCTATGTTTTTCTATAATTAAGTATTGATGTATGTTTATATCCATTTTACTCATTTTATTCCAGAAAAGAAACTTAGGGTTTATTTTTCCCAGTAACAAATGATTAATCTTATGTACAGCTAAGTGTATGACATTATAAATTTAAAGTAATTTTGAAGTCCTGGCATGTGAGTTTTCTACAACGTTGAAAATGGACACGAAGCTCTACCAAAATCAAATTTCAGTTTAGTAAATTAAGAGACACACTACCATCACAACAAGTAATAGGACCTTTAGGAACTCAACCAGAGCTAAGACCCTCTGTATGTTGCGACTACTATTAACAATAACCATGCTTTATTAGTGTTGCCATATGGCCCATTATGTTTCTCTTATTTTTGTAATAACACTTTATAATTACTATGCTTATCTATGTTTTAAATATAAAGAAAGGAAGGCTCTAATTTCAGTAATTTTCTAAAGTACATACAAAGAGAAAACACAGAATTTGGATTCAATCCCAAGATCCAGATACATCGACCTCCAAACTTTGAGTTCAACTCCTGCCACATGACATCCTTTTAAAATAAGGTTTGGAATGTAGAATGGAAGTATGCAGAAGTCAAAGCCTAAGATGTTTTGAGCAATTGTTACTAGTGTAGGGATAATTAGGTAGAGTTATATTTAAAACTTATGATAACTTTGTAAGAGTTTATTACCATTTTAGTGAAACATAACTTGTTAAATAAATGCCCAATATCACTCACCTAGAAATGTTGGGAGAAGAAATAAAATAGTTTTCCTGTGATGTTTCAAAATGCTCTTTCTTTCCATACTCCCACACAGTCTTGTAAGTAACAAAGGAGGGTGAAAATAATCTGAGGCCATTTGGCCCAAAAGCCAAAATTGGCAAAAATTCCATATCAAACTGACATCCCTACATTTCAGTAACATAGTTCAGAAGAAAAGGAAAAATTACTGTTGTCCAAATACATTTAAAATAACAGTAATGAAAGTCCCATTCTTATATTAAATAGTGCAAGAACACATTCATTTCAGAAAAGGATGTATTCATATGCACCATATTTTATGAGAATTTGCAGATTTTAAAAGGCATAATATTGCCTAGTTGCCAGGATTTTTTCCACTTAGCATCCTTCAGCTCTGTATTGAAAATTCTGGAAAACACTTTCACCACTTTATGAACCATATGCAGAGCTTGATTCCGCTCCAATTTTTTTTTTTTTCATGTGTTATTATCATCATCGGGGAGGATTACATCTCATCTACTTAGCTGCTAGAATGAAGATTTCAGTTTGGAGGAGAGCCGACTTCTTTAAAAAAAAAAAAAAAGTTAGCTGCTTCAGGCAACAGTCCTTTTGATCTGCTCATTAACACTTTTCAAATGTTCGAGTGATGTGGGCATTCTTTGCGCTAGAAAATGTCAGCACTGGAGCCTGCAGCCAGCTTGATGCAATCATATGTTCCGATATTCAGAAAAGAGTGAAAAGAACTGTCAACATTGAACTGCTTGGGATTCAAAAAAAAAGCAGATACTGTACAATGACTGTAGATCAAGTAGTATTTCAGAACTAATTCTTGCCAGTGACAAAAAGAAATGCCCAATTCATCAGCAATGTCATCTAAGTGCCTACAAGCCCATGGACAATAGAGAAAACATTCTTAGGAATTGTAAGAATTTGTTTAAAATATATATGGGTCTTCCTTTCATGATCCCTTTTCTTGTTGATAAGATCAGAGGGCAAGTATAGTATCTTTCTTCTAAACTGTATAAACACAAAGCTCTCTTGTATTACTACTTGGGAAATCCTTCTTTTCTGAATTCCACAGTTAGAGGTTTTCAACATTGAGATCAAAATACAGTCCAGGTTACCTCATTCTCCTTTTCCTTTTCTCTCTGGCAGACTCATCAATGTTCAAAAACTATTACTTTGAGCAAATAAATAAATGGATGGAAATCTAGACAACAAATACAATCTAAAATGCCAGATGAGTCCTGAGAAGAAAGTGTAAGGGTGGATTTTGTCAGGATTCAAGTAAAGGTGCTGCTGTCAAAGCAAATAAACTAAGACTAGGACCAATTTGATACCCTGTTTCATAAACGATGCTCTGTTGGAAAACATCACCATGGAAGCAATACATCTTAACATCATACTGTATTTCAAGGAGGCAACCAAACATAAATCATTTTAATTAATGGTGCAAGGAAGGCATATTAAAATTTAAATTACTTCTGTTTTATTGTGCATTCCAGGAAAAAAAAAAAGATCAGGCGCCTCTGAAAGTAACTCAATAAAGGCACCAGGAGCCCTCCTCAACAATAAAATACAAGTGCAATGTAGAAGCATTATTTCTGTGTAGAAACAGCGGCACGGCTGTTACTGGCTAAGAAAATTATTCTGTAGAGTTCTAGTCAGATATATCCTCACCATGAAGGCACAACTTACTTATAAGCAAATTGGGCTTTAAAATGATAACTTTTTACTTATTTTTTTAAATTAAGATCCATGACATCTTTCTATAATGTCCTAAATGCACCAAGGAAAAATGAGCTTGCAATTTTCCCTTGAGGATGGAGAACTTTGGCCAAGGACACTAGAGCAAAGTGAACATTTATCATTTCCAGCATATTTGAGTATTTATTTGTAGCTGTGTAACACACTTACTGACAACATTCCAGAAAGCCTTTGTTTGCCACCTCATTAGCCTTACATCTGTAATTCTGCAGTGTCTGGTTTTCCCAAATGATGGAACTATACAACTGTCATTTCTGCTATCCTGATTAGTAAAACAAATCTGCCATAAACTCAACATATCCTCTAAGCTAAACAATGATGAAAACATCTGTATTTTCTGATATCTCACTCATCATTCTGTACATAAGTTTTGTCTTAACCTCTCATGTCCTCAATTTTAATCTAAGAAAAGAAATGAAGGATGCTGTTAGTATCTTTTTTTTAAGAAAAGCAGTTGTAGAAGACAGATGTGAGGACAGTCAATGAGCAAGATATAGAAAAAAAACTTTATACAAATATGAGAACTTTCCCCATTATGAAACAGTTTGCAAACTCAACACAACTTATAATTCACTGATGATAGTTCTTGAAAATTCAATTTTCTTTATTAAAATTATCGCAATATAAAAATTTCCAAATATCATTAGCTTTGATTTCTATTTTTGCATAGAAGCCCAGGCTCATGGAGATATCTATCTGAAACACTTTAATGACCACATTCTTCTCTTTTATCATATATATATATGTATATATATATATATATATATATCTTTAAAGATATTAAAAGATATCTTAAAATATATTAAAAACATCTTAAAACAAGATATCCTATGGCAGGGATTTTTCTGTTATCTTTTTTTAGTCTAGGTCCCTCTATGGCAATCCAGTGAAACTATGGGCCACTTAAGCTGAACTGAAACACATAGGATTTAAAGGACTCTAAATATAATGAAATGCAATGATCTAATTGGTAAAAATATATAAATAAAAAACCTGTGCTATAGAAATATGCATACTTTATTAATTCATTAAATAGTGAGCTCTAGTAATAGGTCTAATAACTATCATAACTTTGAAGTAGTGCTATAGGTAAAATATATTTCAAAAATATATAAACTATAAATGTGATGTAGAATATCTGTATTACTGTAGGCAACAAATTCTTCAGAATTGATAATACTTTCGTAAGTAATGGCCTAAATTCATGGATGAAGGAAATGATACATTTCAGTCCGAAGTAAAAATAAAGACATATTTCTTTCCATACAAGTTCATAATCCTCTGGTTAGAAATCCCTGTGGGATATATGAAGCAGCAACTATACAAAAGTTAAATTGCTTCTACTTCAGAGTTTTACTACAATTGAGAAATTCTTATGTAGTTGTATCTTAGTTCTTATTAGGACTGCTTTCCTATTGCATATACATTATAAGTGACAAATTTTAAGTGAAATCAATGAAAATCATACAAACACCTAAGATTATATAATAAATTCCTTTGAGAACAGTTTTTCTCCATAGTTAACATAATTTTTATTATGATGAGCAACAACATACTCTATTTTCAAGTCAACTTCCAGGTAAAAAGATACCATTTTTTTTTTTTTTTTTTTTGAGGTACTGGGGATTGAACTCAGGGGCATTCTACCTCTGAGCTATACCCCCAGCCCTATTTTTTATTCTTTATTTTGAAACCGGGTCTCACTAAGTTGAGGAGGGCCTCACTAGGTAGCTGAGGCTGACCTCGAACCCGGATCCTCCGGTCTCAGCCTCCCGAATGTTAGGATTACAAGTGTGCGCCACCACGCCCGGCTTAAAAGTTTTTTAAGAGTTGATACAGTTCATAAAGATGCATCCAATAACAAGTATTTACTGTGCAACATGCCAGATTTACAAGGGATAAAACACACACTGCACCTGCCTTTATTAAGCTATTGGAGAAGAGAGAGATTTTAAACAAATAACAATGTTAAGTATTAATTATACTTTTACTTAAGTATCTCCAAAAAGATACTATTTTACACTAAGAATCAGTGCTAGAATTTTAATATAAAATATTTCAGAAAAAAAATGTTTCTACTTTTATTTGTTTCTTGTTTCCTGGTACCAAACTAGCTGGGCAACCAGGTACATGTTATGGTTTCAGGTTGGTAAATGTTAGAGCTTCTTTGTTTTCCTCAGCAGAATAAAAATGTCAATCTTTAGCTTTCACAAGATTTAATAGTTTATCTAAATGTGAAAGAAATTATACTTGCTCCTCCTTGTCACAAGTACTATCACCCTGAGAATCCTGCCCACAGATCCCCATTTTGAAATGAGTCCAATAACACATATGTCTTGATTACTCTGGAAAATTTCATCCAGAAAACCTATTTCATCCAGAAATTCCTGGTCACTCTTAATGATTAATTTCTACTCGGTATATGAAGGATGATTAAATTCTACTCAGTATATAAAAAAATTATGCATACTTACTTGACAATTACCCAAAATAAAACAGAAGTGTTACTCTAATTGTAACTTCCCCAAATCCACAGCCCTAAGCAGTGACACCCAACTCTGGGGAATGGCAGAACAATTCAGAAGGTATATTAGTTTCTTATTCCTGCTATAACAAATTATCAAAACCTAAAAGAAAACATAGAAATGTCTTTTCTTTTAGTCCTGGAAGTCAGGAGTCTGAACTGAGTCTTACATAGTTAAGGAGGCTTTGACAGAGCTGACCCTTCTGCATGCTCCACGGGTGAATCTGCTTCTTGCCTCTTGCAGTTTCTGCTCATGTCATCATTCCTTGGCTTGTGGGTGCATCTCTCCCATCTCTGCCTCCATGGACTCATTGCCTTCTCCACTCTGTTGTCTAATTTCTTTCTACATACCTCTTACAGGATCTGCCATTGCATTTAGGGTCCACCTAGATCATACTGGATAACCTCTCCATCTCAACATCTGTGATTGGATCACATCTGTAAAGCCCCTTTTACTACATCAGGTAGCATTCACAGGTTCCAGGGAGTAAGGCCTGGATATCTTTATTCATCTTACACAGGGAGGCTTTTCCAAACTGCACTGACCTTAGGAGATGTCCTCCTTGGCCCACCCCTTCCCCTTGGGAAGAATTGTCACTATTGGAAAACTGACTGCCACTGCACCAGAGCCTTCCTGCTATCGAAGCAGAAAAAAATAAAAATAAAAATAATCCAAAAGTCTGAAAAGCACTGCCTGAAAGGTAATAAACATTGTTGCCACTGAGTTGTTGATTGGATACCCATAAAACTTTAATCTCTGAAAAATGGATCAACCATTTTATAAAATATGGCTCAATATTTCAGTATTTCATAAAATATGAAATGACTGAGTGAAGGCAGATATTGAAGCTTCTGTTCAGGACTTTTTTTTCCCAAGCTCTCAGTCTTGATAAGAATTCCTAAGCATATGATACCCACAGAGGTGGAGGGCTAATACATTCTAAGTGTGTCCCAGAACAGGCACGTCAGGCTGCTTAGTCACGTTTCAGTTGAAAGATTAGATTTAAATATTTTCTACTAGTACTTAAAATATATTAAAACAAAAAGAAATGTGTACAATGCCAAGTTGAAATAAATGCATTTTGTATTCCATTAAACCATTGTATTATAGGTAAAGATAGACAAGACCAAATGGATCCCTAATAACTTTATACTGCAAAGAACAAATATATTCTCTAAAAGGAGCAAAAATAAAAGGAGAACATTATGCTAAGTGAGATTAGGCAGTCACAAAAAGCGAAAAGTCAGATGTTCTCCCTAATATGCAGAAGCTAGGGAGAAAATGGGACACAGGAAGAACTCCAGACAAAGAAGGAGAAACCTTAGATGAGTAAAGAAGGTGACCTAACTAAGGAAGATGGGAAGGAGGAAGAGGGAAACACATGATGTACACAATGTGCATGATGTACATTCACAAACATATCAAAGTCAATCACTAAGCTGAACATAAGAAGGAGGGAGGAGGAGCGAATGGGGTGGGAATTGAAGAAGGGCTAAATGAGTGACATGTGCATGTATGCCTCTATCATCCTGTATCTCATAAAGATGTATGATTACAATGCACCAATAAATTTTAAAAATATATAAAGTAAAATGAATGCCCTGCAATTGAACTGCAACATCCTTTGAAATACTTGAGATCCTTTGCACAGGGTTATGGCCTTACTCCCTACTTCTTTGCACATGTCCTCATCATTTTTCTCTTCCCTTGCAGCTTATGATTCCAACTATCTATGATTTATTAGAAATACTCTACTTTTGGATTGGGGGCGTGGCTAAGCAGTAGAGAGCTTGTCTATTATGAGCAAGGCTCTGGGTTGGATAGTACTCCCCCCTTCACAAAAAGAAAACCCCAAAGGAAAGAAATTATTTGCCATATCTAAGGCCCACAATGTGCCACTGGCTTTCCACTTCAGCTCTTGATAGAACTCAGCTGGACAGTCTTGATCCCCACCAGGACCAGCCCTTGGCACTACTGTACCGCAGGCAAAGCTCCTTTTAGAAGATGCTACTGATTAAATCTCTCTAGCAGTTTCTCATGGTCTCTTGGATGAGTTCAGACTTGCTATAAGACATAAGAGGCTGGATCTCACTGGGTTCTTGCCAAAACCAAAATTATTTTCCCCTCAAGGTCTCAGCCTAGCTCTCCCTAAACATACCAGAAGAACTCGTAATCTGACTCACACTTCATCAAAATGTCCCTCATCAACTGCCACTGTCTTATCCATCATTCAAAGCTCAGTCTGGGGTCATTGACTCAGTCATGTTTCTCTAAACACTCCCTTTATAAACTTTCTTATCTTCATACATGTTGCAGTCAGGCACTCAAGACCCTCCATTCACATTTACCCACATTTCTGTGTTTCTATATTAAAATGTGAATTTCCATATCATATCACAGGCATTTGTATACCCCAGTGTAATGGTTTGGATCTGGTGTACCCTAGACCTCTCGGAAACAGCAATTTTGGAAGCAGGGCTTGGTTGTAATCTTAATAAATTATAATGGATTTATCTGAATGTGGCCTGGGCCAGTAGAATGTGGTTGAAGAAGGTGGGTCCCTGGGGCTGCTGCCTTGAGGATTATATATGGTTCCTCTTCCCTTCATGCTCTCTCTCTCTTGCTTCTGGCTTCCATGATGTGAAGAGTGAAGCCTGTGTGCTCACTCGCTCACTCGCTCTCTCTCTCTGTCTCTCCTCCCCTCCCTCCACCACGCCCTGAGATCCACAGTCCCTAACTTCACATGGACTGAAACTAAGAGCAAATAAACCTTCCTTCCTCTAAGTTACATGGACAGTTCTTTGGATTGTAGCTGTGCAAATGCTGAATAATTCACCCAGTTTCTAGCACAGTAGCTTAACACCACCTAGATAATCAATACATATTTGCCAAATTTTCACTTTCTCCCTACTTTAAAACCTACTTTTAAAAACATTTGCTATTTCATTTATACCTAGGTACAAATATAAGTTAATACTCAAGAATAGCTGCTTTTAAATCTATATTTGTAGCTGGACGTGGTGGCGCACGCTTTTAATCCCAGCATTTGGGAGGCTGAGACCGGAGGATCCGGGTTCGCAGTCAGCCTCAGCTACCTACTGAGGCCCTCCGCAACTTAGTGAGACACTGTTTCAAAATAAAGAATAAAAAATAGGGCTGGGGAGGTAGCTCGGAGGTAGAATGCCCCTGAGTTCAATCCCCAGTACCATAAAAAATAAATAAATACATACATAAATAAATAAATCTATATTTGTAAATATAACATGAAAGTGGTTCTCTCAGAATTAATAAGCATTCATGAGGTGTGTGAAGACAGGAAGCCTCTCTGACATCTTATCATACAAAGAAAGGGACCTCTCTATGCCTTGCATAAAGACAACTCCATGATTTATTATCTGTAATGTCTCAGGGTTAGAATCAACCCAGTCTCACTACCTAATGATGGGGTCCCCTCTATAATATCCAAAATTATGGTCAAAACCTATATTTGACCACTTCTAACAACCTCCCAAAGAAGCTCATTTCAATTTTTGTATGTATCTTTTAAAAAAAGTATATATTGGCACTTTTGAGGCCTCTGGTCAATAGTAAATGAAATTATAAAGTAATGAAGGGAGGAAACTACCACCGTAAAGCTTAAATTAAAAACAAGGATCAAAAATCACATCAGGGCACCTTTTTGTTTTTTAACTGAGACTCAAGAATGCTAGCCACCCTAAAATAGCTATATCCAGGATAATCAAATTACAACAGGAAACTGTTTGAGCATAAACTGCTATGGCAGGAAACTGATTAGTTCAGCAAAGAGACAGAATACTTCTTGTCTCTACTGTTGTCTGAGTTAATTCTATGCCTCCTCCATGGGCCAAGTGCTCTTAGATAAAGGATTATAAAGTTGCCTCATGAAAGCAGACTAAAGTACAATTAATAATAAATGTAGGGGTACTACAAAGCACTGCCTGAAATTGCAAGTAAATGGAAATCAGTCAGCCAAGGTGTGTCGGGGGGAGGGAAGGCAGTCTAGTAATAGCATGTAAAACACGACCATGATCTACAGAATATAAAGTTCTCTACAGTGTGTTTGTAATAAAGGAGCACTCTCAAAATAGGTAGTAAGCATGTTTTTAAAGAAGACTCTCTTGGGGTAATCTTTTTCTATGAAATCTGAGCAATCTTAATTGGATTGCCTGAAAGGTAATGAAATGTATTTCTTCACATACCATCTTAAGGTAAGAAGAATGGGGAATGCTTCCACAAAGATGTCCACAGTTTAATTCCCTGGCATCATGAATAAATCACCTTTCATGGCAAAAGGGATTTCTGCAGCAGATGCGATTAAGATTAAGGACCAGGAGATGGGAAATGATCCTGGATTATCGAAGTGGATCCAACCTAATCATATAGTTCTTCAATTTGGAGAGCCCCTTCTCAGGAGGTTTCACAGTCAGAAGGTGATGTGAATAGAGAAGAATGATCAGGGAGATGAGGTTGGTGCCATTGAAAATAAAGAGGCCAGGAGGCGGGGAATGTGAATGGCCCACTGGAGCTGGGAAAGAACTATCCCTAGAGCTTCAGAAAGGAATAAAGCCCTGCTGACACCCTTCCACGCAGATAAGAGCAGTGAGACCACATACCAGAGCTGTGATTACACAACTGCTAGATAATAGATTTGTGTTGTGTTAGACCACCAACCATGTGACAATTTGTCACATCAGCAATAGAGAACTAACACCAGCCCATATTCTTTCAAAGGCTTTACACAAACATGAAAAATGACACAAATTGAAACCAAAAGTGACTGTTTAACAGATACCCTAACATCTGCGCTTGACTTGTTTCTAAAATTATTATTATTGTTTTGTGTGTGTGGTACTGGGGATGGAGCCCAGGGACATTCTGCCTCCACAGTACACCTCCAGCCCTATTTTATTTTTATTTTGAAACAGTGTCTCACTAGGTTGATGAGAGTCTGAGTACTTGCTGAGGCTGTCCTCAAACCTGTGATCCTCAAGACTCAGCCTCACAGGTACTTGGATTATAAGCATGTGCCACCATGCCTGGCTCTAAAATTATTTTAAGAGGAAAAAAACTGAAATACTAGATCCTTCAAAGAGAAAACAAAAGATTCAATAAGCACTTTTTTAAAACCCTGAAAGCTTATCAACTGCTCTCAATGAATTCAACAACAAAAAAAATTCAAAATTAAAAAATTACTTGGATTTTTCTTTTATCCCAACCACTCCCCCTACATTTCTGAAAACTTCTTCACACAGACCCAATTTTGAAGCATTTTTTAGATTAAGTTTTATAATAGACATTGACATGCATGATTTCTACAGTTTATTATAGTAGTGAAATGATTAAAATTCAAATATTTGAAACTTTGCTGTTGTTGAGTAATGTGGCACTCATTTATGTTCCAGGCCTTACTTTACATTTTACTGATTAAAAAATAAATAAAATGAATAGAGTTGCAGATCTTCCTTACTCACCACTTTGCAGCAAAGAGGCCAAAACCACCACATCAAACCGATGCCCAAGAGTAACAATAACACCAGAATAGCAATGATGGCTGCAATCCCATTAGACTAAAGTAGACAAAAGACAAAAACAAAGCAATCAGGAAAGCTTAGAGTCAGGTCCCACATTTATATATATACTTAAGGAATTAATACAGAAACCATATTTTAGCTATATTACTTTAAATTATTTAAATTCTATAAATTCCTTTATATTTTATTTAATATATATTAGGCTATGTTAAAATGGGCAGATAAGTACAAAATATTTCAAAACGCTGCATACTGTGTTAAATATACCTTAAAGGAATGGATGAAAAAAATCATTATTTAGGGTTAGACAAATGGTCCCTAATTTTTGTGACTATGTTAGGATTATTTTGACTCAAGCACAATTACCCATAGGCAGAATTTTCCGAGATTTTATAGTGATGGAATACCATTTACTTTATATACTTAAATAATAAGTAAGATGCATATTAAAAAATCACCAAATAGAGGACAAATGAATAGCAACAGCTCCTCTTGGCAAATGCATATACACATTAATGCAAAAATTAAATCTCACAGATTCGTGTATCAGATGAAAGTTATTATCTGCACAAGAACCACACTGGTGCTCTTTCACTTCCTGAGTGATATATTCTTCTGGCCTTCAGACACCTGCTCTAGGCTCTGCCTCTAACCCCTTCATTCTAACAACCACCTGTTTATCCTATAGGGCTCAGGCTAAGTTGCTTCCTCAAGAAAGCCTTCCTTGGACCATCTCTGACTAGAAAATACCCTCCTAATTGTAAAACTCATACTTCTCTATATTTTAACCTTTGGCACTTTTCACAATGCAATTGATTAATTATGAGAGTCATGATCATTTAATTTCTTTTGTCTGCCATAATTAATTGTGAGTATTAGGAAATCACAAGCTATGTCCAATCAACTTACCACTGTATACTCCATGCCTGGCATTTAAAAACTATCTACTGAAAGAATGAACTCGAAAGAAATAAAACTGCCAAAGAAGAGTGTATATTTTTACTTTATGAATAGAAGTTTTAGTGTAAGTCAGTTTCCAAGAGAAGAATAGTATCTCTTCCAAAACCCCCATTCTCTGCTATTCCCAGTAATACTGTTTTGGTTTGGATTTTGGTTTTCAGGTTTTTTGTTTTTGTTTTGAGAAAATCAATTCAGGGGAGAACAAAAAGGAAAGGATAAAAAGATTTTATAGAAATTTTCAGGCAAATGTCTAAGTGTTCTGTTCTTAAAGTCAAAGAAATTCTGAGAATACAATTCTGAGAATACATCAGGTATTTAGAAAAATATCTAAAGTGCATACTTCCATACAGAATTGTAAATATTCATGAATGAATCAAGCGACTTTACTCAGACTTAATTACTTGAAATATAAACTCTAGGCAAACAAGAATATAAACAGGAGAAGAATGTCATAGAAATAGATGGAAAAGTGTGGTATGCTACCGGTAAAATGGCAAATGTATAAGTTCTTGATCTCACCTTCAAATACAAAGTTCTGTGAAGATACCCCTGACTTGTGACTGTCCCTGTACAGAGGAATGAAGCATCTTCACCAGGCTTCTCCCCTTGAGGACTCAGGCACAGCACGCATAGACATGGCTATTTGTGCTATATGACTTTCAAAGGAGTTCTATGGACATTTGGTTCCTCTTTTTCTTAGAATTTACACTTTGTGTTTAGAATTAAGGACATGCAACTAGAAGCCATGAATCTGCTAAATTGCAGTGGTTTGTTTGTTCTTTCTATGCATGTGTCATGAACAGGAAATTCAGAAAATTATGCTGACACCCAGAATATAAGTACTTATCAAGGCCACCCAGATGATAAGTACTTATAATTCTTGATTTTTTTCCTCCAAGTAAATGGTCTTTATTAGTAATATTGACAAAACGCTATGCACTTCAAGATGCAAACAGACATTATGACAATTATTATCATCTCTACTGATTCCAAAGACTTATCTAAAAAAATTAAATCTAAAATATGCACATTCTGAAACCCTACAACTCTAACCTTTGTCATATTTAAGACAAGCATGATGGAAAACAGGGTCAGAGGAAGCACATAATTTAGAGCTACATGACCTTGACATCTGTGTCTGAGATAGAATTCTTGGCTGAACCCATCTCAGACATAAGCTCAGTTAACTGGATACAAAGTCAAGCTTTCCCATTTCCTTTGTTTTGATTTCCAGAGCCACCATGAAAGCAAAGAGCATGTCAGTCATAAAAGGGAAATAATTTCATTGTTCACATTATATCATAAACAAATTAAGTAAAGTTCAAACACACAATCAGGCCTGCAAGCAGATCTCATGCTACCAAATCCAGAATTAGGAACCAGACAAAAAAGAGAATGAAACTAGATAAAAATTATACCCAGATCTATCTCACGGGCAGAAACTAGAAACTTCTCACTTTTTCTTAGGCATGCCTCTCTCTACACAGATCTCAGGTCAAAAATTCCTAGTAGGATTCTGTTTTTAAAAAAAAAATGAATTTTATTTTTCTTGCACTAGGTGGAATGAATATATATGACTGGAAACTAAAAATATTTTTTCATTGATCAAAAAATATTTGATGGCCCCCCACTACTGGGCCTTTAAATGGGTGCCAGGGTTACAGTGTCGGACAAATCTTCATGAAGCTCACAGGTTAAAAAGGTAGACCTTGAACAAATAATTATGAGTGTGAGGAATGTGGCCAGGATACCCAACAGAAACCTGTAATCGTGGGAACTAACCTAGTCTAAAGTTCTGAGAGGAACTTCCTGGAGGAAATATAAAAATGGATGAAGAATACAGTAGGAAGAATTATTGGCTCTTGTAGAAGTTAGATACTGCCACAATGGCTGGAGTAAAAAGTTAGAGGGAACAGAGTGACACTTGAAGAAGTTGAAGAAAAGAAGTCAAACACAAATCTCTGAAAAGCTGTAGATTATTACAGAGAGAGTTGACCATTGGTTGAATTGTTGGCCATTTTTTGGCTGACCATCCCATCTCCCCTGTGTTAAATGGATTCTTTCTAAAAATAGTCTGCCCAAGTAGCATTTCCAGATGTCTATGAAGACTTGGGTATGAAAGTTAACTGAAGAATCCAACTCAACATCCAGGTGTCAGTCAAGGCTATGAAGCCAAAACTCTTTTAAGCATTGTCTAGGGACATAGAACGACTTTGAGCCTGATCTTAGGATAGAAGGAACTTATTTTCTACTTATCCAAGCACATTATGTTTTTGAACTTCATCTGTATTTAATTTCCCTTTCTTCATTAAAAGAAAATTGTACAAAGACTTTATTTTACCAAATATAACTCCAAGAGAAGTATAGAAGTACAAACAAACAACAACAACAACAAAAAAAAACAAGTAAAAGTCACTACTATATTTGCAAAATAATGATAGGAAAGAAGAATCACAATAGTTTCAAAATTGCATAAGTAACATATTGTGACCTCTCTAGAAAATAATTGGTCACAGTAACAATTTTAGAGTAAAACAGGAATAGAAACAGGGAAATTAGTTTCTACAATTTTGTTGCCATGAACTTAAAATTAATAAAAGTAAAAATAGTTATGGAATAGGTGATGATTTCATTTATTGGATTTTTTGGAATATTATATCAGGAATTAATAAACTATGGCTTAAGGGCCAAATCAAGTTTACCTATTTTATAAGACCCCCCCAGCTAAGAATGTTTTGTTTACATTGTTATATCACTGAAAAAATAAAGAGCAGAATATGCTACATTAAATTCAAATTTCAGTGTACACAGCTTTATCAAACACAGCCATAGCCACGTTTACCTAATGACTATGCTTTTGCACTACAATGGTAGTATCGAGTACTTGTGACAGAGACCATACTGTCTCTAAAGCCTGCAGTATTTACTGTCTGGCCTGTAACAGTGTAAGTTTGCTGCCCCTGTCCTAGATAAATCAATTTAAGAAAGATCTAGTTGAAAATACACTGTGCAAGTGTTCTTTCAAGGAGGAAAAGAGACTGTGGAACTAGATAAGTGATTTAACCTTTTAGACCCTCCAGGCTCCAAGCAATATATCTCTCTGGGACAGGAAGAGCTGAAATCAGCAAATGATGGGCTCATCAAGCCATGCACCCCTTTAAGGATTCTGTCTACCTAACAGAAGAAGCACCTTCTAAAGTGTTTGCATAAATGTGCACCAAAGATTGGAGGTGGCTTTCTACTTTGTGTCCCTCATTTTTCTCATCTGTAAAATTAACATAATAGTAATGGCCTCCTTTTAGGTTGTGAGTATTAAATAAAGCCAGACATTGTTTAACACATGCATAATAATGCTTAGTGCATATTTAGTTATTTAGTGCATATGTGATGGTACTTAGCACAGTACCTGGGATTTAGTACATGCTCAGAGAACAGGTTCTTGTTATTATTATTCTAAAAGGGTTATTAAAAAGCAATAGTTATGGGGGATGACATCTTTTCACTGGTTTGTTTTTTGTTTTTTGTGGTTTTTTTTTTTTTTTGCGGTACTGGGGGGTTGAACTCAGGGCCATTCTACCTCCAAGCTACACCCCCAGCCCTATTTTTTATTCTTTATTTTGAAACAGGATCTCACTAAATTGCGGAGTGCCTCACCAGGTAGCTGAGGCTGGCCGTGAACCTGGATCCTCTAGTCTCAGCCTCCCAAATGCTGGGATTACAAGCATGTGCCACCACGCCCAGCTTTCACTGTATTTTTTAAAACAGAGATACATTTAAGAGATTGAGAAGTGATAAAGGGAAAGGACTGCCTAAGTACAAACCCTCCTCAGACTCTAATCTTAAATCTAGAGTCTCCTTACTTTTAAAAGCGAGATAGAGCAACTTTCATTTACTCATTTAGCAAATAATTTTGGAGCGTCTGCCCTGTGTAAGGATCAGATATGAGAAGTAGCAAAGAAAAGGTGCAAGCCCCACAGTCCACGTCTCAGAGCTGGTGAGTAACGCCCAGAGATAAACAGGAAATGGAGCTCTCTGCTCTTCCTGCCCTAAAGGACTTTGCCCAGGATGCCCTTAGAGCATGTAATGGGATTTTCACAAGAACAAATCAATTACTACAGTAAAGGTGTTTTATTTGTCTGGTTTCCAAATGCCCATGAGATTCAAAAGCATCGTCCCAGGAGGAACAATGTCACTGACTGCATTTCACCTAATCACCAAATCTGAATATGCCTGGAAGATTAAATATTACTTAATCCAATGCCTGAATACCCATCATAATATTATCCACTGTCCTCTTCTATTTCAGATATTTTATGCACAAGTCGGCAGGTGCATCTCATTGGCTCAAGTCTCACTTTCTTTTTCTTTTCTTTCTTTTTTTTTCTTCCCATATTAGGGATTAAACCCCGGAGTAGTGGAGAATTCTACCTCTGAGCTATACCCCCAGCCCTTTGATTTTTTATTTTGAAACTGGGTCTTACTAAGTTGCTGAGGCTGGCCTCAAACCTGGGATCCTCCTGTCTCAATTACTGTAATTACAGGCTTGTGTCACCATGCCTGGCATCAAGTCTCACTTTCTATGCCTATAAAATGGTAACATTACTGCCACATGTCAGAGATATTTGAGGTTGAATATAAAATATGGTTAAAAAAGAATATCCTTATTATCATTTATCAATATGATAAAACAAATTGCAATATTTACTACCCTGAAATAATTACTATAATATTAAACATCACCCAGAAGTCTTGAAACCACTCACCTAGGCTGGGGGAGGTAGGTTTCTGGAAACCACTTGGCCCTTCTCAGCCCTTATCCTCCCTGACCTCTCCCAGCACCTACTGCTGCCCTCTCTTCTATTGGAATTCTATCTTCTTTGTCTTCTCTATTTGGTAAGTGTTCAAGTTTCCCCACATTGTAAGTCTTGAGATGTTCCTTTTCTCTCACTTCTTCATTTATTCTACCAACCAAGATGACCTTGCCTGTCCCCTTAGCCTAATTTATCTTTAATCAAACCAGATTTCTTCCTGATCCCTGACTGTGAGTCTGGGATTTCTCCTTTCCTAAGAACCTACTTTGGGAAATGTAATTGTGAAATCTTTCTGTGCCCTTTGAAATGCCTATAAACTTTCTTCAAAGCTTCTTGCCACTTGTACAGACCCTGGAGCAAGTCTTTCTCAAGGATGTGGGGGACACTTCTTTGAAAAGTAATCAAGTAAGATAGCATCTCACCTCAGTCACAGCAGAAGAGTAGGAGTCTGTTAGGAGTAATATTAGGATATTGGTAGCTAATAAATGTTAGAATATGAGTAGTTAATGTTAAGGCACAAGTAATGTCAGTTAGCAACTGGTGTGTTATAGTGCTAGCTGCAGATAAGACTCAGGCCAACTGACAACCCAGATAACTCACATGCATTACCACATTGGATGTAACCAATGAGAAGAGACCAGCGCATGCGTGTAACCAATCAGGACAAACCTGGCTACCACACTCCCACTGAAATAGGGTATATAAACCCACTTCAGGAATACACTGTTCTCTCCATTGCCTGATAGAGTGCCCTCTGTGTCAATGAGCCTCATCTAACTCAAGTATCCACCCAAAGTGGACCTGCCTGACAGGACCTTTGACTTGAATACTTTGCATGTGAGTTTCCCCTGGGTCCGGTGACTGGTTGGGACTTAGGTTTAGATCTAGACTTGAACTTATAACTAGATTTAAAGTAGAGTTGGAGCTTGCATTAGATTTCTGGTCTGGGTAATTGTCAACCGAGTGTGGAACCCTAATAAAGAATCATTTGGGCATTTAAGAGTCCAGCTTGTTCATTTGCTCACCACAGAGTCCCCTTACTCTAAGCTTTAGGGCTACCTGTCAGGAAGATAGAGAAAGCTTATTTTTCCTTTAGGTAAGATCAATTAACAGGTACAAATGGCCCACAATTTCCCCCACCCCAGCTCTTAAAAATTCTCCAGCCCTTGGCTTCAGTACAGGTCCATCCAGTCTCACTTCTTGCAGTAATTTGAATAAAATCTCCTCACCTATTTTTTTTGGTCCAGTGTCACTTGTCATTGCCACTATATGTTTCTCCTACTTCAAAATTCCACTAACTCTAAATTCTCCCATCTTACTTCCCTTTCATATACCTCAACCAAAGTGAAACCTACATGTGGATTTCTAACCCTGAAGCATCTCTGAGTTTTAAGGCTACATCTACAATTACCCATCTGACATTGCCAACCTCTCTAACTCAGCATGTCTACAATGAAACATCTCTTCATCTCCAGATTCAGCCCTGTCTTTAAATGTTTACAACAGTAGCATCATTCTTCCAAACCATGACATTCAGTAGATTGGAATCAGCCATTCCCTCCCAAACCAGTAAGACACTTCAAAAAAATGTTTCTTTTTTTCTTTTCTTTTCTTGTGTGTGTGGTACTGGGGATTGAACCCAGGGGCATTCTACCTCTGAGCTATACACCCAGCTCTTTTTTTATTTTTTGCTTTGAAGCAGGGTCTCACTAGGTTGCTGAGAGTCTTGCTACATTGCTGAGTTTGTCCTCAAAGCGGCAATCCTCCTATCTCAAGTCTCCTAAGCACTGGGATTCCAGGCATGTACCATCATATGAGCCCAGCTCCTTCATTAATAGAACTTCTATTGTTTCTGGTACTATTTCTACCACCAAAATAAATTCAGAACCAGTTTTCTGCCTTGCCTAAATCCTAACATTTGTCTCCGAAAAGCTTCTTCTGAGCCTTGTTTTCTTTTCATCTTAATTGTCTTGCAGGCCACCACTAATCTAATCTTCCCAAAATAGAATGTTGGACCATCACGCTCATATCTGAAGCCTTTAAAAAATACACTAGTATCACTACAGTCAGCCTTTATGATTTCTCAAGCCAGCAAAACCTGATTTTAAAAAATAATAAAACACAACAATGGGACTTCTCATACAGGTCTCCTAACTAATTATACCAAATAATAATGCAAAAGGAGAAGGAGGAGAGAGAGAAGAAAGGAACTTGAGGAAATAAGGAAAAAAAAAAGAATGAAGAAAGGAAGAGAAGAAGAAAGAAGGGAGAAATAGAGGAGAGGAGAGAGTTTGGTCTTTACAAATTACTGTAGTTATGTCACCTGAATCAAGGATAGTTTAAAATTAAAATGGAGCAAGGTGTGTGCCACATGCTTGTAATCCCAGCATTTGGGAAGCTGAGACTGGAGGATCTGGGTTCAAGGCCAGCCTCAGCTACCTAGTGAGGCACTCTGCAACTTAGTAAGACCCTGTTTCAAAAAATAAAGAATAAAAAATAGGGCTGGAGGTATAGCTTGGAGGTAGAATGCCCCTGAATTCAATCCCCAGTACTGCAAAAAAATAAAAAAATAGGAAAGAAATTTTTTGAAAAAAGCATTCCCTCAAGCTAAATAAATCTAGCATTATGAAGAAAAAACATAATTTGTTTTCTTTCCTTTTTTTTGTTTCAACATTGTTATCTCTGAATAATAGAGTTTGTGTACTACAGGCCTGTCTAATGAAACCTTAAACTTTCTCTGGCATCTTAGGTTATTGATAAACTGATCTAAATTGTCTATTTTTGCCTCTTTCTTCCACTTATTTCTGCTCTGATCCGATATATCCACTCTCTACTCCTCAACACATCCCCACCATGCTTGCTCTTTCTCTGTAATATCCCATCCCATCCTCTCTCCTGTCCTTAGCCTGCTTTCCTTTCAGGGCCCAGTTTGTCTTGGTTCCTTTGTAAGAATAAAACTTTTGTCTAATACTCGCCCCTCTCTTGCTCTACCCTCCTAAAAGCCACTTTTCTCCAGTAAATATCATGTGGAATTGTTTAGCCTATTTCATTCCATCCATTTGTCAACAGCTCCCAAGATAGTCCCTTCAATGCAGACGTTTCTCTAGAGCAACAGACCTGTATATCCACTGAGCTACTTCATACATATCTGTCATTCAACAGTACCAAAATGGAACTCCTCATCCTCTTCCAGAAACTGCCTCTACTTGATGATAATCCGTCCTTCCAGTTACCCAGGCAAAAAAGCTTGGAACTATTCTTAATGTCTTCTTGCTCCCACATCCCAGGTCGAATCTGTGTAGGCATCCCTTAAAATGCATTTGAATTAAATGATTTCTCCTCATCTCCACTGCTATCATTCCAGAGGGTCCATCCCATTCCTCCTCCTGTCTCCTGAATTACTGAAACAGCCATAAAATTGGCCTCAATTTTTTCCACTTCCCCCCCCCACCAATAAAGTCTATTTTCACAAAGCAACAAGAATGATCTTTTAAGACATTAAATTATGTCACCTTTCAGATCATCCCTCCCCACTTCACTCAGAGGAAAGCTCAAGTCCTTGTAATGACTCATGCAACCCTGTGAGCTCTGCACCCTCCCACCCTCTCCTTCTCCTCCTGTGACTCCCACTCTCCTCCTGGTACACTGGCCACCTGGCTCTTGTCTAAACTTGCTAGATAGTGTCTTCCTGCCTCAGGCTTTGTTCCAGCTGCTCTATCTGCATGCAACACTCTACCATCAGATGGTTTGGGGGACTTGCTCCCTCATCTCCTTCAGGTCTTGCTTCAAATCTCATCTTCCCAATGAGAATCACCTGGACCCCTTATTTAATATTACTTCTTGCCCATTTATACTCTTTCCCCATTCCTGACACAGTTTTCTTTTTTAAATTTTTTTTCTGAAATCATCTGACTCTTCAACTACTTTGAGTCACATTACCTTCTCATGAGAACAGCAAGACCTAGATAAGACTTCCTTATTTTGCCTAAAACTCCAGATGAGTCATTCAGCCTCAGCATCCCATGGAACTCACATGGAACTAACACATGGTTGGAAAACAAAGACCCGCTCTCCTCCCTGAAGGCAAAAGAAGTGAAAAAGGACAGCTGGAGGTGCAGAATAGGAAGAGGATGGAGAAAAAAATGTCATTTCCGTGAGCTAAGCACTGAAAAACTACACACCACAAATATTTGTAACCTCAACCAACCACTTCCTGAGAAAAGAGAAACCCTACAAATTGCAATATCTACAAAACGAAAGAATTATGAAAACATTACAGATTAAAAAAAAAAAAAAACACTCTGATTTTCAAAATAGAAGAAAGTGTTGACAAAGTCATTCAGGGAGTTCTAAAGTGACCCAAGTTTCCAGCTCCTTTTCCCTGCAGCCGCGTCATACAATGAGAAACACAGGCACTTCTACATAGATAACACAGAGTTGATTCATTTTGTTCCTGGAGTAAGGGTGTCTCCTGAGTTCATAGATAAAAATATAAGACCACAAAAATGTGAGATAAAAGAAAATTTTCAAGTTTGGGATTCTGGTCTTTTGGAAGACAGAATTTTCTCTTTTTTAATTTTGTTTATTTATTTATATATTTATTTTTTCTTTCTTAGTCTTTTACAAAGAAAAAATGCTCTTAAAAATAATAACCAGGTTGTCAATTCAGTTTAGTGCTTCTCATTTTCATTTTCAACAAGTTAATATCAAAACTTTCTATAAGTCCACAAAATTAACTCCAAGGAAAAAACTCTCATGAATATATACATTTCAAAATACTGCATTTTAGGCCGTGTAAATCAATAATCTGAACTAAAATATAGCTTCAGTGCAGTTTCACACTAGGAAATGATCAAGCTAGCAAAATCAAATTTCTTACTCAAATTAGAAAGCACTAACATTTAAAAGATGGACAAAATAATGAAGTCACTCATGAAAATGCACAAATGATTTTAAAACATGATAAACATCTTAGATACAAAACTCACAACAGAAAAACATTGTCAAATTACACATTTAACGTTCTAAGAAAAAATGTTTCATCTTTCATTTTCTTACCTTATCTTGATTTAAAGTATTCCTTTGAATTATATAAATTTCAAAATTAAATGTATACTATCTTAAAATTCCTTTAAAAGGGAGCTAAACAACAATAAAACTTAATATAAATTCTAATAAATTTTCCTTTTAATGGTCTCCATAGTATTTTGTGTCTCTTTATTGTAGTATGCAACAATGCTAACCCTCCATAGAATAGCTCTGGATAGAATTTTTTTTTTTTTAAATAACTAGTTTTTTACTTACACATTCTGTGGCTGTGATTACTAGAGTGCTTGAGATAACAGATTTTCCTCCATTAAAGCTCACTGAAACATCAAGAGTTCTGAAAAGAAATAAAAATTAAGAGACAATAATTAAAATGAGCTAGCAACTAGAGGTTTGTAGAATTAACTCAAAACTAGCCAGAAATAAAGACTAAGGGTCACACATTTGATTTATTATTCCAACTTTTTTTTTTCTTAGTTCTGGTTCTTACACATTAACCAAAAGCAAATTCCTTAAATGATCTAATTGTTCCTTTAAAAACTATTCACATAAGAGCCGGGCGTGGTGGCGCACGCTTGTAATCCCAGCATTCCGGAGGCTGAGACCGGAGGATCCAGGTTCGAGGCCAGCCTCAGCTACCTAGTGAGGCACTCCACAACTTAGTGAGACTCGGTTTCAAAATAAAGAATAAAAAATAGGGCTGGGGGTGTAGATCGGAGGTAGAATGCCTCTGAGTTCAATCCCCAGTACCGCAAAAAAAAAAAAAAACTATTCACATAAGTCAGGAGACAAGGAGAATCACAGGTTCGAGGCCAGCCTCAGCTACTTAAGGAGATCCTGTTTCAAAATAAGAAAAATAAAAAGAGCCGGGCGTGGTGGCGCACGCTTGTAATCCCAGCATTCGGGAGGCTGAGACCGGAGGATCTGGGTTCGCGGCCAGCCTCAGCTACCTAGTGAGCCACTCCGCAACTTAGTGAGACTCGGTTTCAAAATAAAGAATAAAAAATAGGACTGGGGGTGTAGCTCGGAGGTAGAATGCCCCTGAGTTCAATCCCCAGTACCGCAAAAAAAAAAAAATAAATAAAAATAAAAATAAAAAAAATAAAAAGAGCTGGAGGTATAGTTTGGAGGTAGAATGCCAGTGGGTTCCATTCCTCCATTCCTAGTAGTGCTACTACTACTATTACCACTAATAATAATAATACTAATGATAATAAATAAAAATAGGGATAAAGGTATAACTCAGAGGTAGAATACCACTGGATTCAATCCCCACTACTGCAAAAGAAAACAAAACTGGAATTAGCATAAATAGGGACATTAAGAAATTCTCTAATCTACAGAAATGCTAAGATTATTTCAGGTTAACAAAAACCTAAAAAGTGGCAAAATCCGTAGTTCTCATTTAGTTTACTTTTTTCTGTCTCTAGATATTATGCAAGATCACTCTTTAGAATATAAAATTAGATGTAATATACCATTCAAGGATGAAAATATAGAAAAAGTGAAATTGAAAGGAAGAAAAAAGAGAGAAAGAGATGTTTGTTAGACATTTGCTGTAGTTGGTCCCAGGATACTAAGATATCTTGACAAGGAAGAAAAAAGAAAGAAGAATAATTTGTGTCCCTGGCTTAAAAATATCACAGTTAAAACACAACTCTCATTTTAAAAATATGATTTCAAATTTTACAACAAATAATAATTAAAATAACTTTAAAGCCGGGTGTGGTGGCGCAGGCTTGTAATACCAGCTTTTGGGAGGCTGAGACTGGAGGATCCCGGTTTGCGGCCAGTCTCAGCTGCTTAGTGAGGCACTCCGCAACTTAATGAGACTCGGTTTCAAAATAAAGAATAAAAAAAAGGGCTGAGGCTGTAGCTCGGAGGTAGAATGACCCTAGGTTCCATCCTCAGTACTGAAGAAAAAAAATAATTTTGATTCTGTTAATCCATTACCTGGATCAGTTAGCCAGAAACTTATTTAAGAAAAAAAAAAAAAAAAAAACAGTTATAACAAGATACTGATGGAAAAACTAACAGGGAGGTGTTACAGTATGTAAGTAAACAGCTCTATTCCAAAATAATTTACAAAGACTATTATCCTATAACAATCAGTAGGTCAACAAATTAGAGCAGGTGACATTTTACCATAGAACTACTTTTTTTTTTTTAACACTTCAAACTCCAATTCTGATAAAACTTTCTAAATTCCAAGAATTAATAGTCAATATTTTTTGCCTTAGTTACTCTGAACTAGAATTTTGTTGCAGTAAAATAGAATTTTGCATTAAAAATATTTGTAGTAAGATTTCTTCTGTATGCCTTTCAGTGTCAAACACTATTTATCAACAGGATAAAGCAGAAGCAACCAAAAGTTGCTGGGGGAATTTTCAACAACAGTAATACTGAAGAGGAAAGATGAAAAATACGATTTAGTCCTTGCTGAGTGCTGGACTTGTCTCCTAGTTATTTTATGGGGATGACCTCATTTAACCCTTACAATAGCGTTGGAAGAAAGAAGTAGTTTCACAGGTTTTACACGGGATGCAGGAGGACCAGAAATGCTAATTTCCATGCCAAAAGTAGTAAAGCTAGGATTCTAACTAATTTTAAACTCTTTCTATCATACCACAGAGACCTGATGAAATGGAAGTCTTTAAGATGTTTCTTCTCTCAATGTGTTATTTAATTTGGGTTCAGGCAGGAATAGAGTCACAGGAAAATATACTACTGATAAAGTTCAAGTTACATTCTTATTAAATTTTCAGAAATACTCCTATTAAAAATATTTCTTGTATGTCGGGGGCCTAGCCCTGTCGGAAAGACCCCGCCTCTAGATGGCACCTGGCAGAGTGCCAGAAGTGGCTGCAGGTGGTATCATTCTAGGGCTATGCCACGCCAGAGCGCATGCACCAGCACACCCGGCTCGTGGCCGGCCCAGATGAGAGCTGTATGAGACGCCTCGTGGCTTAGGCCCTGTGTGGCTTTAAGAGCCTCCACCTCTCGCATGTAGAGAGAGGCTGGCTGGGTTGTTGCTGGAGTGGGTTGCTGGAGAAGTTCTGGGAGGAAAGGTTGTTGGTTGCTAGTGGAAGGTGGATTGCTGGAGAGGGGTTATTGGGAGTCTGTTGGAAAGGCACTATTGGAGAGACGGCTTCTGTGCTGTGTTTGTTACTGCTTGTGTAGTGCCCTGGATCCCAGAGAGAGAGGTATAATAAAGAGAGGTTTGAATCAGCAACATTCAGGCAGCATCTTTATTGGGGCCTCACGGTTGAGGGTTCAGCCTGGGGTTCCCGATACTTGTAACCTATTCATTCACTTCAGAACACTTTGTGTAAAGAAAGAGTTCAGTTAAATCCAGAAAAGAATGCGAATTCTGAGTGCTTACATCGAATTAACAGGATTTTTTAACTATTCCAACACAGACTGTCAAGTGACCTATTTAACAAAGAGAACTTAAACCTTATTGTGTATTCTGTGAAACTTAGTGCCTTGTTTTAATGACTAAGGGTAACTGAATCAAAAAATAATCTTTCCTAGGTTCTAATTTCCCTACTTTAAAGCATGTACCAGGAATCACAGAGTATGGTAGGTATGACTTTAGTTGAAGGGAAGATTATTTACATTCATGATAGTATATGCTTGTCACAGGTAATCTTACTGATTGAACTTTAAGAGATCAGTAGATATTAACTGAAGTCATTTATAATCTGGCACTTAGAATTCAACACAAATGAATCAGTTCTCTACTTGAGGGAAACACAACTTTTAATGCTTACCCAAATGAAATAAGAATACAAGATATGATTTTGAAATAAATTCCATCCTTCCTATACTGGAAATGCTTGGTGAAGAGACCTTGTAAGCTAAGCAAAATAACTAACATGTCCCCAAATCTCAGCCTAGGATAATACTTATGGTAATAATAAAATTCAGTCATGTCTCCACAGATATGGAAATCTACTTGATGATTCTTTTAACACAGGGACTTCATTGAAATATTATCATCTTCACCTTCTTGGAAGTAGTAATAGTAGCATGATCAAAACATTACCATGATTAAGTACACTAACAATTACAGGCTTTCATTGATTTACTACTATGAACCAGACACATTAATTCATCTTCTTATTCTCATAGTAGCACCCTGAGGTAGACACTAACATTATTTTCATTTCCCAAATGGAGAAACATAAGCTTAAAGAGGGAAATTGCCCAAATTATGGACCTCTCTGACTTTAGTCAAAGTGCTTTTTACTTCTCCACGATATTTCCTTAATCCTTCACACATACTTTAGGATCTTTTATTTAAATTTTTGTTATTTCCATTAGTTAAGTATAGCTCCATTTTTTACTATATTCACATAGTTCTCACTAGAACAACACTTACTATATATTAAAACACGATACTTATTCGTAAATATATTTTTGAATATATGCACACATATTTTTCTGAAAAAAATCAGAAATGTAAGAATCATGAAATATTTAAGCTTTTGAATTATGTTATTTCTTTGAAAAAACAGAAGTATATCAGAAAAATCCTAAATAAATAAAAGAAAATATAACTTTTGAAATTACTGCTATGATATGGGCACCATTATGAGCCTGGTGCCTTTGTCCATAGCTTCGATACTCCTTTGCTGGCACACAGATTGTTAATTCCACTAACCCTCTAACCTAAACCCAGTACCTTGACTTTTCTTTGTTCCTAGGCTGCGCTATACATTTCTCTCATTATCTATGGATTATTCATTCCTATCTCTACATAATTTCTAATCGTGGTTACTATACTTCTGACCATGGGGCTCAACCTCTCCATTATAGAGACTGTATTATGGCCAAATATGTTGAAGTAATATTGTGTTTACTTCATTCTAGACCCCAATGGGAGGCAAGGGGATAACTCAACTTTATTTGTCCAAAGTATCAAATAAAATTGAAAAAGGGGATAGATTCAATCCATATGTTGGGGAATCTGTAGTGCTAAGTTTGAACCCACATCACTTCAATCTTTATTCCACACCCCAGTCTGTAAAATGGAGAGAATTGTGTCTATTTCATAGTTGTTCTTGGGAGGAGAGTTTAATAAAATAACATACATAAAATGTTCAACCCAGTGCCTGGATCACAGCAGGTACTCTATAAATGACCATTAACACCTGATCACTTTTCTAATGGAGTCTTCAGAATATCAAAGTATTTTTATAAGCCTTTGAAATCCAAGCTAAACAAAAAGCAGCATAGATGATATATAGAAGTTAAATATATATGAAGCACTATATTTAAGAATTTTTATTCTACTTAGTGACATAAAAATACTGAAAGCTAAATGGTTCAAACCTGACTACTACATAATATCACACAAATTTATGTAAAGAAATTTTCAATGCTATTTCCTTCCTGTTATAAAACATGATCTTGACTAAACCCAACATTATAGCTATGTAGAGCTGTGTGCTTAAACCTCAAACCTCAAACCACACTCCAATCTGGTTTATGAGTGTTTTTCATTCCTAAATTCATTCAATTGCTCATTATATTACTAGTTAATTGAATGAATATTTCTTAATTGCCTACAGTATCAACAATATTTTTATGAAAATAGCACAAACTAGTCTGTGCTTAGCAATAGGACTTCAATATCAAATAAAACCAGTTACAATGTAAGTGAACGAAAGCCACATAATTGAACAAAACAGTAGGTGACATTAAATAAAATAGGTGTAAACACAGGGGTATTAGAGGATCATTTGGGAGACACAACTAACTGAGCCTTGGAATGAGAGTACCGGCAAAGACTTCCTGCAGGAACTCACCTATAAAGACCAACCCTAAAGAATGATCAGGAATTTGTAAATGAGATTTAGAGGGGATCCAAACAGATGGAGGATCCTGAAAGGGTGGAAGGCAAGAGAGGCACAGAATAGCCAAGGAACTAAAAGCCATTCAATCTCCCATCTACAGAGAATGTGAGAGTAAGAAAAAAATGGCTTCGGGCTGAAAAGGAGCATGAGGGAAGGCCATGCAGTACTCAGGATGCCATCTCTAGACATTTAGAATTATTCTCAAGAGCTTTCAAGTTTTGTAGAAATACGGTCAGATGGGTTTTACAAATGTTTCTCTTGTTGATACCAAGAATAAATTCCTATAGAAGAAAGAACAGTTAAGAAAGTTTCCAAGCTGGGCGTGGTGGCGCACGCTTGTAATCCCAGCATTCGGGAGGCTGAGACCGGAGGATCTGGGTTCGCGGCCAGCCTCAGCTACCTAGTGAGGCACTCCACAACTTAGCGAGACTCGGTTTCAAAATAAAGAATAAAAAATAGGGCTGGAGGTATAGCTCGGAGGTAGAATGCCCCTGAGTTCAATCCCCAGTACCAAAAAAAAAAAAAAAGTTTCCATGTATCTCAAATAAAAATCAGATTAGAGCTAGGTTTAGTGTCACATGCCTGTAATTCCAGTACTTGGGAGACTGGGACAGGAGAATCACAGGTTTAAGACCAGCTTCAGCAACTTAGTGAGACCTTGTTTCAAAACAAAAAATAAAAAGGGCTAGGGACTCAATCCTCAATCAACCAACCAATCGAGTAGAACTAAAATAGTGACAATGAGAGCAGTGTGAAAATGAAAATGGAGAGATATTAAGTTAAAATAAAAAGGACGTAGACATTTATTGGATGTAGGAGGCAAAAAGGAAGGAATAAAGATGACATCAAGTTGGACATGGTGGTGCACACTTGTAATTCTAGTACTTGGGAGGCTGAGAGAGGAGATCTCAGGTTCAAAGCCAGTCTCAGCAACTTAGCAAGGGAACTCCACAACTTAGTGAGACCCTGTTTCCAAATAAGAAATGAAATTGGACTAGGGGTATAACTTGGTGGTAGAATGCCTCTGGGTTCAATCCTCAGTGCCCCAAAAAAACAACAACAAAGCAAAATAAAAAACAAACAAAAAAAAACCCATCAAACTTTCCATCTTACAAGTAGATACTTGTAAGTCTTGCATTAGGGAACACAGGAGAAAGAGGAAGACTGAACAGGAGGGCATGAGGCTACTTTATAACTTTCAAGCTTAAGATACTTACGGGAAATCCACAGAACTTGGTAGACACTAAGGTGGTAGAGAATTGGATAGTGAATTGAAAGGTAGAGATTTGGAGCTCATTAGCCAGAAAAGGAAGCCCTTTGAGATGAATTTATGGGTCAGGATTCCAACTGTGATGAAAATTGACAGAAGAGGAGGCTGCATTGAAATCTGGGAAAAAATAACCAAGGTGAGAATATGAAGTTGTGAAAGTCAGGGAAGTCCTTCCCCAGGCAGGAGTGGCCCACAGCACCAAGGATGCAGGCAGGTAAAGGAAGGTAAAGCTGAGAGCTGAAGGCTCTTTCAACTTCCTTCTCTATAAATTGTTTAATATTTCTTACAAATATCTTAATCTTCCATTTTCTCTATCTTTAGAAAGTTTTTTTTTTTCAAAGTGGAAGGATGAAAGAAATCTTAACAACTTAGCATAACAAAAAGATTGCTTAAAGTATATTTTTATGTCAATTGGTAGTCAATGCTGACAAAGCTAAATTCAAATAACCTAAATTCACATGTGAGCTGGGCACCCTGGCGCAAGTCTGTAATCCTAGTACTTCAGAGGCTGGGACTAGAGCGTCACAGGTTCAAGGCCAACCTCAGCAACTTAGTGAGACTGTGTCTCAAAATAAAAAATAAAATAGGGTTGGAGTGTAGCTCAGAGGAAGAATGTCCTTAGGTTCAGTCTACAGAACAAAACAACAACAACAACAAAAATTCACTTGTGTAGTAAATTAATCTATGAGATAAATTATTGAATATTATTGTAATATATAATTGAGTAAATAAAATTCAATGCGTCACAATACTTTTACTTAGTACCTAGAGATGTATGACTATTCCAAAACAGGGCAGTGGTTCAGTCCCATATGTCGGAGCTACTCTGACCCAAGAAATTTCATACTCCATGCAACATAGTTGACATTTCAGTTCACAGTAAACTATTTACAAAAATATTCATTTGCTTCTGACTTTATGTGTATCCAATAAAAGACTTCCATTTTATGATCTATTAAAAATGATGAAAAAATTAAATAAAATTGTGAAAGACGTTTGCTGAAAGTAATAAATAATTTATCTCCAATTTGCACATACTGAAAATTAAACTGGCAACTACTCAAAAAGTGATTAAAATTATGGTGACTTAAGATATTCTGAAATCAAGTACTACTATTTAATACTCTGCAGAGCTTTTTTAAAGTTAGCTTTATGAATAATAAAGATTTTAAGTTGAAAAAGAAGGTCCCATATTTGTGAAAAGTTTAAAGACTCCACTTCTAGTTATGAATATATTAATATGAGTTGATGTAGATAAGTATATGTAAATTAATGTTTTGATCTCAACATATGCAAATAACTAAAACAAAAATTGCAGGCAGGAGATTGCTAGATTTCAGAAGGGAAAAAAAAATCTATATCCAGATATGTATTTAGTCACACCTAAAATTGTATTATAAATAGTTTTGTATTAAACTGAAAAGAATCCCTTCCTAACTGCTTTGTGAATTTTAATAAAATCATAAAATGATATTGAGAAGTAACCACCCAACTTTAATGACCTTCATTCAAAAATGTTAAATTTTAATAATACTAAAATCTTTTGATAATATAAAATTTTGAAGCTGCTATGTAAGAAGACTCAAGTAAATATATAAGAAATAACCTCTTCATCATCATCATCGTTCCTCTTTACAAACTTTTAGTTCCAAAGCCCTCACTAAATACTTTTGATATTTAAAAGATCTTACTCATGCTGAGCTGAAATATCTTCCCTTTACCTGCTACTCTTCCTCCTTTCATTGTAGCAATAAAGAATAAGCCAAATATTTTACATGGCAGTTTGTCAAATGTTTGAGGAGAGCTAATGTGTCACATCTGAATCATATCTCTTTCTAGTGTTGTAAAGTGGATTTTATCTAACATTTCCATTTTTTTTTTCAGTACTGGGGATTGAACTCAGGGGCATTCTACCTCTGAGCTATACCCCCAGCCCTATTTTTTATTCTTTATTTTGAAACCGAGCCTCACTAAGTTGCGGAGTGCCTCACTAAGTAGCTGAGGCTGGCCGTGAACCCGGATCCTCCTGTCTCAGCCTCTCGAATGCTGGGATTACAAGCATGCACCATCACGCCCGGCTAACATTTCCATTTTTTACAACATCTTTGTGGCTACTCCTACATGTACTAGAATTACTTATTGTTCCTCTTAAAAGATACTGTCTAAAGCTGTACACAATACTTAGCATGGAGATGTCATCCTGATTAGGTGAATTTATCCCATTCTTAGGTAGAATCAGAAAACAACACGCTATGAGGAAAAAAGATAAATGTTCTATCATGGTGGGTAGGGGTAGAGAAACAGAGGGCCTTCATCTTTAACCAATTTCACTAAGATTCTAACATGTATATTCAAAATAAAGGCATGACTGATGTCTTAGTATCTGTGACTTAAAAACAAAACAACAACAAAAAAATCTTATTCCTCACAAGAAACAAAAGTTGTGATTGCTATCACAAAGAACTTAGGGATTGTATAGTTATGTAAATGCCTTCAAATGTAGATATGTTTTTGAGAAAGAGAAAAGTTGTGGTAAAGGAAAAATTTGGCCCACTAAAAAAGATAGAATCAATTCAATTCCAGCCAAAATAGCCGAGATTTAGAATGTGTACAGATAGAGTATACTCTTATATAGAAGTAGAAAGCTTCTATATGTAGCCAGCCTCTAACCCTAAGTCTACCACAATGTTCATTTCAGTGACCTCTCGGTATCTGATGTCTGAAATTTTCAACATGTGCTGATGTCCCACCACTTCTCACTCAAAACACTCTGTCAAGTGTCTTCCCACACTGCCTTTTAAGAGAACTAATACTATCACTTTCATCTGATTCAGATATTTATTTCATATTTGCCAGAAGATTCTGGCCAATGTTTTTGAAAGCACATTTAACTATACCATATGCCTCCTTAAATCATCTCTATCAAACAAGCTGTAGGATAAGGCTCTGGTTCATTCCATTCTGTTTTTCTTTCTTCACAATGTGTTTGTGTATATTTACCCAATTTGCTCTGTTCTCCTTGCCAAATTACAGGTTTGAGATCTCAGCTATTACAGAGCAGCTGTGCTATTGTTGACGTTTCACAAAACAAAGGTCGGAGAAGAAGCCCATGGTACACATATACGCTATACCTGTGCATTACATTGTGAGGCTCCTGTCCTGGAATAGGAAGAGTCAAAGAACTTTAAAAAGGCCATCCTCTTCAAACTTAAGGGAGGCAGTTTGGTACAAATGAACCACTGGCAGGAAATAAACTCCTAAGTCATCTACAAATTATTCCTGCTAAGACAGTTTGTTTAATCATAAGGCATTTTAAAAGTAAAGTATGTCCAATAAAAGAAGTAGAAAAGAACAACCCTCCTACTGCTTTCTTTAACTTCTTTCTGTTTAAGTGCTAGGAATGTGTTCATCTTAGCCTGGAAAAAAAAAGAAACTATCAAATACAAAAAGTTAATAAACATCAACTGCTCTGCAGCAAGGATATTCCTAGATAGCATAGATCCAGATATCTTTTAAAAAATTTTGTGTGTGTGTGCTGGAAATTGAACTCAAGGGCATTCTTTTACTTCACCCTAGTCCTTTTATTATTTTATTTTGAAACAGGGTCTCACTAAGTTGCTGATGTCTTTGCTAAGTTGCTGAGGCTGACCGTGAACTTGCTATCTTCCTATCTCAGCCTCCCAAGTACTGGGATTACAAGCATGTGCCACCCCACCTGGACAGATGTATTTAATTTTTGTTTACTTCATAACATCAATTTCTGAGTGCAGACCCCTGTCTTAGCTACTCTGCTACATTCTTGTCCCCATCTCCAAATAAACATCTTCATGCTAACCAGCCTTTAAACCAAAATCCACAAGCCCTAAGTTTTTAAAAGAATAATCCTTAAAAAAAAGTGCAATTGAGGATATAACATAGAGATGAGAAACAAACCAGTAGAGCAGGCTAATGAGATGGGGCACATGTCCATGGACCCAGCTCTGAGACCATACATCTGGCACTGAGGCTGTCTGTCTAGGGTTACCTCACCAGCGTGTTGTTAATTATTTAAGTGACAGAACAGGGGGAACCATCACCACATCTGTCACCCTCACACAGGATAAACCTTCATTCAATGTTGGGCCAGATGTGTTTATTTGAAACATAGACTAACTAGCTATTTAATGGGTTTGAATCTTTAGCCAAAAGCTAATTAGGCAAACATATTAAGCATCAGTCACCTCACAAGGCTAAACTGTTTCAGTTGTGTTGATTTTAATTCAATCTCATAAGAGCTCATCACCTACAAAAGTATCTGAAGAAAATTCAAGGCAAAGGAACAGGTCCAAATTACTTGCAACATACTTAGTAGAAAAAGTAATGATGTCCCCAAATACCCAATATATGAACAAATAAAATCTTCTAAAGTTTTGCATCAGTGGTGCCATGTGCCTGAAGCAAAATAAGAAAAGACAAAAGTAATTCTTTTAGATAGATGTGCATCCTAAAACTTTCTCAGCTTGCCTATAAGTGAAATATTAATGCCAAAAGCTAACAAATAATGATTTTTCATACCTACCTGATATTTATTGTGTTATTTTTTAAAATTATCTTTCAAGTATTTAGCCTATCTACAAATCATTAAATAATATCAGCAGTCTTTATAGCACTATTTTTTAAAAAATGGCAATGTTCAAAGGCAAATTCTAAAGAAAGCAAATTCAATACCTGGGATAGAATAGGCATATTGCATTCTATACCTACTTGGGAGGTGTAATTTAACTATTCACTATTATTAAAAGGCTAAGCAATTTTCTGTTCTTTTCGATGGATTGGCTCTCTAAAAAAGGATTCTGACCATTTTTTTCCTACCTGATATTGGTACCTCCTTTTGGAAATTAAATGATCTCTTTTAGCTCTTCATATTTATTGGTAAACCAACAGATACGAGAAAATTCCATTCACCCTTTCATCAAACAAACACATAATGAATCTATGTGTCAGGCACTAGGTACAGCGGTAGGGATACAAGAAACAAGACAAACAAAATTTGTCCTCACAGAAAGAAGATGTACAATAACAAACAAGTGATTTGGAGAAAACAATAAAACACAAAAATAGAATAGGAAGTTACTGACCCAAAGGAGGGAGACTATTGCTTGATCAAATAGGGTGACCAGAAAAAGGTATACTGAGATGGTGACATTTGAACTGGACTTGGAGAAGGTGAAGGATGGAGCCATGAGGAAAAGAGCAGTCCAAGCAGAGGGAACAGCAAGTAGGAAATTGATCAAGGGAAAGTGCCTGATATGTTAAGGAACAGCATAGAGTTCAATGTTCCATAATCAAGAGAAGAAGAAGCAAATAGGAAATGAAGTCTGAGAGGTAGCGAGGGGTCACTGCCTGGAGAACCCTGGAGAACTCTGTGAAAATTAGTATTTTACTGTAAATGGGACAAGGAACTTATTGCTGACAATTCTGAGTTACTCTCATCTAATCAATAGATGAGAGTAACTTTGTCTAGGACAATGGTGGTTTAAGTAATGATCTGAGATTGAATTCTGGGCATATTTTGAAATTAGAGCTAAGAAGATTTACTGAGAGACTGGATATAAAAAAGAAAAAAGCAACTATGACTCAATTGTTTTTGACCAGAACAACAAAAGGGATGGAGCTGCTGATGACTAAAATAGAAAAAATAGCATGAGGAGCAGATCACAGGGAAAGAAAGGAGAACACACAAAGAATTACAAATTCAATAAAACATGACCAAACAGCAGTAGATTTGTCATGGCTGCTACAAGTCATTGAATCCTGCTGTACACTGAAGATGTGATGGCTCCATGCAAAACTAATATACATATATATATATATTTATTAGAGCAGGAGTTAAAAACAAATATCAAATCTTGGGAAAAGATGAATCTTAGGACCAAACCAAACATTATAAATAAATCAAAGTGGTAGGAAATAATAAACATCTGTCTATAGTAACACTGAATGTAAATGATCTCAACTCTCCAATTAAAAGGGAGGAGGATTGACTGGTGGATTGGATTAAAAAACAAGACCCATCTCTATGTTGTCAGCAAGAGATACACCTCTTTGGCAAAGACAAACATGGACTTAAAGTGAAAAGATGGAAAATAAAATATCATTAAAATAAAACCTGAAAGCAAGTAGATGTAATTAGGATCATATCCAACAAAGCAATCGTCAAGCCAAATTCAATCAGGAGACACAAAGAAGGTCACTTCCTACTGGTAAAGAGAAGAATCCCTTCACCAACAAGAAGATATTATGATAGTTAATATTTATGTACCAAACATTGATGTACCTGATTACATAAAACAAATACTGTAAACTCAGACAGATCCTAATACTAAAATACTGGGTGATTGCAACTCTCTTACCAACAGATAGGTCATCCAGATATAAAATCAGTAAAGAAACGGAAACCAAACTATCAGACAAATGCATGTGTATCTATGTTTATAGCTGCACAATTCACAATAGCCAAACTATGGAAGCAGCAAAGATGTCCATCGACAAATGAATGGATTACAAAACTATGGGATATGTACACAATGGAATTTTACTCAGCCATAAAGAAGAACAAAATCATGTTATTTGCAGGGAAATGGATACAACTGGAAAACATTATGTTATGTGAGATTAGCCAGTCACAAAGAGTAAGGAAGCATATGTTCTCCCTAATATGCAGATGCTAGGGAGAAGATGGGGCATAAGAGGGTCTTCAGATGGAAAAGAAGAGACCCTCAATAAACAAAGAAGTTGATTTAACTGAAAGGGATAGACAGGGGGCGGGGACACCCTAATGTACATAAAGGTTACTCACTAAATTGAACTTGAGAGGGAGGGAGGGCGAGGGAGCGGGGTGGGAATTTGGGGAAGGGGTCAAATGAGAAATGTGGGCACATATGTCGTTATCAATTTGTACCTAACAAAGATGTTTGCTTACAATGCACAAATAATAAAAATAAATAAAATGAAAAAAGACAGATGCATTCTTTTCTTGGTTCTTTCATCTATATATCAAGCAAATTCTTTATGTAAAGTGGTAAGTCTAATGATGTAAATACCAAAATGAATCGTGAAATTAGTGTTTGTTGTGCTTCCAAATGATAGCATTGTGAGAAATAAAAGCTAAATGTGGGGAAAAAAATCAGTAAAGATACTTCAAACATAAAGATTTCTTCTAGCCGGGCGTGGTGGCGCACGCTTGTAATCCCAGCATTCGGGAGGCTGAGACCAGAGGATCCGGGTTCGCGGACAGCCTCAGCTACCTAGTCAGGCCCTCTGCAACTTAGTGAGACTCGGTTTCAAAATAAAGAATAAAAATAGGGCTGAGGATATACCTCGGAGGTAGAATGCCCCTGAGTTCAACCCCCAGTGCCACAAAAAAAAAAAAAAAAAAAAAAAAGATTTCTTCTTTAGAAAGAAGAAATCTAAGTGGCCAACAACATATGAAAAATGTTCAATATCTTTAGCAATCAGGGAAATGAAAATCAAAACTAGATAGTACTGAGATTTTTTTCACTCTAGTTAGAATGGCATTCATCAAGAATACAAATAATAATAAGTGCTAGAGAGGATGTGGAGGAAAAGTAACTCATACCCAGTTGGTAGGGTTGCAAATTAGTAGCATCGCTATGAGAATCAATATATTCCTCAAAATAATAGAAATGTAACCATCATATGACCGAGCATATACCACTCCTAGGTGTTTATCCAAAAGAATTAAAATCATCATATTATAGTGATACATACATACCCATGCTTATAACCGTGTAATTCACAATAGCCAAGTGATGGAACCAACCTAGGTATCCATCAACAGATGAATGGATAAATAACATGTGGCATATATAGACAATAGAGTTTTATTTAAGCATAAAGAAGAATAAAATTATGTAATTTGCAGGAAAATGGATGGAGATAGAGAATATCATGTGGAAGCTAGAGAAGAAAAAAAGGGATCTCATGAAATTAAAAGGAAGACCAGAAGAGTAGAAGATGGGGAAGTGGGACCTGGGAGGAGTAAGAAGAGAAGGTAGAGGGGAAGTACTAGGTAAATAAATTGACCAAATTATGGCCACAAATGATATCAATATTATGTATAATCATAATGTACCAATAAATATTTTTAAACTACCAGTGTATATCTATCATTATTTTATGAATATGTGTTGTTAAAATGTTTTAAAATTGTTCTTAATAAAGTACTTACTCTCCAGCTCTATTCAGGATAGGTGCAGGACAAAGCATAGAATTAAGCTGAACATTTACTGGTTTTACACCTAAAAAATAAACATCATTGAATGAATAAAGAGTTTTGTCTATCTCATATAGTTTCATTAATAATACGAAGAAAATTCTATATTTAGAGCTCAAGTATGGGTTATGAGCTATATATATATCAGCATAAATAAACTAGTGAATGAAGGAAAAGGAATAAGAAATGGAAAGAGATTTTATGCCTCATTGATATAGAATGTTGGTAAATCATAAATTAGGAGGTTTTATTTTTAATTTGAAATAAGTTCACATATGATTGCAAATACCATAAAATATCTTTTCTCTTGAATGCTTTGGATATCTTAGATTTTTCAGGATAAATTATATATCTTTTTAAAAGCAGAATTTAGAAAGGATGAAGGAAAAAATAATTATCTAAAAGAAAATAAACTTGTTGCACAAGTTTAACAAAATAGTTGCATCTATAATAAATAAAAATATATTTATTAATCTGAGTGCTTATATTATTCTTGTCATTTTAATAATATATGAGAAAAATAATGTAGACTAGAAATATTCAACAAAAGTTACATAACTAAATGAATCTTCCTAGACTGTGAATCAAAAAAATGCAATTCCAACTCCAGTCATCTGTTTGAAGACCTACTTTAATAAACTAAATCTTATGTAGCTAAACATACAATATTTATATTACAATCAACTCAATTATGAAATCAAAGGAGTTAGGTAACTCTACCATTTGTATTCAAATGACTACAGAATAACAACAAAATTAGTTTGTCCTACTCAATTGTGAAATCTAAATAAAACTTCATAAAGAGCTTGTCACAATTTTTTTCTTTTGTCTCACCAAAATTAATAGGAAAGAGATGTTGGTAGGAAAGACAGGAATTAATTATGACATTGGCCATGCGGATATCCTCACCACTTCAATTCAACAAACACATATTGAATAATTACTCTGTGTGTGGCCAGATCTGTGCTTATTAGAGAGTTTAACATCATCAGATAAACAGGACAATTGTTGAATCTCTCAAAAAGTAACTCTATCAAGAGTTCCTAGTAATAGAGTCTTGCAACATAAATTTCTGAAAGACAATATAATCATCAATGAGGAAAAATGTTTTACTAGAAGCCCAAAGTGCTCAGAAAACTGAGATCCATTTAATGTGATAATCAACAACAAGCACTATGCTGGGTAAACAGTGTAGAGACAAAAGATCTGAAAGCAAAAAGTAAATTTAGAAAAAATGTCTTCAAGGAACTGATAAATTTCTAGAAAATTAGGTAAAGAAAACAATTGACAAAAAATAAGGCAACAAGTAGGAGAGCAGTTCAAGATAACTGTATTTTAAGACAAGAGTGGCCTTAAGTAAGACTAGGAACAAGAGGCAATTCAACCAGATGTTTGATACGGTTAGTCCATATAGACCAGTGGTGAAAATTGGTTCACATATCAGCCCTGCCCATTATGAGCTATGTCACCATGCATAAGTTATCTTATTTTTTCAACCACAAACCATCATCTGAATAATGAGGCTACTTAAGACAAGGTCCAGCATTTATTAAGTTATGAACAAATGTTGCTGCTATTAAATAATTACTATTATTTGTATTATCATGGAGACTTCCTTTCTTTCTTCTCTGATTGAAAACTGCAGCATAGCTGATTTTAGTTGGGGAAAACAGGAAAACCAGATGCTCATGTGCTGCACAGATGTTAAAGTGACATGGAGATTACTAGGAACCTACTTTTTGTGTATGTTTCATTCACATGATAAGTACAGAGGACGCTGCCATTCCGACTGCCCAACATAAATCCTCTTCCGGTCAAAACAACCTGAAATTCCTCTACAAGTAAAAGGGGGAAAAAACATTTTAATGTCTGCCTTACCAAAAAGAATTTTTTAAAAGATTTTATTTGAAAATGTCAAGGTACATAGAATTAATTTACCCATACTATTCAGTCAGTTAACAACAATGAAGACATAACTGTATTTCCAACCATGCTAGCTTTTTTTGATCTACTAAGTAAATGTAGTGAGGATACCTCTCACTGCCACATAGGAATGCATTATTTTATTTTCTAAACAAAGTATTTTACAATAGAGACCAAAGTATTAGAATTACAGCATAACATTGGTTCCTAAACAGATACCATAACAAATTTCCTGAATTCTATCCTCATAAAAATATCATCAAGAAGAAAGTCTCTCTATTCTTCTCCACTTACAGATATTAAGGTTTGGATATACAAAAAAAACTAATTATCATTATTATTACTGGTGCTGGTAATTCTGCCCTAGACCTTATCCCTATTTTATTTTATTTTTTGCTTAGTTGATGAAACTGGTCTCATCTTCCTGTCTCAGCCTCCCAAGTACTGGCATTACAGGCATGTGTCACCATTTCTGATTTAAAAACTAATTAATTGTTCGTGTTCTATTGTTCTTAGAAAAGTCACATGTATTATTTTCTTAAATCTATGTCTCTCATACAGAGTTCCTCTTTAACAGCTTTTTCACTTCATTAATCCTGCTTTTATTTTCTATTGCTTACAAACTTATAATTCATCAGAGGTCACATATTTTGGCTCGCTAATAATCCACAGCCAGTGACTAGAAGTTGATTTAACTTCTTGGACTCTATCTATATAGTAGGGACAAGGAGAGCTAAAGAATATGCTGGAAGAAAAAAATAACAGTCCAAATATCTTGATTGGCATTAAACGTATATTAACTATTTTAACAAAGATTAACTCTTGTTTAAAAATGCTGAAGAGTTTATCTGAGAAAACTACAACTCATGAATTGAGGAGTTCCACATCAAATGTGGTTTGGGAGCTTCATGGAAGGAACACAAAGGGGAGGTTTTTATAAGACAGACAGTAAAGCAAAGAAACTATCTGATTGTTGACAGTTATAAGGTGCTTTATTTGGTCTACCTATTGGAAAGTCCTCACTTACATAATTATAAATTTGGGGGCTGCTTTTGATTGCTTAAGCTTGGGTTCTATTTTTTCATTAATACATTTTTTTCATTAATATAAGAAATAGCTCATTAAGTTTCACTTATGTTTGCAAATGTCATTTATATGAGGCCTAACTGGCTTTACCTGCCTTAGGGTTTTTCAGACCCCATCTTCATTTTTATTGTATCTCTTTTTAAAAAATATACTTAAACTGGTGCATCATAGGGTCACATCATAATGTAGTTCAGAGTGATAGGGATATACATGCATATAATACTCGGTGATCTCCTCCCATCTCCCTCCTCACTCCCTTCCCTTCCTCATACAGGATGATATTGGCAATGACAATTTCACATATATACTTAATGTCACTGGAAGTGTTTCCTTCATTAATTCACCCCCCCAGACCCCTTACATCTCTCTACTGTTGTTTCTCTTCAATTATCTAGTTTTAAATCATATTAACACCCTGAATCCTTTAAAATGTTTCCTGTCTAATATAACCCAACACACATACAGTTATTAACTAAGGAAGCAAAACCTGCCAGACCATTCACCACTCAGTGTATTATGAAAGGAAGCTTACTCTAAGTTAAAATACAGGTAGCCAGGTGGGGTGGTACACTCCTATAATCCCAGCTACATAGGAGGCTGAGGCAGGAGGATCTCAAGTTCAAGACCAGCCTGGGAAATTTATCAAGACCCTATCTCAATAAATAAAGTGCAGGTAAAACTTAAAATGTGATTGAGTAAGAGCATGGGTATTGGTGTCAGATAAGCATCTAAGAGGATGACTACTAAGCAAGTACTGAACTAAAACAGCCTCAGTAAACGGCCTCAGTCCCCTCATCTGCATGCCAGGGATTATAAAACTGTCAAGTTGTGTGGTTGTGAGGACAAGGTAAAATTATACATGCAATAGTCACTTATGTGCCCAGCAAAATTTAGGAATTTAATAAAGAGCGCTATCATCTTAGTATTATTTTTCCATTTATTTTTCAATGTTATCTCCAGGAATCTATTAATTTAAACCTTTAGAAATGATAACCCTGCTTGGAGATGTTCAGATGTACTATTTATCTTTAGCATTTCAGTGATCACTTATTAGGGAGGCTGGAGATGCAGAGCTTAACAAGGACCTTGTCTAGTGGTGGAAGAGGAGGTTCTCTGGTAAGTTACACAATGTTTCCCTCCACTCCACCAGCAGACACAATGTTTTTCCTTATCTAAATAAAGTCAAGTTAAAATGAACTCTAGGTTAGACATGAAGAAGAAAGAAAATGGGGCAGAGGGAATTGGACTTTCTGGGCGAGGATGGCAGGGAGGTGCGGAACCTGAGTCTGTTCTGAGCACCAGCTGATGGAGCCACCTGCTTCCTTCCTGCCATCCGCCCACAAGCCACTTCCTTGTGTGCCCTGAGCTGGCAGACACTGTACTTTGGCCAGGTCATCAAAGCAGGGAGCTTGAAGTCTACAGAATTGTTTGTAAAATCAGATAAAAGAAAAGATTTTGTATTTTATTTTATTTGCCATAGGAAAGGTCTCAAACGTGAACTAAATATACAGAAGATTCTAAAAGCCTGTCACACAATATGCTCATTATTTAAAATAACACTCCAATCTTAAAAATTTGAATTTAAAATAGAAATATTTCAAGGAATTATTTAAAAATTCTTACACAAAGAAACATGCCAAAAAAGTTAATTTTGCCATTCTCTTTCCAACATGAGTTTCGAATCATATATTTTAGTGAGGAAAAAAATACAATTTCTTACATGGTATTTTTAAATTCTAAACACTTACCCCCCACACAGACACTTGAGGGCCTCAATTCCAGGATTTCAGTACATGACTGAGCTAGTATCTAAAATAGAAAAAAAATCAAGTTATAGAAGTAAATTTTAATATGTGAAGTGAATCATACTATTACTAATAACCTTGACATTCTCTCCTTACTTTAATAGGTGACAGAGAAAATCTATTAACTATACATAGACAACTACCAAGCTTTTAAGAAATTTCTACATCATTTTTATGAAAGTATCCTAAAATGGTAAATCATACGATCCTTATTTGATTAGAGTAAGTCCCAGTAAGCCCAAGTAAAGTGGGTGCTACCTCAGAATCTGGTAGCTTTGGGTATGAATAGATAACTAAATTCCTGATATCATAAAATCAATGCTGGTCCTCATCAGGCAAAATAATAATTACTATTATTATCTTATTATTATATTACTATTATTATTATTATAATGCTAAGTTATGTTTTCTTTGAGAAATTCAATGAAATATCACTATATAAGCACTTCTTTATTTGACAGTGGCATTTCTAGTCCATTCTCTGACTCCACTCCCATGGGTGCTAATCCTCTTTATATGCATCAAACATCACACTTGCAGAACACAGGCTTCTTGTATGAGCCAAACAATATTCTCAAAAACACAGATTGAGTATTCAAGCACTCCCAAAGCATGAGAACAGAATGGCTCTACTTAGCTTGCTCTGAGAAATAGAAACTACCATACAAGGCACAAGGCTACAACTGAAAAACCATGATGAAATAAGCTGTTCCTAATGGGCATAACAATCCTGCCTTTATTTTTAGAACTGTTCTGCACTACATTATCAAGTCAGACGAATTCCAGAAGATCTTAAGCAGCATTCTTTTCTTGATAGAAGTTCAAGACAGATGATGGACATTGGTTTCTAACACCTCCTGCTCATAACTAGAACAAGGACTGCCCAGGAATGGAAATGCTTTCTCCTTTTTTTTTTTTTTTTTTTTTTGGTGTGTGTGTGTGTGTGTGTGTGTGTGTGTGTGTGTGTGTATAGTACTGGGGATTGAACCTTGAACACATTCACAATTGTATAAAAACAAAATGGTTACAATGCTTTCTCCAAAAGTATACAGGCTGAAATGTTACGTAGATATCAAGATGGGTTTATTATATTAAAATTGTCATCACTACACAACAACTGGTGAAAAGGACAAACATTCTACACACTCAAGTCAACTTTTACCAAATTAAGTATGATTGATTGATCTTTGGATCAAGTGCCTCGACTATGATAATGTCTTTCCTACTCTACACTTCCATCATTTTTACAGCAGAAGAATTTGCAAGAATATTCCTTCAAATATGTGTTTTATCAGCTGTTGGTGGCACACCAACGTATGTGTTGGTGGCACATGCTTGTAATCCCAGTACTTGGGAGGCTGAGACCGAAGGATCCAGGTTCATGACCTTCAGGTTGGTAATAGATGGCTTTCTCCACAAAGCTTACACTTAACAAGTTAGTCAATTTGATTTTTTTGCATACATTTTTAATTCTACCAAAACCAACCTGATATGTGCCTTATTTTATCTTCAAAAGTATGTCATTGAGCTTTTATTTGTTCAAGTTTTTATATGTTTGCTGTAAAATTTCCAATATCACTGACTTTGAATAAATTAAAATTTAAGATCATCCTATGAATTAGTATATATTTCTAGAATATTAAAGTGCTTAGGGTGCTCCCATTGATTATTTTTCTTTATTTCTTACTTTATTACTTCTGTTCAGTTTGTACAGATAAAACATTTACTTTTTTACTGTACATTTTACTTCTTAACATCATTTAGAACCTAAAAGATGAGAGAGGCCATACTAGAACAGACAGCTACCAAAGACCCTAAGGTTTGAAAACATAGCATACTCTTAGGAAATTATGAAGAAACTTGTGTTTATAAAAACTAAAATTGTTATTTGATCTAGAACACATATCTTTTTCATTAAGTAATGATGTCAGTGGTATTTTAGTTTCATAGCTATAAAATCCTACAACTGTCCTTAATCTTAGGGGAATAAAAAAGGAATTCAAAATGGGGCAGACGTCTGCCTCTCTCTCTCTCTCTCTCTCTCTCTCTCTCTCTCTCTCTCTCTCTCTCTCTCTCCCCCCCTCCCTCCCTCCCTCCCTCCCTCCCTTTCTCTTTATGTATATATGCACAAGGGTTTGCATTAAGTTTCCCCCAAAGGTCTACATAGTAAAGACTTAGCCCCAGCCTGTGGTGCTATGGGGAGGTGGTGGTACCTTTAAGAGATGGGACCTAGAGTGAGGCCTTCTGATCTTTGAAGGTGTGAGACTGAGTGAGACATTGAGATCTTAGCCCCTTCCTCCTCCTCTCTCTCTTTTGCACACAGCCATGAGGTGAACAGGCTCCTCCACCACATACTACAGCCATGATGCACTGCTCGAGCATAGGCCAAAGCAATGTGCCCAGTTGTTCATGGACTAAAGCCTCCAAAAATGAGTCAAAATAAACCTTTCGTATCTTAAGTTGATTCCCAGGTATTTGTTACAGTAACAGAAAGCTGACTAACAGAGTATGTAGTTTTCCTCCCTTCCCCCTGAATGTAGAGCTGATGTTGGGAAGATTTTTTTTTTTTTTTTTTTTGCGGTACTGAGGATTGAACTTGGGGCATTCTACCTTGGAGCTATACTCCCAGCCCTATTTTTTTATTCTTTATTTTGAAACAGGGTCTCACTAAGTTGCAGAGTGCCTCACTAGGTAGCTGAGACTGGCCGCGAACCCGGATCCTCTGGTCTCAGCCTTCCAAATGCTGGGATTACAAGTGTGTGCCACCACGCCTGGCTGGGAAGATTTTTGATATAGAATAAAATAGACTTTGGTGCTCTTCCCCCTCACTGTCTTACCTACATTGCTAGACACACATAGTCACTTCTTTTCTAAGTAGAATCACTTATCCAGGTTTACCCCACCTCCCTAAATGATCCATTTCAATATACCTCTTCTCATTTCATGAACTCATTTGTAGTAATAGGTGAATATAAATATGTGACCCTTCAAACAGCCTAGATAATGTTAAAACCTCAAGATGACATTTGTTAAGCCATAAACATTCCTATACATGGAAAACAGGGCAATATAACGATTGTAAAGCAAGAAATGCAGGCAGCATAGGAAAAATGTTTTCTAACATTGTGTCTTCCTCTCAATAGTTAGGTGAGCATTGCAAAACTACATAGAATTTCTCTACTCGGCGAGGCAGAAGGAGAGAATAAGAAAGGGCTGTTTGTGTCTTTTCTCTGGGTGAGTTTGTGGTGAGCAGCAAGGCTAGATTCAGTGTTTGGGCCAGCTGTGAGTGTGCTGCCTGCTGGCCTTTGAGATTGCAGATGTTTGGCAGAAGATCAAAGTAGATCCCATTGCTGTCCCTTCTCTGTAGCTTGCCTTGATTAAAGCCTCAGAAAGGTGTTTCACCCTGGATAATCTTGGCACATTCCAAATTTGGATTGCATGTACATCTAGTGTAATGGTCAGGTTGCAAAATTTCACCAGAGGCTAAATTCTATATTAGATCAAAAGTGGCAAACATGCACTATAAACAAGAATTGGCAAGATTTGTGAAGGATGGAGAACCATGTCTATCTAAGTCAGAGGCCCAAATGTCTCCCAAATTCCATTAGTTACAGAGCACAAGCATGTCTTTATAATTACTGAATAATAACCATAGAAAGTAATGAGACTGTCAAGGAACACAGTAGAAATAACAAGGCAGCAAGAGGCCTGAGTTTTGCGAAAACTTTGACTTGATTGCTTCTTTCTTGAAGCTCTTAAGATACAGGAAACCACATTTTGATTGATATCTTATAAGTCCCTAAACATGTTTGCATAATGAATGTGTGTCATAATAACAAACATGGCACATGGGACGTGCAAGAAGTAAAAGCTATATAATTACGGATTGGAAAATGCACACAATGGATGTAGCTAAGGCTTTTTTCTTCTAGCATTTAGGATAACATGGGATTACTTAGTGAACAGTTGTAGCTGGGATATATCCAAAATAAAAACTTAACATGGAATAAATTAAGGTGGAGCAATGGAGTCAAAATATTATTTAGAATCTATGTTACTTTGATGATTTTGTTCAGTTGGGAGAAATATCTAAGCTGGGCCATAGATTTAGAGATCAAGTATCCAGTTTGAGAAAGAAAGAAAGAAAGAAGGAAGGAAAGAAAGAAAGAAAGAAAGAAAGAAAGAAAGAAAGAAAGACCCTCCTACCAACATAAGTTAAGACAAATTTAAAACTTCTTATTTTTTTTCTAATTTCCAAATGGCAATGGAAGGACACTATATTATAGCCTATTTCTGAAAAAGTAAATACTATTTAATGAATAGTATTACCACATATTGAAAATTCAGTTGAATATAAAAAACTAAATGAGACCATATGCTATAAATACCTACTGCTGTTCATATTTATTGAATTTAATTGAAAAGTAAATGTAGGGGTGTTAATGTAGTTCAGTTCGAGCACTTGCCTAGCATGCTCAGGGCTGTGGGTGCAATCCAGCACCACAAAAAAGAGAAAAGGAAGAAAAGTAAATATGAAGCATTCTCAATAAAAAATATAAACATTTAGACTATAAGATAAATAAATTGGGGCATCTAGCACTGAACAGTTAAGCATGTAAAGAAAAAATAAAGAACTTGATGAGGGGCTGCTTGAATTAATTAAACCACTTTTTCAGTTACACATAATGAAGGGAAATTTTATTTGCATGAACTCAAATTTTGCTAATCAATAACATCAATAGAACATTGAACCAGATGCAAAAACAGTAAAGCAAAAACAAACAAAAAAAGAAATAATAGAAACATCATGAGGAAAACATACATTTAAGTTATATATTTTCTAAAAGAGGATTTATTTTAGATAGGCTATATTAAAAGAGAAAAATATATTAAATCTGGTATGGTGGTGCATGCCTGTAATCCCAGTATTTGAGATGCTGAGATGGGCAGATTGCAAATTCATAGCCAGTCACAACAACTTAGTGAAGCTTTCGGCAACTTTCTGGGAACTTGTGTCCAAATGAAAAATAAAATAAGGTTGGAGATATAGCTCAGAGGTAGAATATCACTGGTTCCATCCCTAGCACCACAATTGACAAAGAGATAAACAATCCCACTGAATGATTTCCCTTGTGTTATTCTTTAAAGATCAATTCTAAATAACATGGACTTCCCCCCAAATAGAATATTTCCTTATCTGTAAATTCACATATGCTACCCAATCTTCTCCAACATTTTTACAACTCCATTAAAAATTCTAAATATTCACCTAACACTGACACTACTAAAAAGGATCATTACAAGTAATTTGCCATCATCCTAGGTATGTGTCAGAAAATGTGAGTAAGGATAAAAATAAAGCCTTAAAAAAACACACCAAACATTTCATTCTTCTGACTAAACATTTCATTCTTGGGCAGCTTTAAGCATGACAAGAGTGCATCCCAAATACAAAGGATCCCGTTTAAATCTCATAAGGAAAAAATCACAGAGCAGTGTTGGTCTTAAAGTCCCAATAGAATGAAACTTTAGTAATAAGCCTTCCATGTGCATAACAGAAGCAGCTATGACAATTGAGAAAGTGTACCTCATATTCTTCTCTTACTTTCCTTTTACCTTTCAATATTCTGATATGTGATTTATATTTTCTCTGTGGCTGCCAAACATCCCAACCAAATATATTTTCCTTTGAGAAGTAATACTTCATTAAAAACAATTGTTAGCTATTATCACATGTTTTGATTGAGTTCATCCTTTAAAAATGCTTGAAGCTTCAAAGTTGCTCAATAACAGCATGCAGGACTCTGACCCATTTCTAAATATGGGTGCTCTTTTCCTTTGCAAGTAAGCAAGTAATAAAAGCACCAGTGACAAATTGCTAAACAAACTTTTACCCTAACAAATCTAGGAGAGGAGGGTAAGTTAAAACCACTGTCTCAAGCTTCTCAACTCAAAACAAACTATATACACAGTTTAGATTCTACTGTTGGTGAAAATATGCCCATATTAAACAAACAACAAAAAAAGCCAAGTAACATTTAAGTTCCTCTACATCTCACAATTGTAATTTTTATAACAAATCATATTATCAGCTCTTCCTTTTTCGCTACAACAGGGTTTGCAGGAATACAGTCTCAATCCAAAAGAGCAATATTCACATTATAGGCAGTTCCTATTAACAGGAGTTCTGGAAACTGATTTTCAATTTTGAATGTCTTACCACTTTTGGTTTCTTTTCTCCCTATGAATGTTTTGTTTGTTTTTCTTTGCTTCTGGAGAAAAAGCTTTATTTTTATTTGGTCCAAGGCTTAAGAGGGACACTAGGGTGGTTAAAAGCTACCTCGGTACAGGACTTTGAATCTTAGTCCAGAGCCCTGGACCAGGAGATGCAGAGAGGAGTTCCTTGCCCCTTGAAGGCCATGGAGCTCCAGGGCCTCCTCATCCTGCTAGAGGATGAACTTTTCAAGAGGCACTGGCTTAGCACTGCCTGCAGGTTCGCCAGAGGGCAGAGATGTTTAGGTGGTTGTCCATCTTCTTGAAGGACTTTTTCTTCTCATCTAGGATGTGGCTCTCCAGAAACCCACAGAGATATGGGTCTGTGTGGCAGAATCCAAGGCTTGACATAAACGATTGTTTCAGGTTCTTCTCCAGTGCTATAGTGGCTTGCATAGCATCCCAAGTTTTACCCCACTGATCTTGAGAAGGTTTCTGCACCCCCAGCGCTGGTTTTGCATTTTCAGGAGATGCTTGGTGCCCTTGTGCTTCTCCTCTGCAATCCTGAATAAGAAATAGCCACACCCTTCAGAGCCACAAGGTCACGATGGAAATGATAGCTCAAAGAGAGGCAGGTATGGGATGTCTGCAGGTGCGATCTGACTAGGTGGTTGTCAGCAGCCTCTGACAAATTTGGGAGATCGTGGTTGGTGTGCGATAAGGAGCTAATCACAAAAAAAATAGAGTTGGCTGGTCATGGAAATAGGAGATGTGCAAGAAGATGTTCCCAGAGGTTGTGAATGGAGAGGTAACTGGAAGACAATTGGAAGCTGGAAGAGAGAGTCCCCAGTCTATTCCTCCAAACACTAGAATCAAGAGACAGATCCTTTGGCCCACGGGGAGCACTGCTAGGAATATATCTTCAGAGTTGCTTGGGTTTGGAGTTCTTCATGAAACTGAGATTTTTACAAATAGAGGTTCCCACAACTAAGTAGTCAACATTCATAGTAGCTAAAGTCACTGAAACTAAGGTCTTAGAACACTTATTAGATACCCTCTTCTTCTAAGAAAATGATTTGATGTAGAGAAAATGAGTTTGCAATGAATTTCCTATTAATTAGGACTGGCTATAATGTGAAGGTTGCTCTAAATTAGATTATTTTCACTCCATTACAGCATAGTTTTAGATACTTTTCTTAGGTACCTTTCAAACAAAACAATAATAACAATAGGCATCACTGAGAAAAACAGTTTAAAAATAGGCAAAGGATCTAAATAGACACATCACAAAAGAAGAAATACAAATGGCCAATAAATGTATGAGGAAATGTTCTACATCATTAGCAATCAGAGAGATGCAAATCAAAACTACCTTGAGATTTCACCTAACTCCAATCAGAATGGCAATCACCAAAAACATGAACAACAAGGGTGTGGAGAAGTGAGAACCCTAATACATTGTTGGTGGGATTGCAAGTTAGTGCAACCACTTTGGAAAACAGTATGGAGGATCCTCAGATGAATGGGAATTAATATACCATATAATCCAGCAATATCATTTCTGGGTATCTACCCAAAAGAATGGAAACCAAACTAGCAGACCAACGCATGTGTATCTATGTTTATAGCTGCACAATTTACAATTGCCAAACTATGGAACAAGCCAAGATGTCCATCAACAAATGAATGGATTACAAAACTATGGGATATGTACACAATGGAATTTTACTCAGCCATAAAGAAGAACAAAATCATGTTCTTTGCAGGGAAATGGATTCAACTGGAAAACATTGTGTTAAGTGAGATTAGTCAGTCACAAAAAGTAAAAAAGCATATGTTCTCTCTAATATGCAGATGCTAGGGAGAAGATGGGACATAAGAGGGACTCCAGATGAGAAAGGAGAAACCCTAGATGAGCAGAGAAGTTGACTTAACTGAAGAGGATGGACCGGGGGCTGGAGGGGGAGAGGGACACCCTAATGCTCATGATGTACTTTCACAAATATATCAAAGTCAATCATTAAACTGAACTTGAGAAGGAGGGAGGACAAGAGAGTGGGGTGGGAATTGGGGAAGGGGTTAAATGAGAAATGTGTGCATGTATGCCTTGTACCTAACAACCAATTAATAAAAAGAAAAACAGTTTAGCTCCCCATATCAAACGAAGTTGATATTTCTAACACTATGAAGTCACTTTTTGAAATGTATACTGCACATTTGCCTTTTAGAAAACATCTAGTACAGTCATATTTAAATTTTCTGCATGTGATCTTTCTCTTCCTATTTCTGCTCCTGTATTTCCCCATTATGAATGTAGATGTTCTGGCATGAATTGCCTCTACCTCGGATGTCCTATTCTTAATTCCCTTGAGCTGGGGCTATTTATAAAGCCAGCTTCACAACTGATTTATGTCTTTCTGTTTAATATTTTCTGAGGTCCTCTTATTATAAACAAAATTGTGAAAATAATTCAAAATTGTCAAACATTCCACGGTCCTGCTTTTAGAAAAACAAGAGAGGAAGCTTCCACAGAATTTTCTGACTTTTACTCCTTTTATATTATTCACCTATCTGCAGCTTTGTTTTATTTCTAATGTTTCCTTCCATAGTACTGCAGTATGAAACATTAAACTAGAACTCTTGGGGTACTCACATATCAGTCTGACCTTTACTAGTTCAAAAAAATTCACTATTTATTTATGGTCTCGGGCATTGAACCCAGGGGTATTCTACCTCTAAGCTACACTCCCAGCCCTTTTTATTTGGAAACAAAGTCTTGCTAAGTTACCATGCACTGGATTTGAATCTACGATCCTCCTGCCTCAGCCTCCCAAGTACTAGGATTACAGGCATACTTATATTTATGTTTTTGGTATTTCAAATATAAGTCCTGCAATCATCTTCCCAAGAAACCAAAATGACTTTTTTAACATAATTTTTAGATTTTAAAAATGATCTAAAGTGAAAAATAGAAGAATTATGTATTTGTGGGCAATGGGAGGGAAGACAGAATAAAAGGAGGAGCAATGACTTGAAGTTTTCTAACTTCCAATTTCCTATGTGAATCCCCCACTAGGCTTTTGTCTCAAACTCATTGACTTCTCTCTTTGCCAGCTGACCTCTTCCATTTTGTCCACTGTCACTCAAGCCCCCTCTGTGAAAGCAGCTTTTGCTCCATTGCTTGTTATTGGCATAAATTAGGAACAGAATGCCAATTACATTTGATTCTCCTCTTTGTCCTTTAATTCGGTAATCCAGTGATCTCTCAGGATCTATTAATTGTTAATGCTTCCCAAATTTACCTTTTTTAATTTCCAGTTTCACTGTCATCACAGTTATCATAACAGAAACTAATATGTGTCGGCTAATATTTGCCATAGCTCTTGGAGCATGGTTCAGCAAGAGACAAAGATTGTATACCTCAAAGTTCAGTCCCACCCTGTTCCTCACATAATTCTGAGCAGTGCAAGGAGTTTATCAGATGCTTCCCTAATCAGGTACTTGACCTAGTTTTATTTTGAAAGACCTGGAATTCTAGTGCCTTGAATAAGCCCTAAGGAACTATAATTCACTGGGCATACTATTTTCCCTTAAACAATGGTGTTTCTACACTGAATTTCTAGTTAGCACAACAAGTCTTCCTGAAGGATCTCTGGCTCTTTTCTGAATGTGGGGTCTAAAATTCTACATAGCTTTTTTATAAGAATACTGAATCCTGTTCCTAGTAGTTGGCTAAGTCCTGATCCCATGGCCTGAGGATTTGGAACTAGTGCCTAGCCAAATATTTGACATTGGGTAGCTATACCATCTAGAAATCCTAATTATGACTCACCTGCTGAAATCACAGGAGTGTCATACCCCTTGTACCCAAGACATTGATTGCTGGTCCTGTCTCCCAAGGGACCTCCCTACAGAAGGATCCTAGCTTCCTGTTCTTCTTAGCTTACCACCAAATGTTTTAAAGTCCAGTCCTACTGGCATAGATCATCCTTAATCATTATTTAACTTAATTCAAACAATAATTCAATAAAATAAAACTCATCATTCTCATTCAACTGGAGAGAATTTAATACTCAAATATTACATTATAGGGCATGTTGTATGTCACATGGCTGTGCAGTAGCAGAGTCAGAAGTCATACTCAAGTTTTCCTGTTCTCAACCTCATATTGTCTCCATGGCATTAGGTTTCTTTTTACCATGTTTCACAAGGACAACTACAAAAGACTTATAACAAATCTTTGCATCTTGCAAATCATCATATATACATATATATTACTGTAAAGTTCTGTTCTTAAATCTTCCCAGCCATCATATAAATCCTGGACTTTTCTTCCATAACTCTGTGATCACTTATGAAATGAGTAGAATTCTCTAATTCAAGTATGTGAGGGTCTCCATATCCTAAATCCAGACTCCCTACCAACATTTATCCTCATACCATTTGTTCCAGGCTCTTCTTGAAGTTCTATGCTCCTTGATTCTAAAATCTACTCTACTTTTCAGAGCCCAGTTCAAATCTCACTATAAAAAAGCCTTCCATAACTTCACACAATCAAACCTATCCTGTTCTTATGGCAATTTAAATTTTGGAAACATGGATATTTAATACCAATTGCATAATAAGAATCTTTTTTTATCCAATGGGGTAACTTACTAAAATTTCTCTCTTCCCAGTTCCCATAATACATAAAAAATTTTGCAAAGAACCACCATATTCCAAACCTCTAATCATCATTATTTTAAACCCTGTTTAAAAAAAAAGAGCACTTGAGTTAATTAAGTTTGTGTTTCTTCTTCCAAGACTAACACAGTGCCTTAGAATAGTAAGGACTCAGTAAATGAGTGAATGAAAAAATCAAGTTGAGGTAAGAAGGGAGGAATAAGGAAACGTTTTTACCTGTATCTACTTAAGACAATAATTAATTATAAAACCTTTACATGTGCTTAAGATTGGAAATTATACCAATATTCCAAAGAATTTTATATAAGATGTTTGCCTAGACAGAAATCTAAAAATGTTGAAACAATACACTAAAAAATTAAAATAGAATACTTAAATGATTTTCTGAGCCATATACATTTTAGAAAATGTATTAAATTGTTAGCATGCAGCATATTTATAACAAAGATCTTTTTCAATCCTTCGAATTTTAAGTTAAAAAGATCGAACTACTAAAACTACAAGTATTTTTTTAACCTCAATAAAGTCTTCAAAAATGATATTCCCATCTTTGTGGATTAATAAATTTATTCTTAGCTGGGCATGATGGTGCATGCCTGTAATCCCAGTAACTGGTAGGCTGAGATAGGAGGATCACAGATTTGAAGACAGCCTCAGCAATGTAGGTAGACTCAGCGACCTAGTTAGATCCTGTTTCAAAAAATAAAAATCAGCCGGGCGTGGTGGCGCACGCTTGTAATCCCAGCATTCGGGAGGCTGAGACCGGAGGATCCGGGTTCACAGCCAGCCTCAGCTACCTAGTGAGGAACTCCGCAACTTAGTGAGACTCGGTTTCAAAATAAAGAATAAAAAATAGGGCTGGGGGTGTAGCTCGGAGGTAGAATGCCCCTGAGTTCAATCCCCAGTACCGAAAAAAAAAAAAAAAATCAGGCTGGGGGTGTAGCTTGGAGGTAGAATGCCACATACACAAATAAAATTTTTGTGGTACTCAGTACCATACACACAAATAAAAATTGATTCATGACTTCTTATCAACATCTTAATATATAATATCTTAGAGTTTAAGGAGACATCTCTGTCACTGGATTTTTGGAGGCCAAGAAAAAAGTATTTTATAGATTTTCTCAAAGTTTAACTTTAAATAAGTTAATATACTGACAATTAGGAGGCCAAATGCATTTAAATAACATTTAATAAGAAAAAGAAAATATCCATGAATTTAGTAAATATTTTCCCTTCATAGTACCAAGTATCTTAAAAAAAAAATCTTAACTGATTCTTCCACTTGCTTAGCTTTATGTAAATACATTCCACAGTATGATTTCACCCATTAGTTTGGTAAATCATAAATAACAAAGGGAAGAAAAAAGAATAAGGGGACATATTCTTCTATGTGCCCTGAACCTATTACATACTACATTGGTTTTAAAGATCCAGTTATTATTTTTAAATAAGATAGTAGTGGGGAACTATAAAATACAATTCAAATTTGAAGCAGAATTATAGTTTTATATTTTACTAACAGTAAAACAACCTCTATCCTTGTAGAGAGTTGACGTATTTTAATTGCCTCAAATTTCTATAATGTGGGCAAAACTTGCAAGCTATCATCACCCTGATAAAAATTTCAAGCATCAAGGAGATCCAGGTTGGTTATAATGACTTCTTTTTCTACCTGCCATGTCTCCCAGATACCTTCTGGGTTTCCCCAGAGGCCAGCTTCCCTGAAGATAATTTACTCTTCCTCTAGTGACTATGTTAACATGGAAGCTATATCATTCATTCTCCTGCAAATGCCACTCAAGGAACTTTGTTGGCAATCTGTGGCTAAAATAATGCAAATCTTTCTAACTTCCTTCTAATATTTTAGCACAATTTATTGACGCTAATGTTCATTAAGAACTTCAGTCTAAAGCTGGACACCATAGCCCACACCTAAAATCCCAATACTTGAGAGACTGAGACAGGAGGATTGCAGGTTCAAAGCCAGCCTCAGTAACTTAGAGAGGCTCTGAGACTTAGCAAGACCTTGTTTTTGAATTAAATAAATAAACAAATAAATAAATAAATAAATAAATAAGGCTGGGAGTGTAGCTCAGAGGTAGAATGCCCCTGGGTTCAATCCCTAGGACCACATACATAAAAAAAAGAACTTTAGTCCAGAAGGACTGTACTTAGAAATTGCATTCTAAAGTTTATCCAATACAAATGTAAAATGTAAGTTAACAAATAAAAATATAAAAAGACAATAAAAACAAGAACTTTATCTCCTCTGGTAGTCAACTACTAATCCTTGAAGGGAAAATCTATAGTGATAATCCATAAACTTAGGGGATTAGAAAACTAGTCAGTCATTTGGAAAATTCTGGATTGAATCTTTTATTCAGAGAAAAAAATTTAATAAACTTAGGGGATTAGAAAACTAGTTAGTCATTTGGAAAATTCTGGATTGAATCTTTTATTCAGAGAAAAAAATTTAATAAACTTAGGGGATTAGAAAACTAGTCAGTCATTTGGAAAATTCTGGATTGAATCTTTTATTCAGAGAAAAAAATTTCAAAGAGAATAACCCAGAGACATTTTTTCTCCATCTCAATATAATTATATAAACAATTACAAACTCTGAAGCATAATAAAATTGTATTAAAAATACAACCCACTGACCCATTTATTAAGAGGGTCAAATTTCCCTCTCTTTTGCATTGTCTATCCCTTTTCCTATATTTTAAAACTTTACTCACATTGGTATTTATTCTGAATCCAGCAATAACAATAATTTACTAATTTTCCCTACAAACTAAGCATAATAATCACATAAACTCCTAAAACAATTAAATCCCGGTTCCATTCTGCATTTACATTTGGTTTGCCCACTAGATGTACTGATATCTGGTTGAACCAAATTATATGTTTTCTCTGAAAAGCTCCACTCCTTGTTTTTACTTTTTTAAGCCTACATGTTACCCAAAACACAGTCAATAAATTGCATTCTGTGTTGCTGAAAACATGATCTTTGAAGACAAATTTTAAGTGTCAGAACCAAATGTTGGAAGATTTTGTTTTCCTTTTATAAGTACCTAAAGACTAAAGGAAACACTTTTACTTAGAGAATATATAGTATTCCCTTCCTTTTTAGAATGGTGTTTACCAAAATATCATAAATACTTAATAGCAACTGTTCCTAGTGCTTCTAGCAAAAGGCAGTAAAACAGCACATAAACCTCAGCTGTGAAAACCCAGGAGCTCCGCTTTGCATTTCATCTTGCCGTCCCCATACCCTGGTGAGGAGAGCCTGGATTCTAACGATCACCAGAGATGGCTCCACTGAATCCCAAACACAAATATTATGTGCTCTGGGGAGACGATTAATCATTTAAATGGAAAGAACAACAACCGCAGTCAAATACTCCGCTGGTTCAAGTTGCTTGACGGATAGCTAAGAAATACCACAGTTGGAGGAGGACGTAATCACACATTCCAATCCAAATTTTTATTTTGCATTTCTCCTACAAAGCCTATAAAACCTCTCAAGATATCAACACGGTTAACTCCATGCTCAAAGACTGAAAGTGTCTGAAACTGTTTATGAAAATCTTGAACTTGAAATCACAAGCCCATGCTCACAGAGTCCAACATGCAAGAATTAGTACCAAATCTCACTTACAGATGAAATCCAGATCTTTAGAATCCCAGTGTTTTCAATAGCAAACTAACCTCTTTCTCACACTCTCTTCTAAATAATGACTACTTGCATGGGACAGAAAGATGACTTCTTATAGTTTAAAATTGTGTGTAAAATCATCAGTCTTTCCTCCCCAGCCCAGAGATATAACTCACGGAATTGATTATTCCTTTCAGAGCTTGAAATCCTCCTTTGACAGGGAAAACTTGTTCCTTGGAATCAGCAATTTTTTCAAGCTGTAGAAAAAAAGAGGAAAGCTTAAATAAAGGGTAGTTAAGACATATAATGCTTTATATAAATGTACATTTAAACTTATGTATAAAGTTATGTTTTAGTTATGTTCATTGGAAAAATTACTCTCCAGGTTTCATTCTCCAGTGTGGCCTATATTCAAGATCAGGAACTGGAGGATGAGATAATTGGGGCCAGTCTAAGCCCCTTTACATTGGTTTCAAGTTGCAATTTCAGAACAGCACAGAGTTCTAATAGCTGTTAATGGCCTGGGCTCAGGAATCTAAGCCAGTTTCAAGCCAAAATTTAAATGCAAATGACTTTGTAAGGAAAAATATTTTTAAATACATAAACCCTTAATGTTTTGTGGAAAAAAAATAGTTTTGTAAGAAAAAAATATTTAAGATTTCCAAATGGACTCCCCATATTCCTACACATCTAAGGGTTAAATTTTAAATCAAAACAAGAATTTTACATAAGATTTCCCATTATCATCTTCTCAGGTGAACTGAAGAAGCATTCATATCATTTTAATACAAATGCATATTCATGTTAATTCCCCACACCAAATGAATGTCCAAGATATTTAGAGGGTTTTTTTTTTCTTTTTTAGTAACAAAATCCATCAAAATTCTGATATCATTAAGAGAGAGTTCAAGACATAAACTATTTTTTATAAAAAAATCTATAGGCATTAGTGAAAATAATTTGTTAAAATTCCTGAAAGAGACTTTAAAGTTTGCAGAGCTGTTGTAACTCACCTGAGCTTGTTCAAAATCAAGGACACCGACACAATAAACATTAGCCCCAAGTGACCTGGATATCTTTGCCTATGGAGAAAGAAAGGAGTAGAGAGGGAGAGAGGGTGACAGGGAGAAGGGGAGAGAGAGCCAGAGACAAAGACAGAGACAGAGTTATTCCAGTATCATGCTAGACCTGCAGAGACACACAGCAAAGTACAGCAGCGGGGTGTAAGGAACAGTTTCAGTTCAATACTCACCTCTTTCTCTGCATATGATGGCACCAGACCTTCCAACTTACCATCTGTCAGAGCAATTATGATACTGGAGGTTTTTAAGCCTCCTGTTTTCTGAATTTGTTCATTTGCCTGAAAATGAAGAATAATTATCCAACTCACAATTTAATTTTAACTTTTAACCAGAATGTTCCATCAAGCTGAATTTGTAAGTCTGATAAAATAAAAATATTACTGACTAGCTTTTTAAAACAGGGTATTTTGTGTTAACTATTTTATTTGAAACATGTACAAATTCACATTAGAGAGTAGTTACCACTAGGTTTAAATGATAGATTTTTAGCTATGGCTGAGTAATCTGAATATAACCACCGAGGAAAATGGAAAATTCCTTAAATGGTAAAATGCATCCAAACTTTTCTTATCACTACAGTAAATAATGTTTGGTACCAGACACATCTCTGGAATAACGGAAAGCATTTTTATTTTTTGTGGTACTGGGGATTGAACTCAGGAGCATTCTAACACTGAACTGCACCCTCAGCCCTTCTTATTTTTTGCTTTGAAACAGTGTCTCACTAAGTTGCCACACACTGGTCTTGAACCTGTGATCTTCCTGTCTCAGTCTTCCAAGTACTGGGATCATGGGCATGTGCCACTGTGTCCAGCTTAACACAAAGTATTTTAAACATATTTTTTAAAGATCAATATGTAATGGGGTTTTGGAGCTTTGCTAGAGAATTATATTTCATTACAGAATGAAAAAGCATTTTCTCCCATACTTACAAATGTAAAATAACTTACTAGCTTTAGTCCTTCGTGGATATATGTCTCTCCTACTGGGCTAACACGTTTTAAATCCTCCAAGCCTTTATCGATTTTGCCTCTGAAAATAATGTATTATAATATTAAAAGAAAAATGATCAAAGACCACAATGAACAATTCTCAAATAACATGACAGTGTTGTAACACAGCTCCCACAGTAAGAAGTAGAGGAAAGAATATGGGCTTTGAAGGCAAATAGCTCCTCATACTTTGTCATTTTAGTAGACATTTAATAATTTCTGTAGTTTATGAAAAAGTAAAAGTACTAAAAATATCCTTTAAAAAGTAGGTATATTCTAAGCATTTTGAACTGAGAAGATATCCTTGATCATATTTGTTTTATTAAATGCTAAGGAATGAACATACTTTCTCTCATCCACAAAAATACAAGAATTAAGTAGCTCAGCTTCAGTGAAAAGGTATTTCTGGACCACTCACCCTACCTCCCTAAAAGTGATTATCTGCAAATTTCTATAGCATGCTACTAAATCCTTATAAATGGAAATGAACAGGTTTCTACTTTAGTCTCACAAAGTCATATGTCTAATAATTTATTCAGTTTTATGGCACCTTCTCAGTCAGATACCAACATATTCTCTTGGATATAGTAGAAACTTCATACAAGTTTGATGAATGAATGCAAGGAGGGATGGATGGGTAGATGGACAAATGGATGGGTGGATGGACAAATGGATGGGTAATGGATTATTGGGAGAGGCAATATTAATGAAAAAGATAAAAAAATATTTTTTTCATTGTGACTAATTCATCATCCTAAAGGAGTATGTCTAAATGGGGTATGCTTACAACATTATTAAGAGCTATTTTGTGTGGACAAGTAAAAGACGAAACTTTCAGGAATATGTATTTTTTATAGGGATATATATTTGAAACCATTTAAAAATAAATAAAGCCATAGCCGGGTGTGGTGGTGCATGCTTGTAATCCCAGTATTTGGGAGGCTGAGACCAGAGGATCCGGGTTCGCGGCCAGCCTCAGCTACCTAGTGAGGCACTCCGCAACTTAGTGAGACTCGGTTTCAAAATAAAGAATAAAAAATAGGGTTGGGGGTATAGCTCGGAGGTAGAATGCCCCTGAGTTCAATCCCCAGTACCGCAAAAATTAAATAAATAAATAAATAAATAAAGCCATAAAAATCTTGAGATAAATAAAATAATATTCAAAAACTATCCAAAATAAATTCAAAATTCTTTTTGAAGTTTTAAATGTAAAAGATCAGAAGAAGCCTTCTTACGATACTGTTTTTTAGAATTTTTGTTTTTTAACAAAAGCAAAGTAATGCCTTTTTAAATATAAAAGTTTTGTAATGGTAAATCGAGTTATAATTCCGTTGTTTGTTTGCTTTTTTGGTACTGAGAACTGAACCAGGGGCATTCTACTTCTGAGCTAAAGCCCCAGCCCTCCACCTCCATTTTTCTTTCTTTTTTTGAAACAGGGTCTTTCTGAGTTGCTGAAGGCATCACTAACTTGTTGCTGAGGCTGGCCTCAAACCTGTGATCCTTCTGTCTTAGCCTCCCAGGTACTGGGATTGATTACAGGCAGGCGCCATTATGCCTGGCCGGAATTATAATTCTTTAAATATATATAGCATGAATAGTATCCACACTACTGAGGATGATAAAGGAGATTAATTATATAAAAGAATATTATCTTAACCTCAAAGAACTTACTAGACTCATATACATATCTTATTTGTATATATTTGTGTGTATGTATATTTATTTCATATACTGTCATAACACATGTCAAAATATTTTAAAAATATCTTTTTAATCCTGCAGTATTATGTTTCAAATATTGATAATAAATGAGCCATTCACCAGATATGCACACATATTTTAAAAGTACCTTCTTAATTATTTTAATTATCAGACAAGTTCCCCATCTCAAGAAATTTCTAGAAAACACAACACAACTTACAAGGTATGAGCCTAACCTTTCTCCTTCATCAATTCTCTTTTTTAATATTTGGCTTAAATCTACCTATTTTAAATATCTTTCTAATTTTTTTTTTTTTTTGCAGTACTGGGGATTCTACTTCCGAGGTACATCCCCAGCCCCATTTTTTATTCTTTATTTTGAAACAGGTTATCACTAAGTTGCAGAGGGCCTCACTAAGTAGCTGAGGCTGGCCACAAACGTGTATCCTCTGGTCTCAGCCTCCCAAATGCTGGGATTACAAGCGTGCACCACCACGCCTGGCTCTACACTCTCTTTTTTAAGGTGTCCCAAAATTTTTATCCATACCATATTTAATTTCTATTACAATGAAAAAAATTGTCTCTTAAAAACATCGCACTTTAAAAATCAATTTAATGTTTTCACTTCTTACTCAACCAGACTAGAAGTTTACAGTGAGCTATCCTCACGTCTTTTATTTATGATATAGTTCCCTGTTTTGGATATATTACTTACTATAATGCCTTTATAATGCAAAGTAAATGCTCAATAAATTTGCAATCTATCATTGAAAAAGTTCATAATTGCACAGATAATGGAGTATATTACATAAATGATATGCTTGTTTTATCTAAATATTTGTCTTTTATCAATGGAAACAACTTGAAACTGATTTTGTCTAAATGCAGATCAAAATCAAATATTTGGTGCTTCCCAGAAATGAGTGGCAGTATGTCCTCAAGCATTGGTGTTTGCTGCCAAAAGAGAAATGAAAAAGACAACTGAAACACAAGTTTATACAAACTGAATTTGTCTGGTGAGAAACAGCCTTCTCCATCAGTCCATCAGTTCAGATCAGATCACTGGTGCTTCTAAGGCCCAGGTAACACCAGCAGAAAATTCTGAGTGGGAGGAACTCTGCAGATTCATTTCAGTGGAAGAGACAGAGGCACTTCACAGTTTTCTCTTCGTAGTCATACCTGCCACCGGGATACTCCAAGCCACACTGAATCCCATCCTTACTTTTGGAGCTGGGTAGTCATAGGGTAACCGGGACTTGCTTCTGACCTGGCAGCTAACACACAGCCTGTTTCAAAGCTGACATTTTTCCTCCTTTGTCCACCCTTTCCTTCATCCCTTATTATCAAATAACATGTCCATATCCATTTACTGATGGAAGGGGACCTGGCACCTGTGGATCCAAATAAGAACTGACTCAAGGAAGACTCAGACATAAACTGTGTCCCTGCTGATAAACATACCAGCATGACTCTGGCCTGCTAATCCTAATAAGAACTCACTCAAAGAAGACTTAGATATGAATCAAAATCCTTCTGATAAGATACCAACACAACTCAGAAAGCTAATTCTTAAGAGGGACTTGTTTTCCGGGGAGACTCCAGGGCTTATTCCTGAATGTTTGAGTTCCCCGGTTTCTCCGATTTGCTAGTAAATCAATAAATTTATTTTTATTAATAATTGTCCCAATCATTGGATTTGGCAAATTGGGACAGGTACTGGGATTCAGTAGCAGTAGGAGTAAAGGACTCCTTACCCATAGCCGTATCATCAGCACACATAGGGCCAGGCTGCCAGCCTCTTCTCAATCAGTGTCATTTTAAGGAAAATGGAAGCCCAAACAAGACAGAGCAGGTCTCAGGCTTTCAAATTTTCTAAATTTCTCAGTTTTTAAACAGTTAAGTAGAGAAAAGTAAATTGATGTAGTTGGTTAAAAACAAAACTCATTCATTCACACTCTGATATTAAAGAAGACTCTAAAGGAAAGCAAGAAGAAGAATAGAGGAGGAAGAGGGAGGAAAAGGGGGGAGGGGTATAGAATGGGAAGGGGAGGAAGAAACAGGTTAGAAAGATAAGCCCAAATTCAACAGCATCTTAGAAGATTGGTTTTAATGTCACGTCTTCAACCACAAGGGACAGTAATACTGAAAGCCCTTCACTATTTGTTGTGAAGCTGTTGTCAAGGACTCTGCTATCTTGATGTGCAACATCCTCTGCAAGGTCTCCAGCAGAAGTTTCTTTGCACCTCTCAGGAGTTGCTATACACTTCCTCCTTTCTGCTATTTACAATGTTGTAAACTTTTTTCTTGCCTTGACTACCGGGAAGTCCCAGTAAATTTCTTACTCACCAAACAAATTCTACGTTCCTAAAGTTATAAAACTGCTTCATCCTCTTTTCTCAGATCTTAACTTTTCCTTTTGTCTTTTATTAATTTTCTGCAATATTATTTTGTCCTATGTAGCCTGGACTACTTTTTGAGAAGAGGTATGATTTAAATAAGTAAAATGGTTTATTGAACCTCTGGTTTTTAAATTGAGAATTGGAGAACTACACTGTAATCAACTGGAGAAGGAGTGAGAGATGGAGGGGTATGGGCAACCACACTCCTCATCTATGAAACTTTCAGCTCTATTAGTGATCTCAACTTTCTTTGCTGAGGAGGGAAGGGAAGAAAAGAGTCCTCAGAATATTCAAATGTGCAGCTAGGATCAAGAACCTCTGATCTAGCCTAACTTTAAAACCGTCCCATGTTGTCAGAATATTCTTTCCAATACTGATAATCCTATTCAAGGTGTCTGGGGTAAAAAGGATAATCTCTTAAATGATAAATACAGTTTCTGGGATGGTATGGATCAAGATGAGCATAGATTGATAGAACATGGATTAATTCCAAGACAAACCTTGTTTCTTCATCTATAAAACAGGGATAAGAATATCTTCCCTGGGGCTATTGTGAAGATTGATGGCACCTAGTTAGCATTAAGCTGTAGTTACTAGTATGGTTGTTGTTGCTATTAGCCAATCCTTTGTGAGTCTGATTTCACTCAAATCCAGTTACTTTCTTCCTGATTCCAAGCAGAGCTCACGCACCAAACTGAGTGTCAAAGATTTTTTTATGTAGAGATCAAAAGAGGAGAGGAAAGAAAAAAGAAGAGAGGAAAGAAAATGTCATACCAAAGCTTTGGCTAGAGGAAGGTCTTGGAAAGGGATTACAGCCAGCTCTCCATATCCATGGGAAACACTTCAGCAGATTCAACCAACTACAGACTGAAGTGTTTTTTTAATCCATCCTTAGTAAACATGAATAGACTTTTTTCTTCTCATTATTCCCTAAACAATACAGCATAACAATTCTACACAGTATATATATATTAGATATTACAAATTAGCCTAGAGATGATTTAAGGTACGTGGGAGGATGAGCATACATTACATTCAAATGGGTATCTTCATGTTTTATATAAGAGATTTTAGTACCCATGGACTTTGGGTATATCTTCAGATGATCCTAGAACCAAGCCCTCAGAGATACTGAGGGATGGTTACTGATGATGGAAAATTATAAAATGAGGTAGGAAGCCTCAGGAATTGAAATCAGAGATGAATTGAAACCCTGGTTCTGTAAGTAATGGACTGTGCAACCATAAGCAGTTATTTAATTTCCCTAAGCTTGGTTTCTGTATCGATGAAATATAAATAACAATGCATGACCGAATTTTTGTTTCATTGATTCTATTGGTATTTAAGTGTCCACTATGATACTTATGATGTTATTTGGCGGCTTTGAGTATTCCGAAAGTTGTAGGTACCCAGACAAGAGATATTAGGATGGAGGAAAGAGTAGAAAATATATAGTGCCCCAAATTCCCCTCATTCACATTTCTCTTATAGACTGTTATGCTGCCCTCCTAGAAAGCCTGCAAATGGTGGCAGGCTAGAATCAAGGTGATAGATCGGACAGGATCATGGATAAAGTCCCAAGTCTGGAGCTAGACTACTTCAAACAGCAGCTCCTCCACTTATTAGGCATGTGAGCCTGGGCAGGTTATCCAACCTTTGTATCCTTCAGTTGCCTCCTCTGTAAGTAAAGGCAATACTAATCTAACTCCATAGAGCTATGGTGAAAATCAAATGAGTTTGCGTACCTAAAATGTTTGGTACAAAGTGAGTGTTCATAGATATCAATTGTTATTCTTTTGTTATATGGTGTGTTAGGGACAAAGTGAAGACATCTGCAAGCCGACCCTCATTTCTTTCATTATGTCACTCTGCATTAAACAACAAACACAGCACATAGGTCAAGCATTGGACCCTGACCTCATTTCACATTTCTAGCACTTACTAGTCTTGTGTCTTTGGGCAACTTTTGTAGTCTTTCTGGTCCTCCATTCTTCCCATGTAAAAAATGGGGATAATAATAGTAGTTGCATAATGAAGTTGTTACAAAAATTAAAGAAATTATTACATGCAAAACATGTAGTATACTGCATGGCTCATAAATGTTTTAATAACTAGTACCAGAAATGTCAGGTATGTCATCACTACCCATATTTCTATTCTTCAAATACAACTCAGTCCTGTTTGGGGGAATATATCTTTGTGGCCCTTGGATCTACCCTTTGGGTTTGACTCCACTTTCTGAGTCATCCTTCCTTTTTCATAAGAAAGAGTTCATATTTTTTACTCATTTCTATCCAAGGAGGTTGAAGGCCCAGGAGTCTCTTTCATTTTAAAATATCCCTACCTCTTGATATAAGTCCTTTGAAATTTTGTGAGATTCCTATGTATCAAATTGTGATCACTCTTTTAGACAAAAACCACAAACACAAAATTTCTTTAAAAGAGGCTCCTTTCTACTTTAGATTAAAAGTCAGATGGAACATACACCTAAAAGATTCTTAGAAGCCCTACTATTAACCTGAGAGCATCTATGAGATCCACTTTTCAAATTCTTATTAACTTTTCTATGTAGATGAGAGGGTCTATAAAACCTCATCTTAAATCTTTCTGAAATATTAACAAAGTATCTTTCAGATGCACCTTGGATCTGATTTTTCCTCTCTCTGGCAGCAATTCTGGACAGCAATCCAGGTCTGATTATTGACTTAAGTAAGGCCATTTCTTAAATTGGAAGCATATTTTGCCAAGGGAGATTGGGAGTGAAAAAGTTATATTAATCAACTTTTGGCTCTGCACATGTCCTCTAAATTCTGCCTGAAAATGAAAAAGTTTCTTCTTCAGCTTATCTCACTCCTCTCATCCATCACCACAGAGAGCTGGAAGAAGCCAACTAACATCTTCAACAGTCTTCCTGGGAGCCTCCTGAGCTGTGGCCATTAATTGATTACACACATTGTCTATTTTCCAATTCCCACCAAACTTCTCACCATGACACACATGGCCATCTCTGCTTCTACCTCCAGAAACACTTTATATACTGCCCTCCAGCCTACTACCAAACCCCTCAAGGCCTTTCAGCTTCCACTTGATTCACAATTTCTATACTGGTTTCCTAATGCTATATCATAAACTACACAAAAGTTAGTGGTATGTAGACAATTGATTGTCTCTCATGATACTGCTCATCGAATGGGCATTTCCAGTGCTTCCCATGCTACTCAGCTGGGAAACTAGAATGAGCAGAGGGGCTGATGTGGCCTCATGCACATGTTTGGCAAGTTGGAGCTAGTGCTGGTACTGGCCGTTGCCTAAGAACTCAGTCAGGACTGTTGTTCAGAATCTTGAGTCTTTTCTGCATGGCCAAGTTGGACTTTCTCCTAGCATGGTGGTCTCAAAGGTAGTCAAAGATTTTTTATGTGCCTGCTTTCCAGGAGCACCACAGAGGGGACTCTCATGACTTACTAAGTCTTATGCCTGAAAATAGAACTAGCACAATTTCACACTCATGTCTGCTGCACTGGTTGAAGTCAATCAGTCACAGGCCCAGCCCAGACTTTTAAAAGTGATGTGTGTGTGTGTGTGTGTGTGTGTGTGTGTGTGTGTGTGTGTTCTATACATCTATCGTCTTGGAAACTGACAAATTTTAGCAATCTCTTACTGTAATTTATATAAAAATGTGCTTATTCCTTATTTTAAAATGTCACTCTTAGGTCAACATTTGCTAAGGTCTCTGCATTCAGAGTCCAGACCAAAAAAATCCAAGGTGGTGATCTTGAGTTCCATAATATCTGTTCACAAAGTGCCCTGAGTGATCTGAGTTCTATGAAAAGTGTTCTCCAATTTGGTGTGCATTTACTAGCACCCAACTCATACCTGAAGTTCATCCCAGCTGAATTTCACACATTTTTACTCCACTTCCCCACTCACTATCTTGATGAACCATGAGAACTGACGCCTGCATTTTATACCTGTTTGCTGGTTTGTCTCCCAGTATGAGTAATAGTGTACTTAATTTTCCAGAACAAACTCATAAAGCAGATGTGGGACTTTACTGAAAGTAACTATCAACATATCCATCACTAGAAGCTGAGCTGCTGCCATGGCCAGACCCCTCCAGGGTAGCACAATGTGTGAACAAAGCTGATCTTTTTAAACAGGAGGAATTACTTCGCTAATAGAAAAATTTTAAACTAACCCAACTATGGTCACTTCCTCTCCCCACTTAACCGATTTGTAAGATCAGAGTCAATGAAGAGGATGACCATGTTCTTGAAAAATGACATGACAAATTCTGATTCATAGGAAAACTGCAGAGGGGGAACTCAGGGCATCTGAGTCAGTACAGTGCTGTGGTTAAGTTCTCGTTTGGTATCAGAGCAGCTTGTGAGTTTGGGCTCTAACTACTAAGTGGTACCACTGTGACAAAGGTTCTTTGACTTTGTTAAATTTAGGTGAGCGTCCTGGCACATCATGATGAAAACAATGATAATGAGGTGCACTGAAGAGCCCCCAAACTCCACTTCAGCCCTAAACCTCTTCCTACCTACTCATAAAAAACAACAAAAAAGGAAAAAAAAAACCTAGAAAAATTGTAAATGAGAACTATAAAAGTAGGTAATTGTTGATATGTAATAGCAACAAAAAAAAGAAAAATGAACAAAGTTACAAACATGTGTGATATGCCTTGTATGTGTCATACTATTAAGCCTTCTCATACATCACATGCTTTCAACCATTTCAACATGGCTGTGTGGTGGGAATGATTAGCTCCTTTTTTAAAGTTTATTATTTATGTATGTATATATGTATGCATGTATATATATATAGCGGTACTGGGGATTTGACCCAGGGGCATTCTACCTCCGAACTACAGCCCTATTTTTTATTTTTTATTTGAAACAAAGTCTCACTAAGTTGTGGAGGGCCTCACTACATAGCTGAGGCTGGTCACAAATCTGGGATTCTCCTGTCTCAGTCTCCCAAGTACTGGGATGACAGGTGTGCACCATCACACTTGGCTGATTAGCTCCTTTTAGTTTGTTCAGGAATTAAGCTCAAGAGATTAAGTAATTTATCCAAGGCCACACAGCTAGTACATAGCTCCTGTGTCTACTTGACCTACTCATGTTCTTTACACTCTAAACTAAGAGCCTTCATGATCCACCAAGGTAATAGCTGGATACACTCTATTCCTAAATGTTTTCTTTCTTTCTTTCTTTCTTTCTTTCTTTCTTTCTTTCTTTCTTTCTTTCTTTCTTTCTTTCTTTCTTTCTTTCTTTCTTTCTTTCTAACCCCTGAATTCTTTTCTGATTCTAAGTTGGTGAGCTGTAAGTATATGCTTAGTTAAAAAAATTCTTATTGAAATAAAATCAAACAAAATGGATTTATGAAGATTTAGACTATGAAGATTCTCCCCACATTCAATCTCATGCCTAAGTATCATTGTTCATTTTATTGTTTATCTTCCAGTCTTTTCTGCTTGTATTTTTGATCACACACATGCATACCATATAATCAGTTAAAGACTTTTTTGTTTTATTTTATAAAAATAAAATCATATCAACAGAGTTTTGCATCTTGTTTTTTTCATAATATTCTTGTATATATTTTCATGTCAATAATACATGGACTTTCCAAAAGTTTAATAATTATAGAGTTATCACATTCTTTGTATATACTATAGTTTTATTACAATATCAACTGATGAACATTTAGATTTAATACAGGCTTTCCACTATTATGAACCATGCTAAAGTGTCTAGTTTTACCAATCACTGCAAGCTAATGCCAGTATTTCATTAGGACATAGTCTTAAAAAGTAGAATTGCTCCATAGAAACTTTCAAATTTTCCTCCAAAATGAATGTTATCACTAATTTATAAGTTGTCCACTGTGTATAAAGGACTACCTTCCTACAAGTAAGTTTTAATTTGACTTTTTAGGAATTAGAAACTCTTTCAAGTAATATAAATATATGTATGCATATATTGTCCTAACTTAATTTAATGACCTTTCTATAATTTCCTGTAAGTTTTCCTACAGACTACTTTTTTCCTAAGTAATCGATTATTGCACTCAAGTCAAACAATTATGACTTTTGTGATTTGGTGGCAAGTACATATTTTGAAAAAGAAATTTGAAATGTTTACCATTGTCATCTGAGAGTAAAAATGAGAAAGTAGCAAGTCCAAGTCATGTTGTATAAGGAAATCTTTATAATAATTCAGGTTCTGGAATCAGAAGCACTCAACTATTCCCTCAACAACTATTTATTGAACTTCTACCATGTGTCAGGCTCTGCTCCAAGTGTTGGGCTACATGTGTGAACAAGACAAATAAGGTTCTCCTGATTTCATATCCAAATTAGTGTCATAGACATATATATAAATTGAATTAAAAGAACTATTTAAAAAATGATGACCGAGCTGGGCGTGACACGCTTGTAATCCCAACATTTGGAAGGCTGAGATCCGGGTTCGCGGCCAGCCTCAGCTACCTAGTGAGGCACTCTGCAACTTAGTGAGACCCTGTTTCAAAATAAAGAATAAAAAATAGGGCTGGGGGTATAGTTCGGAGGTGGAATGCCCCTGAGTTCAATCCCCAATACCACCAAAAAAAAAAAAAAAAAAAAAATGATGACCACATAGAGTGTTGTAAGAGATGCTGGTGAGGAGGGGGCTAGTTCCTTTAGAACTTCTTTTAAGAAGCCAGGTAAGGCTTCTTAGAAGAGATGACATGTGAAATGAGATACGACAAAAACAAGCTAGCCAAGAGAAAAGATCTGGGGCAAAGAAAGAGCAAAGATCTTAGTACACAAACAAGCATGTCTGTTCAGGGAATGCAAGGAAGGCCTGCGGGGATAGACTCTCGTAGAGGGCCAGTTGAGGCTTTGAGGAAGGAAGGCCTGAGGGGCTAGACTGTAGGATGTGATGTCTTAGGAGAGGGCCAGGTGGGGCTCTGGGGCCATTAGGAGGCAATTGACTTTCCATTCTAAGCCATTAGGCTGATTTAAGTCTGAGAGTGACATGATCTGCTTTAAACTTTCAAAGATCATTCTGGCTAATAAACCACTTTCCACTATGCTGTGTGTCCTTATACAAGCTACATTACTTTCTCTTAACTTTGCTTTCCTCACTTGTAAAATGGAGATAATAACATTATCTTTTACGTGGAGTTGACAGGAGGATTAACTGAGGCTATGCATAGAAAGCACTGTCGGCACATAATAATTGTTTAGCAAACGTTTTCAACTAAATCATTATTACAGCATTAAGATAACATCTAACAGAACTAAGCATAATTGGCTATCCCCGATGATGCAACATAATAACTAAAAATATACTTAATATTCATCCTAATTCCATATTTGCTAATACTGAAATGCTGAATAGCTCTATATTGAGTCAACACTTGGAACTTTCAATGATCTTATGGTAAAACTATAGGCTACTTATATATAGGATCTTGCTCCCTCTCACGTACACTAGATTATTCACCTTTGTGTTACTTCCAGATCTGTATGCAAGGTAGGCTGGCTGATATATTGATAGGTGGGCAGACATATGGAGGATAAAAATTGGGGGAGGAGAGCAAGAGAAAAAGAAGCACTTTAAACTGAAGTATTTAAAAGAATATATTTAAAAATAATGAGCATGTAAAATATATAACTGAAAATTTCTTGTTATCTATTTTTTTTCATTTATATTATATAGGATACCACATATCAGAAAACATGGCCCTCTGTAAGTACTACTGCCTTCCGATCTTGTCTCATCTCTACTGGAAACCTTTAGCAACACTCCGAGAAGCATGAAAGAGCTACTTCTCATATTTACCCAGGTACGGAAGAATTAGGAGTAATGAAGCTAAAATTATAAATTGGGCTGTACTTTTCCTTTGCTTTTCAAATCATGCATTTAGACTTATTTGTGAGTATGCCTCAAGATGCTGAAGAAGTTTATAATTAAGATTCCAATTTCTAGCCCGGCATGGTGGCACATGCTCGTAATCCCAGTACTTGGGAGGCTGAGACAAGAGGATCCGGGTTTGTGACCAACTCAGCTACTTAGTGAGGCCCTCCGCAACTTAGTGAGATCCTGTTTCAAAATAAAGAATAAAAAATAGGACTAGCAGTGTAGCTCAGAGGTAGCATGCCCTTGGGTTCAATCCCCAGTACCTCAAAAAAAAAAAAAAAAAAATGATTCCAATTTCTAGGCTTTGAAACAATGATCCATAAAAGTTGTAGAAACATTTCTTCACACTTAAAATATGCAAATTGTTTCTACACACTTAAAATTGTGTAATGAAAGAAAAATGATCCTATACCCAAATACAGAGGATCATAGAAATTGCAGAAATTACTCAATAAAATTAGTAAAAAAAACAATTTAGAAGAAAATAATATCATTTATTGTAAATTGTTCTATGATACTATGATATACAAAGTACCTTTCTATGTTTTGTCTTATTTTGATCTGCAAATCAACTCTCTAAGAAAACATGACAGATTTTATATCTGTATTTTATAGACAGAAAAAACTACATGCTGAGTAGATGATTTGCCCCAAGTCTCCCTATTATTAAGTGGCAAAGCCTAGAATTTTTACCCAGGCTTTCTCGGTGTATTTTCTGCTACCCCAAACTAATTTAATATGCCACCAATAGTGGAATTCATTAAATGTGAAAGTATTTCTATTTAGACGGAAACAAAGGAGCCAGCTATGTATAAAAAAAAATTACAAGTAAAGTAAAAAATTGTATGCTCTCTCTAATATGTGGAAGTTAGGGGGAAAGAGGGACTCAAGACTAAGAAGGAGAAACCTTAGATGAGCAAAGAAGGTGACTTAACTGAAGGTGATTGGGGTGGTGGAAACACCCTAATGCACATGAAGTATTTTCACAATCATATCAAAGTCAATCACTAAACTGAACTTGCAAAGGAGAGAGTAGGATGGAATGAGATAGGAATTGGGGAAGGTTTAAATGAAAAATGTGTGCATGTATGCGTTTACCAGCTTGTACCTAACAAAGATGTATGATTATAATTCACCAATAAAAACAAAAACAGAAAGAAACAGAAGAGCAAGCTATGTATAAAAAAAATTGCAAGTAATATTATTAAATTTCTCCTGAAATATAATCAGTCCTTTTAAACAGGAAAATATTTTCCTTTATATATGAATAATTCTTTCCTAATTATTAAAATACTGCATATTACCTACCTCTAGATAATAATAGAAATAATAATAATAATAATAATAACAATAATAAAGCTTTTTATCTCTTGAATACTTTTGTCCCATACTCTGTCTTCCAGTCTCCACATTATCAACTTCAATTCTTACAACAACTCTATGAGGTAGGTATTACTATCATCATTGTTATATAAGTGGGAAGAACTGAGACATAAACAGTTTAAGCAACTCATTCTTGACCATTTGTCTAGTAAATTGGAGAGCCAGGATTTAAACTCAGGTACACTTGGTCCAGTACAATATTATGCTGCCTCTTGAAAGAGAAAAACTACTCTTCTCACACCTATTTCAGTCTCTCCCATATTGATTCAACCACCTATAAAAGAAGAATCTCTAACTTAAAGATATATGCTCCTTCCATGCATGTCTAAGCAATACTAATCTGGGCGACCAGTGACTATACTTCATCTCTAAAGTACTGGAGGACCCATATGCAAAGTGCCTAGCAAACCTGGCACAGTGTATGTAGCTGTCAATTACTGAGTATTCTGTGTGTCTGGCATTATGCTAAGTGCTTTTCTATATATGTGCATGCCATAAATGATAAAATTGTTCTTTTTTTCTTGGTATGTTGGATCCAAACATGTTTCTTTGTAAATTAAGCTAGGCAATGGAGAAATATTCTTTTTATAAAGGCAAGAACTGTTATATCACTACACTAGAAAACTGCTGTACACAGGTCCTTGGATGAGAATCACAGACACACAAAAAAGTAAAGAGGCAAAGTATCAGTGGGAAGACCCAAGTCTGAGGCTGGACTTACAACCTTGAGAAAGATTTCCTCTCTCCAGAAAAAGAAAAACCTAATGAACAAAGAAATTAGAAGCTTACATATATAATTTGCTACATCAATTCAGTGAATTATAAGTTCTCTCCTTGAGGCTCTTTAAATGTTATGTTTTCTTGATCTTTTCCAGGAAAAAGATCAAGGCAAGTACCAATTACTGAATCTGATTTTTACCAAAAGAAACTACACTTACACATAACTTTTCAGAAACCTACATATCATGCAAAAAAAAAAAAAAAAGTATACCAATCTCTCTTTCTGAAACTACAGATTGGAGAAATTCAATTTAAAAATAATACTAATCTATTCATTCAACATGAATTTATTGAGCAAGATCTTATGTCTTTGTGTTAGATGAAGTAGATATAAAAATGAAAAAGAAAAGCTCTCTTCTGACTATAAAATTCACAGTTTAATAAGCAAAACTGATCCCATGGAAAGCAGCCATTCTTTAAATATGCCAATTATTATTTGTAGCTTGCCATATGAGCAAATGACATGTAAATGGATGATATTGGCTTGGGAAAAGCCACACCTTTTAAAAGCAGCAAGGATATGATATATATATATATATATATATATATATATAGAGAGAGAGAGAGAGAGAGAGAGAGAGAGAGAGAGAGACTCATATATACACGTATCTACATATACACAAATATAAAGCACTAGGGAGATTATATGTGTGTATGCACATACATATAGATCTCTTCCTTTATATATAGTCCCTCATAAAGTTGAATATATTCATCATCAGTGGACATCAGAGATAGACTGAAAAGACTTGGGAATCTTGGATGTGTGCTAAATCTAATAAATTATCCAAATAGAACCATAGTTTTCTCTTCCCCAGTCATCCTTCAAATTCCTGGTTGACTTACTATCTCTAAACAAAGACAAAAAAATGAAGAGCTATTTACAGTAACCAAAAAGGAGAAAGGTGGGAAATAGTGAATATCCAACTAAGGCAGGGATCTGGGCTTCCTTGCACATTCCACAATCAATATAAATGATACCGATTTCCAGATTATCTGCTCTTTTATATTGCTCATACCTCCTTCCCCTCCTATTATTGCAGAGAACTGAATTGTCTGTGCATTTGCTGATCCCATTGAGAGACCTGAATTGCCACATGGAAATATCAATCATGCCTTTAAGATTCATCTCTACTAAAAGCCTGCCATGAAATGATAATGCACTAACCTGTCTCCAGTTAATGGCAAAATAATGGTTGCTTGAGAAGAAAACACAATGAAAGATAATCTCATTTCAGGGCTGCAAAATAAGAAAAGAGGCAGTTAAGACATTTTTAAGGAAATATTGATACAATACAGATGTATAGCTAGGGAGTCTCATTTAAAATTGGTCTCACTAAATGGTCCAGGCTTCTTTTAAATGGAACTCTCTAAGTAGATACAGAAGTCTGCTCAACATTATTGAATAAGTCATTTTGGATTTAGTCAATGTTTTTTAGTGTTCAGACTCTCCTCCATGTGCCATGGAGTTTTGTGTTTAGAAAAAGACCAACTAGAAAGATAAATTCTAGGCTGATGTAAAATCTTTCATGAAAAATATCCTTTCTCTTAGTGTTTGGCCTCACCCTCCTGAAGGAGGCCAGGCCCTTCACTCCTTCACAGTGATTATCATTAACCATATTCAGGGCTAAAGCAGCCAGTTTGATTTAACAACCACAACTATGATGCAAGTCCATAAAAAATTCATAAGAATACGTGGTGTGTGTGTGTGTGTGTGTGTGTGTGTGTGTGTGTGTGTGTGTGTGTTTTAATGGAGGTTAAACCAAAGGGTCTTCCACTACAAGTCCAGCTTTTTTTTTTTTTTTTTTTTAATTTTTAGACAGGGACTCATTAAGTTGCCCAGGCTCCAGGCTGGCCTTGAACTTGTGATTCTACTGCCTCAGTCTCCCAAGTAGATGGGATGACAGGCATGTGCCACTGGCCCAGGCTGTGAGGTAAGAATCCTAAAAAGGGTATCATGGAAAATATGAAAAGGAGTAACACACTTTTTGATTAGGCGTTTTCAATTTCAAATATATTTCCAATCAGCAGTACTTGCCCCAGTCAGCTATATCTTCCAGGCTTTGGCACCTAGTTCACAGATTAGTTTTTATTTCTTAGACATCCTGTGTAACTAGTATTAGGATATCAAACTGAAGATAGGAAACTAAGATCTACAAACAAGATCAGAATTATCTTAAAGGCTCATGCTTACTTTAAACATCATTGGCTTCAGGTGCCCCTTATTCACTTCCTACAATACATAGTTAGTAACTGAGCAAATAAACTTGAACAAGAGAACTGTACATTATAGAATTCCAGCTTGCAAAGCAGACCAATGAATAAGAACCTCACTTTCTTCAACTGCTACATTGACACGATCCATTGCTTTTTATCAAAACGATGTGACACTCTCTGCACACTGTAGAATTAAATCAGAAAATTTATAAACAACTGTCTGTTCTGCTTTGACATTTATGAATATAGGGTCTTGTTTATTTTTCTTTCCTAGACAGTTTTACCTCAGCCCCTGTCCAGAAATGAGAGTGCTATACTTGGCTTCTTAAGCAGGGGACTGATGATTGAACATGGACAGGCATACATTTTTATAGGGATAACTTTACTGCTGCCAATAACTGAAAGCAAGGATTGCCTAGGCCTCTACAGATTGTTTGAAGTTACTTGCAACATGACTTTCAAAATGTTTTGATCATCCAAGCCTGTTTTACAGAAAACATTTGGGCTAACAAGACTGAAAGAAGCAATATTTAATGATACAGTTCCTATTCATGTCCTTTCCATTATCTTGATAAACTTGCATTTGCTCATTGCATCTTTTTTTTTTAAAGGAAGGGGAAAAAAAAACCTCACATGCCTGGTATCCTGGAGTTATTTTTAAATAGGAGATACCACTAATTCCTAGTTACCTCTAAATAAGAGAGTAAGCATGATTTCATAGCAGTAATGCTTTTTATAGGAGAGGAAACCAGTCTTCCCTAGTGAATCTTATTGCATATATAGAACAGTTAAATTTTAAACCAGCCACACACCCACACATTGTGTAAACACAAGTCATTTCTTTAAACACACACACACAAGTGCTTTTTCTGGTAGTGGGTTATTAACACATGTTCATTTGAAGTTTTCCAACAGTTCTTTTTTTCCTCTTAAATGAGGACCTCTACTATGCTAAAAATTGTGTGGAATGGAAAATATATTATGGAGACTATTAGCATAAAATTTATTTTTTAATGTGATAAATTATGAGAAAGCATAACTGAAATTCAAAACACATGAAAACTCTAAAAGGAAAGGACATTTGGAATAGTATTTGAAGATGCTTCCCTAGAGCCTGAGCCAAGTTTCTGGAATCCAGATGAAATAAGCTCTCAAGGGCAGAACAGCTGTCCTAACAACATCATGTGTGCAATAATCACCTTGAGGCACGTAAAAATCAACATTTCAGAAACAAGGTTTTCCTGCAGAAAGGTTTCAAAAAGGGGAAACTCTACCCTTTGATCTACTTCTCCACTGCCAAGAAAAGAAAAGTGTGGGGAAATACCTCACAAATCTCTCCGTAAGTTGCTGGACAAAATTGTAAATTTCAATCCAGTTATTTGCCACACTCCCAGACCTGAAAAATGAAATTTGACTGATCAGGGAAACAGAACACGAGGCTAAAGCAAACATTTCTTCAATACCACGAAGATAGAGAATCTGGCCTTCTCTTCCAGCTAAGCAATGGTGATATCCTGAGCTGGAACTTCAGGGCTAGCCTGAGTCCTGGATGCCAGCCCTTGTTGGGGGATTACCTGCTGCCTGTAAATTGTTTAGAGCAGGGCCCAGCTTTCCAAAATAAACACAAGAGCCTTCTTTTGCAGGAAATGCAAACCATATTGGGTATGTTAAGGGTTTTTTCGGCTCCAATGAAAGCGCTGGGATCAGTATCACAACAGGCAAACTTCGTAGACTGCGTGTGTATGCTGGGTGGAGAAAAGACCCAGGAGGCAAGAAAGAGTCCAGTCTGAGTCCCTGGGAGGAAGAATGGTCTCACTCCTGCCTCCCAAGAGGCCCCAAGACTGGCCAGCAGAGAATGCACCACCTCTCCAGAAGGCGAAGTTCCCGGGGGCTCCCGTCACATACACACCCATCCCGCCTCCACCCCACACACATCCAAAAGCGCTGACTCTTCTAAAGGAGTTGGCAATAGGGCACTCGTTAGATGGTTTCTCACAGCCCTATATACACATGCCCCCCTTCCCCCCAGCCTCAGCTGATCCTTGCTGTCCTTGCCCGCCCGGAGACCCTGACAACCCCCCACCCCCCGGCACTCACTTATCCAGGACGAAGTAGAGATCGAAGGCTGTTCTGCAGGAGGGCTGCTCCTGGGCGTGCAGCAGCCCTCCAGGACCGCTGAGCGCCAGCAGCCACAGTCCGGGGAACAGCCAGCTCCTGGGGCTGCGGGCCGGGGGCAGCCCGGCCACCATCCTGCGGCCAGGGGCCTGCACTTCTTCCCGCTCGCAGCCCCTCGGCTCCGCTGGGTCCGGGCGCCGCGGAGGAGCCACCAGGACTCCTCCTGGGCTGGGGGCTGCGAGCAGCTGGGGCGCCGCGCTCGGGTCAGCGGGCCCCGCCGACTGACAGAAGGAGGGAGCGAGGGAGAGAGGGAGGTCCTGGGAGGACAAAGGGAGTCTCCGCCACCGCCACAGCTGCCGCCGGAACTCTAGAATCCCAGTGGAAGCGACCCAGTCCTCCCCCTCTCGACTCCGGAGAGTTCCTGCAGACAATGAAGGCCCTCGGCCACCGCTCGCAGGACAAGTTCCTCCCCGGCCTCCGATCAGCCTCTAGCGCCCGCCTGGGACCCGGGCGGAGGCTCGGGTTCCTCCCCGAGGGCTGAGGTCCAGCGGCTGCTGAGCGCTGCAGGACGGGCGCCTGGGGACGCGGCGACAGCAGCACAAACTTGGCGTGCAGACCCTCTCTGCAGGCTCCCCTTCTCCGGCGGCCCGACTCTCGAAGCTCCAAAACTTTCTTCCTTGAGCTGACTGTGGCCCGCGCCGCCCGGCCAGCCCCTTTAGGGGAGGAGGCTGAGCTGGCCCGGGCGAGCAGATTCAGAGAAGCTGGGCAAAGGCCCGGGCGCGCTCCGCCGGGTCCCTCTAACTGTGTCAGTGTGCACCCGGCGCGGGCGGGGCCGCTCCCAACCCGCGGAGCCTCACACGCACACTTGTGGGTCCGTGCCAGCTGAAGATGACGAGCGCTAGCCGGATTTTGCAAGGGAGAGAGGAGTTTAGCAAAACAAATGTCCTGCAGAAACTAAACACACCCACATATCCTGCAGGCCTGGCCCGTTTCCCCCCAGCTGTGCTTGAATTGCCTTCCTCGCGGTTTGGGGACCAAAGGCCAGTGATTCCTGGGAGGTGGTGGCCTCCTCACGCCACATGCTGCCCCACCCCCACCCCCACAGCCACAAGTAGTTTAGTGTCTCACGCTGGTGTTTGAGAAAGAAAACTTCCTCTTTTTTTTTTTTTTTTTTTTTTTTCTGTTTAAGTTTGTAGCTCCATCTCACCCAGCCGAGAAAAGGTGGGGAAGAGGAGAAAGAGGAAGTGGACTTTTTTTTTTTTAAGAATATAAAGTTATACTTTAAAATACGTCATTCTGCTGTCATTCACCCCAAGCTCCAGCTATCAAGAATTTCATCTTGGAAATGATACGTGTTGGAGAAGATAGATACGTGTAACCTGATTTCAATGTTACACAACGTGCACATGCATGGAAACATCACCACTAATATCAACGATTTGTATGGGTTTTTTTGTGTCAGGTAAATTTTAAAAAACGATTCATCTTGGGGCAAGCTACCTGCCCTACCCGAATTCCCCAAAGGAGCTGAAGTCTTTGTGTGCAATTTCTGTGTTTATCTATTAGTTCCCCTCTCCCTCCCCTCTCCCTCCCTTCTCCTCCTCACCATTTATTTCCACCAGTGAGGCCACACTTCCTTTGTTAAAACTGACTCTCAGAACTTTTCATCATATGGTATACCAATGTTTGATATGCTACTTCCTCCTTTCATTTTAATAGTCAGTGCTTTATGATAGAAAGTTCATATCATATGTACCTACTGCCTTTTAGTATGCCTTGTTTGTTGCTCTATGCATTTAACTTTTCATTTACATTATCTCTGATATACAGCTAGATCTGTCAGCTCCGTGACAATAGAAACCAATCACTTTAACAAATAGTTTTTGAGTACCTACTACATGCCAGGCCCTGTTCTAGGGGTGACAGTTAAGGCATAGAACAAGATAAGCCCTCTCTTTCATGGAACTTGGCAGTCTGTTTTCCATTTTTTAACTGTAATCTTAATCAAAACAGAAGCAAATATATTATACACCTTTAACAACACCATATCAATATATGATTGAATAATTATGGGGGGAAATATCTGCCCCCAAAATTGTGACAACTGGTTTCAAATGAGAAGGTAGAGAAATATAAGACATGATGCTAATCATGGATTCTATCCTCAGGATGAAATATTTCAAACTATTTATTAGCTTCCTTTTTCCCTAGTTTCTTGACTCCCTTACTCATCTTCTGGGCTTCACAAAGTTGCCTAAGAATCTATCTTCTCCGAGTTCCATAGTAAAGCAAAATACCTTGATTTCAAAACCTGAGTTTCCTCAAAATTCTCAGGCTGTCCTGAAATTTTGTGTTCTTTGTACACTCAGTTCTTTTCTGAGGACAAGGCCAGCAGAGGTGACTAACAATCTAAAGCATATTACCACTTCTTTTTGGAGGTGGTAATGAATTCAGCTCAGCTGTATGCTTTTTGCATTTCACTCACCTCTTCATACAAGATCTATAGCAATGCAAGAAATGGTCTCACCTAGCACACACCAATAATCAACCAAATCACTTTCATCTCTTAAATATTTGTGGGAAGCACTAGGAAGTACTCTTAAGTGCTAGAGCAACTAGCTGTTCAGATTTACTGCAGACTATGGGATGTCCAAGGACATGGGACTTTTAATGCTAAAACTAGGGCAATCTCTGGGATAGTCCCTGGCAAATGAGACTGCTGATCATGCTTTCCATAAATAATGAAGGGAGATGAAAGCCAGAGCAGATTTGGAAATCTCTCCAAGAAGGAGTGATAGCAAAGGTAATTCTTCCCCTTCTCCTCCACCAGAGAGGACTCTGCAAACTAGCCAAGTAAGGTTTCGAACTGACTTTTATACCATGACAGTCAAGCTGGGACCCTGCTTAGCCTTCCATTTTAAGTGAAGAATGAGAAAAGAAACACAGATTTTTAGGGATGTGTGTTGGGTGTGGGGGGGGATGGGCTTTGGACTGAATTATTTAAATAAATAAAACAAAACTTTCTCTTTCATCAAACTATTTAGATTTCTGTAAAAGTATTTTGCTTCACAATCTATGTGTGCCCTCACTCTTTGAAAATTATTCTTTATATAAAATCAAACTTCTAACTCAATGTTAAAGTATTACACAAAAATCCTAAAACCTTATTACACAAAAATCCTAAAAAACCTCAAAACATTTTAAGCCTGGGTTAATGGGGCTAAAACAGCAAGAGATTGACACCTGATAATTACTAGTTTTCCCCTGTCATTGTCCATTTCTTCTACCTATACAGCTCCTATGGACTCATGTTCAATTTATACAATTGTTTATTAACTGATTTTTATTTAACAAATGTTTACTGCTACCTACCATATAATGTTCTAAGCACAAATGTTAGACTTCCTTCTTTCAAGATGTATGCATTTCCAATCTATCATCAATTTTTTTTCTATCTTCCTCCACTCTGGCAAGCAACAAACAACAAAGACAAATAAACAACAAGAAAGAGAAAAAATGTGAATGTATCATCTATATGTCAAAAAATCATACAATCTATATTTTTTTACTAGTAGATATCTTTGTATGACATCCATGTGGACAGACATGACTTTCCCAGAAGTCAAGTACAACACTAGAAGTGATTCACGTTTACATCACATAGGAAGTGATTCATTAGAGGAAGAAAATAAATCTTTACTACATATAGGTGACACAGCTTACTTCTACTTTTATCAGATATACTCATTTAAGAACTAAATTTCCTCAATGTCTGATCTAGTTTCTGAGAATGAATAAAATGCTTTTGGAAGGTGTAATTTTTTTTTTTTTTTTTTTTGGTGCTGGGAATTGAACTCAGGTACATTCAAAATCTGAGCTACACTCCCAGCCCTATTATTATTATTTTTTTATTTTATTTTTTTTTTTTAAAGAGAATCTCACTAAGTTGTGGAGGGCTTCACAAAATTCCTCAGACTGGTCTCAGGCTGGCCTTGAAACTACAATCCTCCTGTCTGAGTTCCCAAGTATGGGCCACTACTACATCCAGCATTCCTTCTAAATTAACATCTCTTTGTATGCCAACCAGGGATGTTAACCAGTGTCAGCGAGAAGAATTACCAACATCTTCACTCGGGACCAACTTGTTTTAAATCCAGTATATCAGAAACAGACTTGAGACTGAGAGTGCATGTAGGAGGTACACAGGGGCATAGAATGGTCAGGGGGAGAGTGGAGTGATGATATGATCACAAAGGAACCTCAGTCCATCTCCAGGGTAGCTCTGAAGCTTTTCAAAGTGGCTCTGAATTGAATGAGGCCAGCAGGCCAGAATATTATGTTCTCTTAGGGACAAGTTATCAGGTGTGGGCTGCCCCTTACAAGGTGTATAACCTTCGGCAATGCAGCTTCCTTTGGCTTAAAGCAATTATGGGGAGAGACTCAGTTGTGTCCTTGGCAATCACCTGGAGGGGAGGAATAAGCATCCAGTTCTGAAGTAGAAATCTAGGTAACGCAACTATAGCATCTACAACCGCAGCATCCAGAGCATCCATAAAGTCCAAGATGATCCACTCTCATGTGTGAAGTCAGGCCTTCACAGGACAGCTTAGACTTAGCTTGGCATCCTAGAATGATAAGGCCATGCAACTGCATGCATCCCTTCTGGCATGCCCTCTGTTGTAGCCCTGGTCCAGGTCAATACCTCAGCTCTCAATACAAGTATAACAGTATTCTGTCTCTCCATACCTCCCATACACTTCAAGGTGATTAATTTTTCTAAAGTGCAAAACTGACCATATTAATCCCCTACCTAGTTACTGTCAATGCTATATCATTTCATAAGAATTTAAGGACCTCAATAATAGTATCATAACTCTGTATCCTCACTTTAACAAATCCAATTCTTTCATATATTCCATACTGCAAAGAAACTGGATAATCACTGTTCTCCTCACATGCACAATTGTATCTTTGAGTCTAACCTCATTGTGTGCCCTCGTTTCCCTGACACTATATTCCAGGTGCCAAATGCTGTCTCCACTTTTTCTTCCCTTTCTTCCCCTTACTAAACAATTCAGGTCAAAAGCCACTGGGTGGTCCAACCAAATGGCCATTAGAGTGGGAAGGAGCAATAATAATCCAGAAGAGGGTATCAGAGGCTGAGCAGAGTACAGTGAATATCCCCATGAGGAAGCATTATGCATACCCAAATTGATGGACACTACAAATTAGCTGGCCTGGATTCCTGGTAAGTATCAAGGAAAGAGTGAAGAACCACTACATATCAAAAATGACTAAAGAAGCCGGGCGTGGTGGCGCACGCTTGTAATCCCAGCATTCGGGAGGCTGAGACCGGAGGATCCGGGTTTGCGGCCAGCCTCAGCTACCTGGTGAGGCACTCCACAACTTAGTGAGACTCGGTTTCAAAATAAAGAATAAAAAAAAATGGGGCTGGGGATGTAGCTCGGAGGTAGAATGCCCCTGAGTTCAATCCCCAGTACCGCAAAAAAAAAAAAAAAAAAATGACTAAAGAAACATGGTACCTATATGTAATATGTGATGTTTGACTTGTTCATTTTGCACTGAAGGACTTTATTGGAACAATTGGAAAAATATTATGGCTATATAGGAGAATGCTTTAATTTGGGAAAATAATACTGAAGTACTTGGTCGTGAAGGGTCATGATGTCAACAACTCCTTCTCAAAGTTCAGAAGAAAACATTTTTTTAGACTTTACTTGCAACTTTTCTATAAATTTCAGATTACTTTCTTTAGTTTCAGATTATTTTAAAAATTATATAGGAAGCCATGATAACAACATGTAACATTATATCCTAAAATTTGATCCTGAAATAGAGAAAAGCAATTAGTGGGCTGTTCAGTGAAAATGGAATAAATAGTTTCATTAATAGCATTATTTAGTACTAGTACAATTAATATTAATATTATTGTGCCAATGTGAATTTCTTGACTTTGATAAATGTACCATGGTATGTCAAATGTTAAGGGCACAAAGGTATACAGGAACTCTCTGTAGCATATTGGCAATCCATTTAAATATAAAATTATTTCTAAATACAAAGTTTTTTTTAAAAAATGTAAATACTATTCATGCTTCAAGTTCTACTCACTATAGTCAAAATGTCATTTACCCTCCAGGTCTATTTCACATATTCTCTTCTCTTCTCCATAAAACATTTCCCAATTCACCATTATTGCTGCCCAGTTTATTTCTTCTTCGATGCCCTAGATTCCAGCAATAACACTTTCTATTGTATTTGTATTGTAGTATTTTGGGGTATTTCTATCAATCACTAATTTCTTGAGGATTAGAACTGTGATTTACTATGATTTGCTATAATCATATAATATAGGCTTTAATAAGCATTTGCTGAGTTGTGTTACTGAGGAAGGCTGAAATATTTTTGAGTATCCAAATTCTACCTGAAGATTCTAGAAAGATCAAAAGTCTTCATGAAACCTTACCAAATTGCTCTAATTCATACTGGTCTCTCCTTTATATCTCAACGCATCTTATTTGCTTTTTTTTTTTATAGATCCTCAATGAAGCTTGACACAACTTTTTGAGTTCTAGTCATTTTGCTGCTTATCTGCATCCCAGTGGGGAGGCATGGATACTGAAGAAAGAAGAAAAGAAAAACAGAAAAGGTGTAGAAACTAGGGATGAACTCACTCAACACTAATCCAAATTCATGCTAGAATATCTCTCTACCCACTACAGAAAGCTGGAAAAATGGACACTTCCTAGTCTCGCTGCAAGTAGGTTTCCTCAGGGTTTAGAATCCACTCGTATGTATTCATGCTAGACATTGAATCATAGTCAGCTACATGAGGAGAGAGGCACAGAGCTCCTTCTTGCTGGTTCAGGAGTTGGCACAGAAGAGCACGGTGCTTACCTATATTTTTTAATACATTACTTTCATTGAATGTAGCTACAGTAGATTGTGTTTGCAAAGACATAGACAAATTCTAACCTTCTATAATCTCTATTAAACCTAATCATTTTGCCTGATATTTATAATTACAACAAAAATATGATAACCAAAAGAGAGAAAAATCATGAATTTTTAAATTATCATTTGTTACTACTCCTTTCCTTGATAAATTAGATACCTTGGAAGAAAAAGTAAGGTTAGATTTGAAAAGGAGGAAGAAGAGGAGGAGGAAAAAGAGGAAGAGAAAAAGGAGAAGGAAGAGGAAGAGGAGAAGATCTATTATACTTCTTTGAGAATTTTGCAAGACAAGTAAAAATCTTTTGAACTATCTAAACATAAAACACAGAAGTAGGGATTTCGGATAATGAAATTCAATGAGGTTGATGATAAGATAGAAACAGCTCACAAGGAAAACAAAACAAGGATATAAATAATCTTTCGATCTGCCAATCCCAGATTAAACAAATTACAAATTTATACCTACTTCTAAGAGGTTATAATATAGAGTAACTTAGAAGAATTTAAATCATGATATTAATATTTATTTTATGCTATGATAACAATATAAAGCTTGGAAAAATAATAGAAACAAACTTTGACAACAACTTAAAGTTTTTAAGGTGCTTCTAAACTCATTGTCTTTTTGATAAACACATTTCCAAATTTTAAACCAGCTGGCTTTTGAGGCATTAAAAATTAATAGTGTTGAATTAATTTTTTCTTATCTAGTGCTTTCCTCAAAAGAAACAAAAGACTGGGTTATCCTGGGCTTGGTACCAATTTGAAGATGGACCCAGCCCCTGCATTCAGCTAAGGGAACTCAGGCTTGGTTGACCTTGTCCCTGCCATAGGAGGGAGCAACTTGTCTCCACCATTTTCATAAAAACAACAACAAAATCTCTCTTGCAGGCTAAGTACTAAAGTCTTGTATGCAATGTAAAAGAAATAAAACTTTTTTTACTTGTTTCTAACTTGTTTATATAACATTTTTAACAGTCTCAATGTTTCTGCTCCAAAATGTTTCAGCTTTAGATATTTAACTCCTTTTTTAAGATAAAAAAGTTTAAAATGTAATTTTGCTCTTTGGAGTGACTACCATAAGTACTACAATTAAAAAGATTTTTTATATTTTGGAGGACTTGTGTTTCTCATGGAAACCACTTGTGATTAGTGCATATCCAACTTTATCTTAACAGCACATATGGCACATAGATTATCTATCCCAGTTTTCTTGGGAAGTTCTTTGCAAGGAGGAGTAGGAAAGTTGTCAATCCCCAAATGGCCAATGGTTTTCATATGTAGCAAATTTTGCTAGCAAAAATACCAATGCAGCTGGGCACACGCTTGTAATCCCAGCATTTGGGAGGATGAGACGGGAGGATCTGGGTTCTCGGCCAGCCTCAGCTACCTAGTGAGGCACTCCGCAACTTAGTGAGACCCTGTTTCAAAATAAAGAATAATGAAAAAAAAATAGGGCTGGGGGTATAGTTCGGAGGTAGAATGCTCCTGAGTTTAATCCCCAGCACCACAAATAAATAAATAAATAAATAAATAAATAAATAAATAAATAAATAAATAAATAAATAAAAATTAAAAACTACCAATGCAAATTCAATAATACTGGGTCACAAGTTCCTGAGGATATATTTTTTAAAGATTAGTATATCAGAGGTTTGCTTTTGACCTTGATATTCATACATAACTAACACTTCTTCATCAAATAAAAGAAGCTTTACTTTAAAAAAACTCACTTATACAATTTTTATGTTTATCGATGAAATAACTATTTAATTCCTACTCTCTACCAAGTACTGATCTCTGCTTTTTGGAATACATGAAGTCTATTAAGAGAGACACTATAGTTGGAAATTTTAATTGTTGAACTAAAGTACATGATGCCAAGATTAAAATTATGTGATAGAGTGCTTTAGGAATTCAGAAGAGGGAGAAACAACTCATAGAAAGATCAGAGTTTATGAAGGATAACTGATTATCTGCATCTTGAAGGATGGGCTGTGCTTTTGAGAGTGGCACAGATGAAGGGAAGAAAACCCTGTAGAAAGAAAAAGCATAATCAGCTTCTATATGAGGATAGAATGGTGGAAGATGGCATAATTAATTGGGAATAGTAGAAGAGCAAGATATTAGAGAGAGAGAGAGAGAGAGAGAGAGAGAGAGAGAGAGAAAGAGAGAGAGAGAGAGACCTTTGACTATCTTCTTACCTGTCTCATAATATTACTATATCATAATTTTATAAATTTGTTTCTTGTTGTTATTTTTAGATAGGGTCTCATTATGTTGCCAGGCTGGCCTTTAACTCCTGGGCCCAAGTAATCCTCCTGTTTCAGGCTCTTGAGTACCTGGAACTATAGGTGTGTTTCACCATGCTCAGCTAGAATTGTTTTAACTATCCATTTTCTTATGATTTCTCTAGTATATCTTATCATAAGTTTTTATATTTTTATTTTTGGCACTGGAGGTTAAACCCAGAGGCATTCTACCTCCAAGCTACACCCCTAGCTCTATTGTATTTTTTATTCTGGCTCGGGGGTGTCACTAAGTTGCTGAGAGTCTCCCTAAGTTGCAGAGGCTTTCCTCAAACCTACCATCCTCCTGTCTCAGCCTCCCAAGTACTAGGACTGTAGGCGCCTGCCACCATGCCTGGATTATAATTTTAACAAGCAGTATGTTGACAAATTACAAAAAAATTGATAGGTACCACTTTAGGAAGAAACAATGGTTGCCCTATTTCAGTCCTCATTCAAAGGAACAAAGCTTAGGGTAGTGAATGTAGATTACCTAATGGGTGCAGAAAAAAAACCCCAAAAACCTTAATTTCAGTGGAGCCTTGGTTGTGTGAAGGAGTAAATAAAAAGTAAAGCTGCAGAGCAGGGCAAGGCCAAATCTGTATGGTCTTTTGTTCAATCTTGCCTACCATCTATCTTTGTATATAAAGTTTTATTGGGCACAGTCATGCACCTTTGCTTATGTGTTGTGACAATTTTTGTGCTATAATAGCAGCCTTGAACTGTTGAGGCAGAGATCACATGGCCCACAAGCCTAAAATAATCACTATCTTGCCTTTAATAAAAAGTTTGCCAAAGTCTGCCTTTTTTCTATTTTGTAGACAAAATAGAGATAATGATAGATTTTAAACATCATAAAGGGTAGAATTGAGTAATATTTAAAGGGATGGTCAGATTACTATTATGAGACAGATTACAGAGGAAAGAAGAGCAGCTGAGAGCTGGGTAAAGTTTAGTAATATCATATTGCTTTTATTTGTGTTCAACAAAATATGAAAGCCCACATTGACTCAAAACTGCAAATTTCAAAGTAAATTCAGCAGAATGACACTCTTAAAAGTGGGAAGGCAAGGGTATTTCTGTGCCTCAGAGAAATATGTGTAGTCTGGGGTAAACTAGGTCTGCAGAAAAGCTGGAAACTGGGCAGTCATGAGGCTGTGAGAGGGAAGGCCAAGAAGAAACAGCAGGTGGGAAATCTCACTGTGGGAACAATGTCTCAGAGGTCTTGACAATACATGGTGAGCCAAAGTTCACAATTTGATCCATAGGATTTATCCCCAAGGAAGAAATAAATAAGTTTGGTTTAGTAATAGATAATAATGTGAACTAGGTAAAGACACACCAAAGGATACTATTAAACTGCAAAGTGTCTCACAGAAACTAAGGAGAAAAATATAAAGGCACTTATGAATGGGTCTAGACTCTAATCTGGAAAGTCCAGGTCTCAATTTCAAATTCCAAAGAAAGAAGATTTTGTTGTATGGATCTAGTTTGGATCAAATGTCTACCCTTGACTTCAGCTTAAGTTCAGAGGCATGATCATATGAGCATATAATCAAAATATGGCAGATGGGGCACTGCTCCTAGAGCTAAGACCTCAAAAATGTTCTAAGAATTATAGCACCTTTTCTTTTTATAAGAAGAGTCATTGGGGAAGCCAGATTCATCTAACTAAAATTTTACTTACAAACTGAGTGTGGTGGTGCATGACTGTAATCCCAGTACTTGGGAGGCTCAGACAGGAGGGTAACAGGGTTGAGGCCAGCTTCAAAAGTTTAGCAAGGCCCTCAGTAACTTAGTGAGACCCCGTTTTAAAATGAAAAATAAAATAGAGCTGGAGTTGTCGCTTAGAGGTTGTATGTCCCTGTGTCCAATCCCCAGTAACACACACAAAAAAAATTAAAATTGAATTCTACTTACAGTCAAGTTCTTAAGGACACCTTAGTTCCATAGAAAATAGTATTTATATTGTTTATTCTTATTATATTCCAATCTCCTCTCTCTCCAACAGATATTTCTCCACAGTAAGCTCAATTAGACAAAGAAAAGACTGAAAAATGACTTCCATAATGCATGAAAAATTATAGTCAACATTTTGATTGATAATCTAACAAACTGCTAAAGAGAAATAAAATGCAGTGCGAGTTCAATCAACAAGCTTCTGTTTTTTAAATTCTGACCTTGACAAATTTGCATTTTAAAGTCATTCATTAATGACTTCCCTTCTGTGGCACAAACACTGAATATAAACCAAGGAAGCCAAGCAAGCACAAATACCAATATGTAAAGGATATTGCAGATAAATTCAATGCACCTTGAGGTGATTAGTTTAAAACTCATTGAATTTCTGGTCTTTGAATTAATGCCTTTTTTGTTCATACATGATACAGTACAAGAAGAATCATGTGGCAGTCAAAAAAAAAATAAGCTAGCCAAGTTGATATCTTCACCGTTCATCATTTCCTTGACACTTTTATCAAAATGGTTTTCCACCCTGAATTGACAGTTAAAACAGAGGGACTTCACATAGAATTTTAAACTACGTTTGTGTTAGATGGTATCACAACACAATACCAAACCCCTGAGATCAAATGCATAATTTCTTTTTTCCCTGATGCAGACTTAAGACGTGTACCATCCCTTTTAACTAGTAATTTTTCTTAAAACAGTAACTTGTAAGAGATAAAGTGCATTGACATTCTTCATACATTGCTATATGCTGAGATTTAAACTGAAAACTAATTCTATAGGGAAACAAGGCAAAAAATGTGCTTTTAAATCTCCTTATTGTGGCTTAATAAGGAATTTAGCAGTAAAAACTGAAAATATATGTGTGAGTCTAAAATAAATTTCTGAAGTAACATGACAAAATATTTGCAATCATTCCCTTGCGAAAAGCTATGAGCTATTCTATTCACAGTATATAAAGGGGGTAGATTCCATGATTCTATCTTGATCCTAGTGATTTGAGGAAAAGTTTTGGGTATTTTGTGTGTGTGTATTTTCCCTTTCCTCCTCTGGCCCCTCTCTTCCTAATTTTTCTGATTTACTAATACCAGATTTATACACATGTGTCTCTAAAATGTCTGTCTGTGAGCACACACATACATACAGATTAATTAGCTCCCATGCTTAAGCCTTAGGACCTGCCTCAGAAAATAAGTTCATCCTTTCTCTTTTACCTGGGCTTTAAATTTTTGCATCATTTTCAGATTAAACATTCCTTCAGATTTTTCTCTCTCTAGAACTCTGTGTTTGGGGCTTTTATATAAATTATGTCATCTGATTTTCTAAGCTACTTTCTGAAAAAAGTGTTCTCAGTTATCTTGAGACCTATCTTCAGGACGGATCCCATCCTCTTGTGAAGAGGCCCAGGTGGCTCTGCCATAGTATCTGTCACCCTGTGATCCACAGGTGCAGGGAGAACTTCAGGGAGGAGGCCAGACAACCGGGAACCCAGGAATGCTTCCTCTGAAAGTGAACTATGTGCCCTGCCTTAGGGACCATTCACTTCAAGCTAGATACCCAGCACTTGCTGCTCCTCCACAAAAAAGGACCAAAGCAACAGGTATGCAGCTGCCACTGAGGTGGGTGATCAAGAGAGAACACTGGAAATTGACAGGAGAAAACCAGAATCCTTTGTTTCTCTTGCTGTCCAGAGACCTGGGGCCTTGGCATAGCAAGAGAAACAAAATACCCCAGCATCTGCCCTCTCAGGGCCACAACCAGGGAAAGGTTCTCTTTTCATCAGGTGTAAATATGAAATAGCCCCACCCAGCAAACTCGGTCAGCACAGACACTAGCAATTCTAGCTACTGAAAAGTTTCACAACCTTTACAGGCTTTTAGCCTAAATAAATAAAAAACCTGAAACACACACACAGGCCTGGTTTTGGAAAAGAAATTCACTTCAGCTCCCAGAGAACCTCTGAAGTGCTATAACTAAGATCCAGCTTGAAAAGGGACCTATTAACTGAATTTAGACCACTCTAGGAGTCAGAAGCCCCACGAATTCCCACTGTGGGACCCGGCAGACATGCCACTGCACTGGCTCAGCAAGTAGCTACCTCACAAGACAAACTGAGCCAGGTAGAGTGACTCCAACACAAACCTGCTAAGAGCACTGCACTGTAGGGTCCAGGAGTTGCGACACAGAAGGGAACAGAGGGCACTATCCTCAAAACCAGGAGATCAGAAGGCCTGCCCGCCCTGACCCCAAGGTGTGGCCAGTCACATGTATTGCACAAAGGTGCAGGACTGAAGGCAATTACTATGTGGCACCATGCATGCTCACCCGTCGCTAACAAGGCAGAGGAAGAAAACTCCACTGGAGCCCTGGCCCCAGACAAGCATGGCAAGGTAGGTCTAAGGTCCTTCTCTTGGGCAGGCACACCCCACAGAGCAGTAGAGAGGAACAACACAGCACCTGCCACCACCCCACCTATGCAGGTCCCAACCATTAGTCACCCCCTACACCTTGACTGATTGTGTACTACTGACAAGACAGAATGTGGGTGCCACAGAGAGGGTGCAGTGATGCCTGCCCTTGCCTCGTCCTGGGAACCACCTAGGCCACAGAAGGGTCTAGTCAAAGGACAGTACTCCAGGCACCTCACCACTGCTGGGACAGATAATACCAGAGACACTTTCAGGTAATAGGACCAATATGGACAGAGACTAAGGAAATTCCCATTGCTCGATGGGGCCATTGTTCCCATTGTAGGGACGGCCACACAGGCTGCACCCTACACACTACTGTCTACACTACACCTGCCCAAACCAATAGTGTCCTCACCATAGTGTCCCCATTGTCTCTGTGGGTTTCTCTGACTCCAGTATAGTATACACTGTGCCCAAATTCATTAATCATAGCCAGAGAAGCTAGAGGGAGATTATACTATGATACCCAGATGGAAATAAACTTAATATTGCATAACAAAATGCTACCCCATGGCACACCTTTAGGAAAAAGCTGTTTTCTAAAAAGGCCATCCCAACAAAGAGTAAAGAAGCATAGGTTCTCCCTAATATGCTGATGCTAGAGAGAAGACGGGGCATAAGAGGGTCTCCAGATGGAAAAGGAGAGACCCTCAATAAGCAAAGAAGTTGATTTAACCGAAGGGGATGGACGGGGTCGGGGGGGGCACCCTAATGTATATCAAGGTTACTCACTAAACTGAACTTGAGAGGGAGGGAGGGCCAGGGAGTGGGGTGGGAATTTGGGGAAGGGGTAAAATGAGAAATGTGGGCACATATGTCGTTATCAATTTGTACCTAACAAAGATGTATGCTTACAACACATGAATAATAATAATAGTAATAAAAGGCCATCCCATAAAAGAGGTAGAGATAGCCATTTCACCAGATGTACAAATCTCAACAGAGGAACATAAGAAATATGAAAAACAATTATACCTCATAAAGATTATAACTCCTAATACACAGATTCCAAAGATATCAAAGTGGTTGAAATGCCTGATATGAATACAAAAAAAAGACTTTAAAAATCTTATGTCAAAGAAAATACATATACACAGTTAAATGAAATTAGAAAGACAATGTAGGATATTAATAAGAAATTCAGCAAAGAAGGAAATTTTGAAAAAAATTAAAAATCTTGAAAATAAAAAGCTCTATAAAATGGATAAAGAATTCAATTCAAAGCCTTAGCAATAAATTAGATCAAGCAGATGAAAATTTCATAGCTTGAGGAGAGGTCTTTTGTATTGTTTTGTTTTGTGTTTTTGTTTGTTTGTTTTTTGTTTTTGTTTTTTGTGTGTAGCACTGGGGATTGAACCCAGGAGCATTCTACCTCCGAGCTACAGCCCCAGTCCTATTTTTAATTCTTTATTTTAAAACAAGGTCTCACTAAGTTGCAGAGGGCCTCACTAAGTAGCTGAGGCTGGCCTCAAACCCGGATCCTCCAGTCTCAGCCTCCCAAATACTGGGATTACAAGTGTGTGCCACCACGCCCGGCTGCATTTTGTTTTTGTATTATTGGGAATAGAACCCAGGGCTGCTCTACCTCTGAGTTACACTCTCAGTTCTTTTTATTTTTTATTTTGAAACAGGGTCTCATTAGGCTGCTCAGAGTCTTTCTAAGTTGTTAAGGCTGTCTTGGAACCTGCAATCCTCCTGTCTCAGCCTCCCAAGTACTGAGATTACAGGTGTGTGTCACTCTACCCAGCTCTTAAAAACAGGTCTTTTAAATATCACAGTCAGACTGAATATAGGGGAAAAATAAATAAGAATGAAGAATGATTTAAGATCTTCGGGATATCATTTAAAAAATCAAATGTCCCCATCATTAGCATACCTGAATGGGAAGAAATAAGGTTAAAATCATAGAAAATCTGTTCCATAAATAATAGCAGAAAATTAATCTTGGAAAATACATAGACATAGCCGGGCGTGGTGGCGCACGCTTGTAATCCCAGCATTCAGGAGACTGAGACCAGAGGATCCAGGTTCACGGCCAGCCTCAGCTACCTAGTGAGGCACTCCGCAACTTAGTGAGACTCGGTTTCAAAATAAAGAATAAAAAAAACAGGGCTGGAGGTGTAGCTCGGAGGTAGAATTCCCCTGAGTTCAATCCCCAGTACCGAAAAAAAAAAAAAAAAAAAAAAAAAAAAAAAAAGAAAAGAAAATACGTAGACATATAGGTACATGAGGTTTATAGAACCCCAAATAGATGTGACCTGAAAAAAAAAAAAATAGAATCCATGGAAGAAAAGTAGCAAGCCACATATTTAAGGGCAAACCCATTAGACTAACAGTAGATTTCTCAGCAGAAACCCTATAGGTAAGGACATGGAATGATGTGAAATAACACAAATTATTACTGAAATAACAAAAATTACTGAAATAACAAAAATTATTATAGCCAGTAAGATTGCCCTTCAGATATGAAGGAGAAATACTTTCCACGATAAGCAAAAACTTAAGGGAATCCAAACCAGTCTTACAAAAGGTGCTTATTGAAAGTTCTGCACCCAATAGTGAAAGAAAGATAACTACCATCATAATAGTATATGAAAGTATAAATCTCATCAGAAAAATAAATACACAAAATACAAACAGAAAATAACCAAACAATATCAATTCAGTAAGCCATCAAACCACAAAGATGAGTAAGAGAGGAAGAAATGAGCAAAGAATATTCAGAAGAATTGGAAGAAAATCCACAAAATGATAGGCATAAGACCATACCTTTCAATAATAACTCTGACTATAAATGATGTTAGTTCTCCAATTAAAAGACAGACTGGCTGATTGTATCAAAGCACAAGACCCAAGAAACTCACCTTTGCAGTAGACATACACAGACTGAAAGTTAAAGGATGGAAAATGATGTTTAAAAAAAATGGAATCCTAATGCAAGCAGAAGCTAAACTTATACTTGATAGAAAAAAATACACTAAGACAAAAGCAGTAAGAAGAGACAAAGAAGGTCACTATATATAATTATCAAGAAATCAATTCATCAAGAAGATATGGCTATACATCTATATGCACCTAAAATCAGAGCACCTAATTGTATAAAATAAACTCTATTAGATTTGAGGAAAGAGATGAGGTCCAATACAATAATTGTGGGGTATTTCAACACCTAACTCTCAACAATGAAAGATCTTCCAGACCCCCCCCTCCAAATCAACAAAGAAACAGGTTCAAAATGTGCAAATCAATAATCAAAATACAGCACATAAGTAGAATGGAGGATTAAAATCTTATCATCTCAATAGGTGCAGAAAAAAAGCATTCGATAAAATTCAACATTTCTTCATTATAAATGCTCTGAATAAGTTAGATATGGAAGGATCATGTCTCAACATAATAAAAGCTATGTATGACAAACCCATATCCAAAAACATACTGAAAAGAAATAAACTGAAAACATTCCCTCAAAAATCAAGAATAAGACAAGGGTGTCTAATCTCACAGCTCTTATTAGAAATTTTAGCCAGATCAATTAGGCAAGAGAAATAAAAGACATGAAAATAGGAAAGAATAAAGTCAAATTATCCCTGTTTGCAGAAGATATCATTCTCTACATAGAAAAACCAAAATCTATTAGAACTGATAAATTTAATAAAATAAAAGAATACAAAATCAACATACAGCAATCAGTACCTTTACAATGTACCAATTATGAATTTGCTAAGAAAGAAATCAGGAAAACAATCCCATTTATAGTACACACACACACACACACACACACACACACACACACACCTATGAATAAACTTAAACAAGGAAGTGAAAAAAAAATCTAGAGTGAAAATTATAATACACTGAAGAAATAAGTTGAAAAAGACACTAAAAGTGAAAAGACCTACCATGTTCATGGATAAAAAGAATTAATATTATTTAAATGCCCATATTATCCAAAGTGATCTATAGACTCAATGTAATTTCTACCAAAATACCAATGGAATTATTTCCAGAACTAGAAAAAATCCTGAAATTCATATACAAGCACAAAAGACCCTGCTGAATAGCCAAAGCAATCTTGAGATGAAAGAGTAAAGTGCAAGCATCACACCTGATTTCAAGACATCCTACAGAGCCATAGTAACAACAAGACAAAAAAAATGGTAGTGGCATAAAAACAGACACATTAACCAATGGGACAGAATAGAAAACTTAGAAATAAACCCATACACACATCTTCAGCTAACTTATTCTCAAAAAAAAGTTATCAAAAACGTGCATTGGAAAAGGACAGTCTTTTCAACAAATAGTGTTGGTAATATGGAATACCTATATGCAGAAGATTGAAATTTGACTCCCTCTCTCTCATGCTATGCAAATAAACAACTCAAAATAAATCAAAGCCATTAATCCTCAAACTCTGAACCAGAAGAAAACATAAAGAAATCATTTCAAGATATTGAAACATGCAATAATTTTCTGGAAAAGACCTCAAAAGCATAGGGAACAAAAGCAAAATTGACAAATGGAATTACATGAAACTAAAAAGCTTCTGCTGAGTAAAGGTAACAATCAATCGAGTAGAAAAACAATCTATTAAATGGGAGAAAGTATTTTCCAGCTATTTATCTGACAAAGTGTTAATATTCAGAATATATAAAGAATTCAAAAGACTTAACAATAAATAAAATAAATAATCCAATTCAAAATGGGCAAATTATCTGAATAGACTTTCCTCAATAACAACAACAAAGAAATACTAATAGTCAATAAGTACATAAAAATGCTTAATATCATTAGCCATCAAGGAAGTATAAATCAAAACTACTGTAAAGGAATGTACTTCAACATCATAAAGGCAATATACAGTAAAACCAAAGCAAATATCATATTGACTTGGAGAAAAACTGTAAGAATTTCCTTTAAGATCAGAGACAAGACAAAGATTTTTTTCAATAGTACTCAAAACTCTAGCCAGAGGCATAAGGCAAGAGAAGGAAATCGAAGGAATACAAATAGGAAAAGAAAAACTAAAATTACTTCTATTTGCAGATGACATGATCCTATACTAAGAAGACCCAAAAAAAGTCAACCAAAAGACATCAAGAGCTGATTAACAAATTCAGCAAAGTGTTGAGATACAAAATCAATCTACAAAAATCATTAGCTTTATCTATATGCCAACCGTGAGTCCACTGAGAGAAAAATTTCATGAAATAATTCCACTCACAATAACCTCAAAAGCAATAAAATACCTAGGAATAAATCTAACCAAAAAGGTGAAAGACTTCTATAATGAAAATTATAAAACACTAAAGAAAGAAATTGAAGAAAATCTTAGGAAATGTAAAGATCTGCCATGCTCTTTCGGAAGAAGAATAATAAATATTATCAAAATGGACATTCCACCAAAAGTGATATAGATGCAGTGCAACCCCTATTAAAATATCAATGTTATTCTTCACAGAGCTAGAAAAATCATTCATAAAGTTCATGTGAAAAAACAAGACCTAAAATAGCCAAAGCAATTCTCAGCAATAAGAACAATTCCTGACTTCAAGTTATACTACAGAGCTACAGTAATAAAAACAGCATGTATCAGAACAAAAACAGACACATAGATCAATGGAACAGAAAAGAAGATACAGAAACAAATACAAACAGTTACAGCCAATTGATTTTTTAAAAAGGTACCAAAAACATACACTGGAGAAAAGAGAGTTTTTCAACAAATGATGTTGGGAAAACTGCTCATCCTTTTGTAGAAAAATGAAAATAAACCCACCTCTCATCCTGCACTAGAGTCAAATCAAAATTAATCAAAGACCTTGCAATTAGACCACAGAAGTAACTAGAAGAGGGCAGAGGACCAACATTCTAACATATAGGCATTGGTAGAAACTTTCTGAGTAAGACCCCCAAAGCTCAGTAAATTAAAATAAGGATTAGTAAGTGAGATGGTATTAAATTAAAAAGCTTCTGTGAAGCAAAGAAAACCATTAAGAGTCTGAAGATAGAACCCACAGAATGGGAAAAGATATTTGCCAGCTACTCCTCTGATAGAGGATTAATATGTAGAATATACAAAGAACTTAAAAGATATAACACTAAAATAAATAGACAAATCACCCAATCAAGAAATGGGCAATTGAACTAAATAAACACTTCACCAAAGAAGAAATACAAATGGACAATAAGTACATGAAAAAAAAGTTCAACATCATTAGCAATTAGGAAGATGCAAATCAAAACTACATTGAGATTCCATGTAACCCCCAACTAAAGTGGCAATCATCAAGAATACAAAAAAACAATAAATATTTTCAAGGATGTGGAGAAAAAGGAACTCATACAGTGTTGGTGGGAATGCAAAGTAGTGCAGCCACTATGGAGATCAGTGTGGAGACTGCTTAGAAAACTGGGGCAAGATGGCGTCTGAGTGAAACACCTCTCCTCAGGCGCTGTGAGCCCGAATCAAATCTGCCATAAAAGCAGCTTCTTGATGGAAGAAAAAAAGCGACAAAAAGCGAACAAAACTCAAAATTTGAACTACAACTAAAGAGACCCCAGAAAGCCGCCCAGGGAGAGACCCCAGAAAGCCCAACCCCGTGGTGACAGCAGCCCCAAGCTGCGGAGCTGTGGCCGGGGCAGCCTTTAAATCTTTAAGCTGACTGCCCAGCTGCATACCCAGCGACCAGGTGTGGAGTAAAGGACTCCAGAAATAGATGTGAAAATAGAAAGAAACGGGACCCTCCCAAACACATTCTATGAAGCCAACATCATCATCATTAGAGGGGGGGACACCCTAATGCACATGATGTACTTTCACAAATATATCAAGGTCAATCACTAAACTGAACCTGAGAAGGAGGGCGGACGAGGGAGTGGGGTAGGAATTGGGGAAGGGGTTAAATCTTGTTAGCTTGTACCTAACAAAGATGTGTGATTATAATGCACCAATTATTATAAAAAAATTTTTTAAAAAAGAAAACTGGGAATAGATTCACCATATGATCTAGCTATACCACTACTGGATATCTTTCCAAAGGAATTGACATCAGAATAGTATAATGATACTTGCACATCCAGGTTTATAGCAGCACAATTCACAACTAGCCAAACAATGGAATGAGCCTAGGTGTTCATCAATAGATAAATGGATTGCAAAATGATGGGATATACACACAGTGGAATTCTACTCAGAAATAGAGAAGAAAAAAATTAGGTCATTTGCAGGAAAATGGATGGACCTGGAGAACATGGGCAGATAGATATGATCAATGCACTGAATGCATATAATGCCACATTGAATCCCATTCATTTGTATAATTAATATGTGTTTAAAAAAAAACTCAAAATATATCTGATAACTTAAAAGGAATGAAGTATCATTTCTTCTGGTTGCAGAGATTCAGATGACTTGCACAAGACTTAGCTCATACATTGCAGAGCAGAGATTCAGAGATTTAGACACAGGTCCTTTGACGGATGTCATGCATAGTTTCCCTCCCACTGTGTCTTCTCTGGCCCTTGCTCTTCAGGGGCTTCCCAGGCTAGCTGTCACATCCCTCCATCACAGGGCACAGCTCCTACTGAGCAGCCCTCTCTACACAGCTCTCTGCATCTGGAATCATTCTTGGCCCACACTGTTAAAGGATTCCTGTCCCACCCTTTATAAATCAGCTTTCCATTAAATTGTCTGAGTTGAATATTTTCCAACTGTTTCCTTCTGGGAACCTGAGTGGAATAGTCCACCCCTGAACAACAGCATCAACCACTTGACTAACAAACAATCCTACTTGGTATTTCCACCATGATCCTCTCCAACTGCTCTCCCGTGTTCCTATTGAAGACTTGTTCCTGCATTTCCCTAGACAAACAAGCTCTCCAAGCTTTCCCCATATAAAGAAAACTATCTAATTTTTAAAAATGCATTCACACTAATATAAGCATGCTATAAGTATTTAATTTACTACCTTTATTTCTACCTCATCCCTAAGCTGACAACAGTATTTGCATATTTGCCTTAATCCTAAACAATAAATATATAATGGCAGAATGCCAGCCATCTGTTGCTTAGGTGGCTTAGGGTCAGATATTTTTGACCATGGTGGCTCGAAGGTTTGTAGTTAATGGGAGGAATTGTTAGCTACAGCTGAATTTCCAAGCTATTTTTATAGCACTTAAGTCACTGTCTTTACTTTGAATCTGGTTGGTGATAAAAAGCATCTAACACATACAAAATGATGGGTAATGTATCATGCTAGAGGAATGGGCTTTAGAGATGGTGCTCCAGGAGGGAAGAGCTTTCTATATAGAATAATTACATATGGTTTCCAGATCTAAGCTCATGACAAGTTCGCTTAATAAAAAAATTCAGTAAGATAATATGGTCATGTTTTTCAATAAACATGTTCTCTTCCTGTTTAATATGGATGAGGTCTTATTTCAACTAAATAAAATAGGAATTTTAAAAATACAGCAATATAAAAATTTCCTATGGACTTTTTTTTTCTTAAATAGACACATCAGAGGATTGAAGACTGGATTGTCTGTACATTACCAAATAATAACCCAAATAAAAATATGCTTCCAGACATGTACAGATGGCTGTTTTATAATCACTGAAACTTAAGAAATGATGAAATATGGCTGGCCTTTAGGTTTCCTGGATGAAGTCTATTACAGAATAATTTAGCATCTGAGGAGCCAGAGGACGTACAACAAGTGTTATCACCAAAATAATGTTGGATAAAGTCTTCAGCCGAGCAGAAGTAAGAAAGCAGCCTGGGGCCTTGGGAACCTTCTGTCTGGCCTGTGGCATCGTTATCTGCCACAGTATCTAGTCTGTACAGAAACCTTATTTTAATTTCACTTGGGATCCATATGTTTCTGCTGACCTTTCCTTGCAAAGATGACTTTTTTCCCACATTTTGCTATTTTCTGCTTTCTAAGCATGTGGATTTTTTTTTAATTCTTTTGGTTTTGTTGAAGTGACATTTCACTAGCTAAGACAAACAAAGCTCCTAACATAAGGGTAGTGATTAAAAGAGTTTGATAGCATCTCAAATGTACACACAACATCGTAAAGAATACCACAGACTGTGCATTCTATATTCTGACACCAGCACCTATGCTTCTACTGCCATATTTGTTTAATCCAATAGATTAATCATTCTCATCAAAATGGAGCCAAGTTCATTTTAGTCAGTTATTTTAATGCACTTATAAGAACACTAGAAAACCATATGGATACATTACTCAGAAATCGAGTTTTCAGATTTTCATTTAAAATATGTAATACTCATCGAGAAGGCATGCCTGGAATGTGATATAAGAGAAGGCTTTAGCCTAACCAATTGTATGAAAATACAGCTGAGGAGTAAGTGTCCGCAGATGGTCTGTAGGAAGTCAAATAACTCATGTCTGAGTGGAACTTTGGCACCATCCAGGGATAAAGGTGCCTCATCTGCTGATGGGCATTCCAACTGGTTGCCAAGTACAGCTCTAAAGTGTGTTCAAGGACTTTGTAATTTGATGATGTCAGCCATTAAAATCATCCCACAACTGTGTTCTGATTGCATTTCTACTAACCAATTTTAGTTTCCCTGGAAACTTTTAAATTATTTACAAGGGGGAAAATGTGCAAAGCAGGTGACATCAGTATTTCAGTTTATTTGGCACTTACATGTCTCACTGAAAATTAATAAGATATTCTCACACTGAATTGTGAAGACAGTTACTTGTAACCAAATGGTCATCTGTGTCTTGCTTCTGCAACTATGCTACCCCTAAGCAAATTCCATGATTTTTTTCTTTGTGCCACTCTTTCTCATTTGTTACTTCCTAACAAAAACAACTGCCAAATGCTCTCCTGTGTATTTTTCAGGGCAATTATGAAAAGCATATGAAAGAATACATGTGCAAGTGCTTTCATTAAATACAGCAATCATGCAACTGTATAAATGAACCTAGTAGCTAGTCTGGGCTTTGCACATTGTAGGAACCCAGTGAACAGTGAACTCTTTGAATTTATTTACATGACACCTTTTTCCACAAAGGAGTTAAGGTGAGTCAACAAAAGATAATTTAATAAATCTCAATGAAATATTATTTAATAAATCTATCAATTCTTTCTCTCTAGAATTAACATTTCATTTATTTATTTAGTTAGATATTTTTGTTACTGGGGATTGAACCCAGGGGCATTTTACCTTTGAGCTGAGTTACAATCCTAGACCTATTTTACTTTCTATTTTGAAACAGAGTCTCACTAAAGTTCTGAGGGCCTCTTTAAATGCTGAGGCTGGCTTCGAACCTGTGATCCTCCTGTTTCTGCCTCCCAAGTACTGGGATGACAAGCATAGGTCATCATGCCCAGATTAACCTGTTTCTTTTAAGCTAAACATAAAAGACAAATATAACTGTCCTTTGAAAGCTTTACTGTGCTTACTTCTCATTCACCTTCCCCTCTATTTATATACTGTGTGTTTGCTCAGAGCCAAATATTTATTCCTCTCCTTACTCAGAGTTGATTTTTCTTGCAGTCATTCAGAAAGTAGTCATATTAAGGGCTGGATGTAGTTCAGTAGTTGAGCGCTTGCTGGCATGGTTGAGGCATGGGTTTAATTCTCAGCACTGAAAAGAAAGAAAATACTGTCATAAGAGTATTAGTTAAGCTTTATTGAGTATTATATCGTGTTAGTCAGATTTCTGCTATTATAACAAATATCTGAGATAATAAACTTATGAAAAAAAAAGATTATTCTTGGCTCAGTTTTGGATCTATTGATATTGGACCACTGGTGAGTGGGGCAGCATACCACAGCAGAAGCATTTGATGGAGCAAAATGGCTCACTTCAGGGCATGAATCAAAAGACAGGAAAAGAAAGAGGCCAGGGTCTACTTTCCCCTTCAAGGGTATGCTCCTAGTGACTTGAAGACCTCCCAGTGGGCCCCACCTCTTAAAGGCTTCACCACCTCCCAACAGCACCATGTTGGTGGCCAAGTCTCACCACATGGACCTATGGAAGGCACTTAAGATCCAAACTATATCATATACTAAGTACTTAAATACATTATCCCATTGTGTATGTGTGTGTGTGTGTGTGTGTGTGTGTGTGTGTGTACACTTGTGGTTCTGCGATTTAATTCAGGGGGATTCTACCTCTGAGCTATACTTCCAGCCCTATTTTATTTTTTATAATTTTTAATTTTATTTTATGTGTTTTCATTGACACATTATAGTCTCACATCATAATGTAAATCATGTTGACAATGACATTCATATACACAGCATTTGGTTCCCCCCCCCCATTTTTTAATTTTTAGAAAGGTTCTCACTAAGTTGCTGCAAGCCTAGCTAAGTTGCTGAGGCTGGCCTCAAACTTGCAATCCTCCTGTCTCTGCCTCCCAAGTACTAGGGTTACAGGCATGTGCCATCATGTTCAGTGACATTATCTCACTTAATAATCAAAACAGCCCTAATCTCTAAGCTTTGGGGATGAAATTTTTGGAGATTAAATTAACGCATTTTGCATTGTGAGATAGATGCAAGGATGCCTGGTGTCTCTAAGAGCAGGACCTCTTTGGTTCAAGCAGTTAACCTCCAGCCTTCCACTTGGGGAGGAGGGATAAGGAGTTGGAACTCTTCCCCATAACTCTTCAACCTATCCTTCTGCCTTTAGAAGCACCTGGTTCATTCAATTCCTGTGCCTTTCCAAAGCTCAGCAGTTTTAATTAGCTTATTGGTAGCTCAGCTTTCCTAAATCTGCTAAGTCAGTTAGCATTTATCCATCTGCTTGGCAGCTTTCAGAATTATCAGTTGTTCCCAAAATGTACTGGAATGTTAAGTGAGTAATTGAGAGGTGAGGTCTTATACTTTGAATTAGCAAGCCAGATCAACTGAGAAGAACACACTTGCCCACAGTATTCTCAATATGCCGGCCCTCTCCAAAGCTATTTAGGGAATGAGACTGTTGGTTGAGAGAAGAAATTACAGATTATCCAATTCCCACTTGAATCTAAATTAAATAACCTTAAGCAAAAATCACTTGTAAGAACCATACTCCCATCACCGCTATTTCACATAGGATCTTAGTTTGTCTCTGACAAACAGTCTCTCTCACCAGACCATATATGCTTCAGTATATCCCAGTGTCCGGCTCATAATTGATGCCTTTAAAGTGTTTTTTGGATGAATTACCATAAAGATCTACCCCTCAATGAGAGGTTTAGTTTAGCTCAGCCAGAAAAATTAAGATTTGTTGTCATTGTTTTTAAATGAAGCTATGTGGCATCAATATTGGCAGAATGATTATAGACACCAGTAAAATACTCATAAAAAATTTCCTTATACTTCCTTGTTCACAAATATCACAAAATATGACACTTTCTTAAGACACCCCACTTCTTTCTTTTTTCTTCTTCTTCCTCTTTTTTAGTGCTGGGGATCAAACCCAGGGTCTCACATATGCTAGGCAAGTGCTCTACCACTGAGCTATATTCTCAGACCATATTCTACCTATTTTTACTTTTGATAGAAATATATTTTCTTGCTTCATTCTGGCTATTGTAACAAAATGTCATAGACTGAGTAGTTTATAAACATCCAGAATTTGTTTCTTACCATTCTGGAAGCTGAGAATTCCAAAATTAAGACATTGATGTCTTCCTGGTTCTGCCTGGACACATGGAAAATGAGGTGAGAATTGTGGGGTCTCTTGTACAAGGGAACTAATCCCATTCCAGGTGCCTCTGCCTCATGACCTAATCACCCCCAAAGGTTTCACCTTCTAACATCATTGCTTTGAGGGTTGGGATTTCAACATGTGAATTTTAGGGGGACATAAATATTCACTCTTGCAAATAGAATCTGAAAATTCAAGATAAGAAGAAACGTGTGTGTGTGTGTGTGTATGTGTTTCATATTTTAATCTCATCCTCAAACTCAGATGTTCAAGAATTTAATATTATGCATTTATAACTCTGTAAAATTTCTTTCTACTGGGGTAGAAATTCCTTGGGGTCTTAAGACAGTTACAGTGAATCCTAAGACTCTCCATCCCCTTTCCCGTTGCCTCTGTAATTGGAGGAAAGACAGGAAGAATCTGATCTTCATTATCATCTGTCCCTATGGCATGTGCCAACCAGCTCTAGTCTGCAAGGGGGCAGGGATGGGGTGAATTTAGGAAGAAGGACAGTGTGAACAGAAAATACAAGAAAAACCTGATTAATGTCTCAGCCTTCGTTTTCTAATTGGAATCTCATATTTGAGTTTTCATTTTATCACATCCTTATCCACACTTCTTTTTTCTTCTGTCTTTCCACAAGCTCTCAGCACCTTCCCCTCGCTTTACAGATCCTCCAGGGGCTTATTTTGCCTGGCCCAGGCTGTTTGTTTGTGTCTCACAGTTGTCCTGCTGCCAATAGGGTGGGATGACCAGGCTGAGCCAAGCTATCCAGATAATGTCATTCCTGGCAGGAAGAGAGATCTGCAGCAGTAACACACATTGCGCCTTCCTCGCATTCCGGACACTCCCAGGAATCATGTGGGGCCTACTTACATGAAATTGGCTCTGAGCTTCATTCATCTGGCAGCCAAGACCTGTAAACTAAACCTGGTTTCCAGCAACAGCAGTGGTAACATCAATATCAAAACTGTTTTGTTCCATTCGACAAATGCAAAAATTGTTTTTATTTGCTTTGACAAGGACTCCTGCTAGCAGTATTTCTGGAGACCACTCCAACCATTATTTTTACTGAGAATTTAACTTTTTATGAATCATAACAATGATCACAACTGACACGCAGTGAACACTTCTAGGCTCAGGCTAAATGTTCCACATGCCCTGTGTCCCTAAATCCTCATTGCAAGTTCATCTCCATTTTACAAATAAAGGAATGGGATTATAGAGTAGATATATTGCTTGCCCTAGGCCACATAATTTACAAAAACTGAGTCCAGAATGAACCAAGAATTATGCTAAAGCCTGAACTCTTAGCCAGTATCATATTTAGCCAAATAAATTAATAGAAGAATTTGTATCTATAAATTTAAAAGATAGTACCAGTGGGCACAGTGTCGCATGTCTCTAATCCCTAATCCTACCTTGTTTTAACATATATCTTGGAGGGAGAATGCCCTGGGTTCAATCCCCAGTACCACCCCCCAAAAAGAAAAAAAAAAAAAAAAGATAGTACTAGAGAATGGATGTTACTAGAAAAAGGGAAATTTAGATTCATATGTACTGTTCTGAGCTAAAATAATATTTATTTTTCAATTAAAATACTAGCTCAGGTATACAATAACATGAAATTTAATCTTGTGATAGGCAAAAATGAAGACATCCTTTTTTACTATTAGAAGCACTTTCATGAGTAGTGGTGCATGCTTATAAAAACAGTACTTGGGAGGGCAAAACAAGATTGCAGCTTCAAGACCAGCACACTGTAACTTAGCGACACCCAGTTTCAAAATAAAATATAAAATATGGCTGGGGAGAGGAGCCCAAGATGGCGTCTGAGTGAAACACCTCTCCTTAGGCACTGTGAGCTCGAATCAAATCTGCCATAAAGCAGCTTCTTTTTTTTTTTTTTTTTTTTTTTTTTTTTTTTTTTTTTTTTTTTTTTTTTTTGGCGGTACTGGGGATTGAACTCAGGGGCATTCTACCTCCGAGCTATACCCCCAGCCCCATTTTTTTATTCTTTATTTTGAAACCGAGTCTCACTAAGTTTTGGAGTGCCTCACTAGGTAGCTGAGGCTGGCCGCGAACCCGGATCCTCCGGTCTCAGCCTCCCGAATGCTGGGATTACAAGCGTGCGCCACCACGCCCGGCTATAAAGCAGCTTCTTGATGGAGGAAAAAAAGGGACAAAAAAGCGAACAAAACAACGAGATTTGAACTACAACCTAAGGGATGCCAGAAAGCCGCACAGAGAGAGACTCCAGAAGGCTCAACCGCTCAGCGGTGGCCCCAAACAGTGGAGCCGAGGCCAAGGCGGCCTTTAAGCCTTTAAGCTGGCTGCCCAGCTGCATACCCAGTGACTAGGCGAGGAGTAGGTGACTCCAGAACTCCACATGCTAACCAGGCGGTGGATCCCTGCACCTTCCACAGCGACCAGAACCTGCGATACGACCAGTGTAAGCCCCCACAGGAGCACCCCAGCTCACCTCTCGCACCAGAGCCGGAGCAGGAGTCGACTGCACTGCAGAGCTTGAATCAAAACTGCTGCAAACATAGCTTCTTGACGGAAGGAAAGAAAAGCAAAGCAGCAAAGAAAAAAAAAAAAAAAAAAAAAAAAAAAAAAAAAAAAAAAAAAAAAAAAAAAAAAAAAAAAAAAAAAAAAAAAAAAAAAAAAAAAAAAAAAGAAGTGAATAAACCAACAAAAACAGCTGAACAGAACCCAGGGAGAACAAAGAAGCCAGCATGTGCACACACGTATGGCAGTGGCATATACTGCAAACCGGTGGCCTCCATTTTGGCAGCCGCCATCTTGGCAGTCGCAAGGAGCATCATCTATTAGCACCAAGACCCCCAGGACCTCCTGCACACATAACACCAGAAGTGGAGTAAGCGACTACGGAATCCCACACCCTAATCAGGCGGCATATCCCCGCAGGAGCAACAGTGATCAAGAACACCTGGGACACTCCAGATCACCCCTCCCACTGGAACCAGTTGTGTAACAGTACTCTATGAGTTTACTGATAAACTTTTATCTTTTATTCTAATTATTTATGAATTGATTCTCCTTCCAATAATACCATAAGTACCGACCAAGAGTCAGTTTCTTTTTCTCACCAGCCCCTCAACGTTTCCTGGCACATGTTAATTATTCAGTAAATGTTGAATAAAACTTTCTCTGATCCAATTTCCTTACTTTACAGATAAAAATTTGAACCCCTGGATACACAAGGCTAAACTCTCATTAGAGAATTTTTTCCAACATACAATACTGTCTCTCAAACACTGAAGTATGAGTTGTGTATTTTCAGAGTACTTTTAAGTAGAGTTAAGTCTGATAATAATTATAAGACCCAAATATGAGAATGCATGTAAAGTTTTAAAGAGTCATGACCTAGCTAAATGTAAGGGAAAAATAGTTAATTGCTGGTTTATTGTGTGATACAGATTCGATCAAAGAATTGGAGATAGTTTGGTCAGTTTTCAAATCAGATCACAGCCATAACCAGGTAAACACATAACATAGGTGTTTACTTCCAAAATATGGCAAAAAATCCAAGGAAAAAAATCAGAGTTCTTGGATCTAGAAAGAAAGAGAAAGTGTAAAACTTTTAACATCTAAGCTGGACATGGTAACACATGCTTATAATCTTAGTACTTGGGAGGCTGAGACAGGAGGACTGGGGTGTGTGTGTGTGTGTGTGTGTGTGTGTGTGTGTGTTGCTGGAGATTGAACCCACGAACATTCTACCTCTAAGCCACATCCACAGCCCTATTTTATTTTTTTATTTTGAAGCAGGGTCTCATTAAATTGATGAGACTCTAAGTTGCTGAGGCTGACCTTGAACCTATTAGTCTCTTGTGTCAGCCTCCCAAGTACAGGGATTATAAGATGCACCATCACATCCTGCAGGATCAAAGTTTCAAGGCCAGCCTCAGCAATTTAGGGAGACTTTCAGCAGTTTAGAAAGTCCCTATTTCAAAATAAAAAAAAATAGATAAATAAATAAAAAGAGCTGGGGGTATAGTTTAGAGGCAGAATGTCCCTGGGTTTAATCCCCAATGCCACAAAAACAAAACAAATAACAACAACAAAAAACTTTTAACATCTGGTTAATAGAAAGGAATGATTTGTAAACACACACATCTATGCAAGGACTTTTAAAATATCCACAGGTATACATGTACTTCATATAAAAATATTCTGTCTAGATAAAGTTTAGAGATATAAAAGACTGAATGAGTCTTGAGAACAGAGTAACTGTGAGTCAAACTTGGTATGTGTGATTTTATTCCCAAATGACAATGACTCATTGGATCATATTGAGTTGTTACTTCTCAAACTCCTCCACAGGCAAAACAAAAGAATCCGGTGATCCCACTTACTAACATGGAGCCATGATCAACTCACTTTGAAAACTGAAGGGAGTAGAAGCCTGGAGTGAGGGATGACGAGGGTCAGAGACAGCAAAAGAAAGGAGAGTTCAAGAAAGCAGACATGGTCTTCAACAGAGGGAGCGACAGAGCAGCACAGTCCTCACCTTTCCCTTGGGTGCTGTAACTTTTGGAACCACAGCAGCCACCTGGGCCTATAGGGAAACAACACGAGAGCAAGAGCCAAGGTCTTTAAATAGTATTTGAAAAGATTCTTATGATTAATTTTGGTTTACAGTGCAGAAGAATTCATTGAAAAGAAGTGATTTAAGCAGGGTGTGGTGACACACACTTGTAATCCCAATACTTGGGAGGCCCTATACTAGAGGATCAGGGTTTGCAGCCAGCCTCAGCTACTTAGTGAGGCTCTCCAGAACTTAGTGAGACCCTGTTTCAAAATAAAGAATAAAAAATGGGACTCGGGGTGTAGCCCCGAAGTAGAATGCTGCTAGGTTCAATCCCCAGTACTACAAAAAAAAGAAAGAAAAAAAGTGTTGTATACTGTGAAGTAAAGCTCTGTAAAGTTCACTTATGTAAATTTTTTACATCACCTTACACAGACAGCCCACTTACAACCTAGCATTCATATATACATATAACTAATAACATAAAACTGATAATTATCATTACTTTGTTATTTGTATATTAATGAAAGTCAGGTGGTTGGGGTATGACCAAGGGAGATTTCTCACCCATCCCTCTTTTTAGACTCTGTTATCGTGTCTTACTTGAAAATTATGGAAAATTTGCCTCTTTCTTCTCTCTCTCTCTCTCTCTCTCTCTCTCTCTCTCTCTCCCTCCCTCCCTCCCTCCCTCTCTTAATCTTGTACTGAGGATTCTACACTCCTAGCTCTACTCTATTTTTTATTTTGAAACAGGGTCTCACTAAGTTGCTGTGGGCCTCACTAAGCCAAGACTATCCTGGAACCTGCATTCCTCCTATCTTAGCCTCCCAAGTACTAGGACTACAGGCATATGCCACCACACCTGGCTAGAAAAGTTGCTTCTTTCTAATGCTTTTGGAAGAAAAAATGAACATACCTTTTTCCATGTAAACCATTCAATTATTTGGCTACAGCAATGTAACCCAAAGGGTATGTCACCAAAAGTCAATATCAAAAACAAAAACTTAATATTAAAATATAAAAATAAGCCTCCACATGAGTTATTTCTCTTATATTTAGAATAGTATCAAATTGTCGGGGGCCTAGCCCGGCTGGAAAGACCCCGCCTCTAGATGGCGCCTGGCAGAGTGCCAGAAGTGGCTGCAGGTGGTATCATTCTAGGGCTGCGCCACGCCAGAGCGCATGCACCAGCATGCCCGACTCGTGGCCGGCCCAGGTGAGAGCTGTATGAGACATCTCGTGGCTTAGGCCCTGTGTGGCTTTTTAAGAGCCTCCACCTCTCGCCCAGAGGAGAGAGTTGCTGGGGAGAGACTGGCTGGGTTGTTGCTGGAGTGGGTTGCTGGAGAAGTTCTGGGAGGAAAGGTTGTTGGTTGCTAGTGGAAGGTGGATTGCTGGAGAGAGGGGTTATTGGGAGTCTGTTGGAAAGGTACTATTTGGAGAGACGGCTTCGGTGCTGTGTTTATTACTGCTTGTGTAGTGCCCTCGATCCCAGAGAGAGAGGTATAATAAAGAGAGGTTTGAATCAGCAACATTCAGGCAGCGTCTTCATTGGGGCCTCACGGTTGAGGGTTCAGCCTGGGGTTCCCGATATCAAATATTGTATCTATTATGATTTAGGTATTAATCAAACTTAAAATACTAAAAATAAGATACTAGGGCACATTCATTAGCAAAACAATGCTTAGAAATTAGAAAAGATGCAATATATTATTAGATTTGATTTTTTAAATGTAAACTATCATTTTAAAATATGTTGTAATTTCAACAATGTAGATTAAAACAACAAAAATGGGGAGATCCTTTAGATGGCTTTAATAAAAAGGAAACTAGCAGAATTATTAAATGACCAAAAGTGAAAGAGCACCCCAACCACTGCTTTCACAGAAGACTGTTTAACCTTTAATAAATAAAAGAAGTGATGTGGGCAGATAACCACTTCTTTGAGGTCCTGCTACTACACTTTGCCCATTTTGATATCCTATTTTTTTTCTTTTTTCAGATTTTTTTTTAATATACTTTTATTTGTGCACTGTAACCATGCATCATAATGAAGTTTAAAGTAAGGGACATACATGCACATAGCACTTGGTGATCTTCCCCTCTATCCCATCCCACTCTCTCCTCTTCCCTCTACATGGTATCAAGATTGGCATTGCCAATTTCATATATGTACAAAAAGTGTTTCCTTCATCAAGTCTCCCTCACCCCTCCTCTCTTCCCTACTCCCTCCATCACTCCACTGGGTTTTCTCCTTCTTTATGTGGAGTCCCTCTTGTATCCCAATTCCTCTCTAACTTTCAATGTGAGAGAAAACATATGACCCTTCAGTTTCTGTGACTAGCTAATCTGATTTAGCAAAATATTGTCTAGCTACATCCATTTTCCTGCAAATGACATGCTTTTGTTCTTCTTTATGGCTGAGTAAAATTCCATAGTGTGTATAGCCACAATTTCATAATCCATTCATCTGTTGATGGACACTGAGACTGGTTCCATAATTGCATTCTTTATCAGTCTGAAATCCTGAGTGGATACTCTCTTCAACTTCTCTCTGTCTCTCTGCTTTGCCCACAGCTGGGTTGGATTTTTTAAAACTCATTTCTAGAAAAAATATAACAAATTGTATAATACTGCTTCCATCTCATTGCCATTTTTAAAACTCTTGAGTTCCCAGATTTTCCTCTATGCTCCTTTTGAAGAAAGAGAAACCCTTAGAATAGCAAATGATCACTCCTTCACCAGGAGTAAGGATGGGAAGAAATAATAACCCAAGGGAGAAAAAGTGATAAAAAACAACTGCTTAGAGTGGTGTTTGGAGAAAATTATGTAAATATTTATGCAAAGACAGCTTTGCAGAACACATCGAGCCGCATCAGAACTGCTCGTGCCAGTGTGCGCAGGCAGCCTCGCAGTTGGATCAACAGCCTGAAAAGCAGATGTGCCAATTTCCTGTATTTGATTATGATGATTCCTAATTATGCCAAAGCTGTGGCAATGTCCTTCCCTAGAATGACTCTTAATTTTGTTTTGCTAAACCACACACAACCTGTTTTGGACGTGTAATTCATTGTCATGTTAAGTCTATGAAAGACTCATTTTGTTCACTTAATACTTCTGAGGACACAGGCTCACATGGATGCTTTTTTCTTTTTTAATTTGATATTTTCGAGCACAGGGGTAGGGGGAGGTGGAGAAAGAAGGAAAATAGGCTGACTGACGTCGGTGAGGCATAGGCTTTCCCATCACAGTCTGCAAATGGAAAGAATACAGTTATATGTTGTTCTTGAGAGACCCATTGTCTTGTTTGACTTGTGTTTACATTTATAATCTCACTAGCAATAATAAAATCAGCACCACTTGTGATTAGACATAGACTGTAAGCTACAGAAAATGGATAAGACCAATATCAGATGTTAAAATTGACTTGGCCATTTAGGTTCTTAGACCTTAATTGTATGATAGCTGGGGGGTAGGGAAGCAAAACACGATTCTTGATTAAATACCATCATAAGCCTTACATATGACCCTTGTGCACCTGAGGTTAGGACTTTAATAGATACACTCTTCTGCACCTTAGACCCTGACAAATGATGGAACCCTTAATATGATACTCATATTTGCTTTACAATTTAAATGTGCATTTCAATTATAATCCCTTTTTTTGGGTGTGTGTGTGGTACTGGGGATTGAAGCCAGGGGCATTCTACCTCCAAGCTATGCCCCCAGCCTTATTTTTTATTCTTTATTTTGAAACAGGGTCTCACTAAGTTGCAGAGGGCCTCACTAAGTAGCTGAGACTGGCCACAAACCCAAGTACTGGGATTACAAGTGTGTGCCACCACGCCCAGCATAATCCCTTATTTATACTGCATAGTAATCCTATAAGGCCAATGGTGTTATTCTCCTTATTAGAGACTTAGAAATTAATACAAAGATGCTAAGTTACAGGCTGAAAAGAAGCAGTAGTTGGAGTTTCAACCTATACATAAATTGTATGTAGATTGAAATTGTTGAAACTCAAACCTATACATAAATTGGCAATTATTTTCTAAGTATCTGTTAATTAACTAGACTGGGTCATTATGAAAAATAATGACTGAGGTAAAGTTTGATTTTGACCCCCTCCCATCTCAGCTGTTTTTTAAAATGTTTATTTTTTTATTTTAACTGTATACACTTATGGGTTAGAGTGTCATAATTCAATACATGTATAGAGGTTATATTGATGAAATCGGTATATTTAACATTTCTTTCTCCTTAAATGTGTCTTTAATTTTTGATTAACATGGAATAACTGATTTATGCAGTATCATCTTGAACTTCTAACAAACTGTGTCTTCCTGCCTGGTTTCCCACTGCTCTTTATGAGAGGAAGCAACTCAGGCCTTCTTAACTCAGGATAGATAGGTGATCTATACTTAGATCTGTCTCTCCAGTCTTCTCTCCAATCCTATATACTCTACCTCTTTACAAGCCAATACATAGTGAGCTTTCCTCACTACAGAAAATGAGAACTTGATTCTGCCTTACATACAATGTAAGCTTGACAAGGGGATATTCTTTGCTTGTCTTCTCCATTCCTGCATTTCCAGCAGAACCTCAAATAATATAAGGCTGTCAGTACAGTAGACTTAATAAATATTTAATTACATGAATTTATTTGTAATCCATCTTAAGCACACAAAGCAGGTACCCACCTGTATTAATTTGAGTTCTCCAAAAGCAGAGCCTGAAATAAGGACTTAGATGGAGGTTGTTTATATGGAAGATGATTTCTGGAAGCAGGAATATGAGTGTAGGGAGGAGAAAAGGCCAATATAAGAGTCCAATTGAGGTTGATGTTGTAGATGGAAGGAGATTGACTTCCCCAGAACTTCGTGGCAATGTACAGAACACATCCTGAATAACAGGAGGCTGGCAAATATATCTGTGGGATACTCTGGTTGAGGGTCACTCAGGAAGTGTTCATATCCCTGCACTTCCAAGAAGCACATAGCTTTATAGAAGGCCCTGAGGAAGAAAGTAGAAAGACATAGTGGATATTATCTACCTGAGATGAGACTGAATTTACATAGAACTGAACATGGTAGCAGCACCTAAAATTAGAGGCGGGCACAGAGGATGACACAAAAACCTAAAACGTCAGCTCCACCAACATAAAAGAAAATCGAGAAATATTGGTGTTCTGATTCTGTAATTACTAAGCATCCTTGCCAGCACTTGGTGTTGTCAGTGATCCATATTTTGGCCACTCTAGTAGGTGTGTAGTGGTTTCTCATTGCTGTTTTCATTTGTTTTTCCCCAATGACATATGATGTGGAACATCTGTTCAATGCTTATATGTCATCTGTTTCTCTTATTGGGTCAGGTATCTGTTAAGGTGTTTGGCCCATTTTTTTAATTGGATTGATTTCCTATTGTTGCATTTTAAGAATTCATTATATGTTTTGGAGATTTATTTGATATGTCTTTTACAATTCCAAATTGTTGTTTCTTTTTTCATATTCTGGGTGATATCTTTTGCAGGGCAGATTTTTTTTAAGGAAGCCTAATTTTTCAATTCTTTTTTCATAGATCATGCCTTTGATATTATTTATATAAAAAGTCATTGTCATATTCAAGTCATCTAGGTTTTCTATATTATCTTCTAGGAGTTGTATAGTTTTTTTTTTTTTTTTTTTTTTTTTTTTTTTTTTTTTTTTTTTTTTTTTTTTTTTTTTTTTTTTTTTTTTTTTTTTTTTTTTTTTTTTTTTTTTTTTTTTTTTTTTTTTTTTTTTTTTTTTTTTTTTTTTTTTTTTTTTTTTTTTTTTTTTTTTTTTTTTTTT